>CM061227.1:70655492-71255492 GCA_030844895.1 Ambrosia x helenae | reverse complement strand
TTGTCAAACTCTGACTTCAATCTTTCCCATGGATTGTTCATGGACTTGGTATCAAATGTGAAAGCTGTCAAGTCTGGGTCAAACAATGCTTTTCTTATTTACCCAAGAATTCTTAGTGTAATCTTACAAAAAGTCTTACCAGAAAAAGTTTTCAAAAAGGGTGAGGCTATGCAAATGAAAAGCTTAACTGATGAAACTTTCACAAGAATGCTGGGTGGAAGCACCCAAGAAAAAGTGTCTAAAGTGTCAAAAGTTTCTAAAACACAAACAAAGAGGACAAAGGCAACAACTGTGGTCAAAACCTCTGTTGTTGAGCCCACTGCTCCTGGTGATCATGGCACTACATCCAGTGCTGTGAAACCCACACCAGCCACTTCCAAAAAGAAACATCCATCCACAAAAACCACCACTCAACCACAAATGAGGCTTCTGGATGTTGAGGTACCAGAAGAAACCTCTGTTGCACAACAAAAGCAACCTGAAACCACTGTTGTTACTTCCTCACAACAGTTGAACATACCTCCACCTGACCAAACTCCTCATGAATCCTCTCAAAAGGATCATGTTGTAAGCCAAGGGACACACATCATGATACATTTGAGTCACTTGACCAAATGTTCACAAGCCCCTCTCCCAGGGCTAATTCTCTTGTTACTCCTCCACCCTCACCATCACATGTCCCACAAACAATGCAACCTCTGTTTGAAGCAATTGACAAATCTCAGGAAGATCCCAGTTCCTCTCTTCCACCTGTCACTGAGAGTATACTCCAACAAGTGACTGGTCCTGAGAATATACAATCTGCTATCCCACAAACAGAAGAGGAGGTTACACCACCTGAGTTCAATGAAACTCTAGGTGAGTTTTCAAGTGGAGCAGCCACTACTGATGTAGAGACCACTGTCTCACATCAGGACAGTGATTACATAGCTAAGACTCCCTTGAAGGCAACAACTGTTGAAGCCACTATAGTGTCTCCAAAAACAGTTGGAAGTCCCCAGTACCAAGACAAAGGGGCATCTGATTCACCTATTAGGCCTGAATCAGGTAGAACTACCACTGGTAGGGACTCAGATGATCCTATTAATTTAGGAGATGGGTCAAAATACCAAGAATTGACGGACAGAGTTTCTGTCATTGAAACCTCTGTTGCTGACATCAAATCTGATGTCAAGCTTATACTGAGCTCAATTGCAGATCTTTCCAAGAGTCAACCATCCACAGCTGATATAGCCAGTGAGTTATGGAAATCAGTTTCCCCCATCATCATAGCTCACAGAAAACTGGCTGATCAGACACATGAAACTTACATGGCTGAGATCAGGAATATGGTGGATGCAAGGTACAAAGATACCCATGCTGATATCAAAGCCATCAAGGACCACCTGCTGAAGACTACTGGCTCTGCCCCTACCACCATCCTCAGGGATGAAAATGATGATGCTTTCACGGCTGATGATGCCAAAAAGGGGGAGAGTGGCAGAGATAGGCTACCAAAACTAGATCCTTTTGGTTGTCCTCCTTCTCAAAAAGGCCAAGCCAAGTCTGCCAAGAAACCAGAGTCTACCAAATCAGCTCCACAACAACAAGCTCCACAACAACAACAACAAGCAACAACAGCACCACCACAACAACCACCACAACAAACCACTGAGAAGAATAAAGCAGTAGATGACTCTGCAAACATAGAAGCTGAAAAGGCTGCTCAAGAGAAACAGAAAAGAGCTGACACTTTGGAAGTTAAAGCAGAGTCATTAATTGAACTCAAAAAGAAACAACAAAGGGAAACTGAAGATGTGGGATCCTCTAAAAGGATGAAAAGACCTGCCAAGCATGTTAGAAAACCACCATCTAAGTTGAACACCTCTGTTGATAAAACCACTGCTACTGAAACCACTGCCACCCAAAACACTGAAACTACTCAAAACACTGCTACCCAAACCACTGCACCCAAACCAACAAACATACCCAAACCAACAAACACACCTGAACATACAACCACCAAACATACATCACCAGCTAAATCCCAAACATCTGCTGGACCTACTAAAAGGCCAACAGATGTTAATCCAACCACTGCTACCAAATCACCATCACCAAAAATCATGTACACAAGGAAGAGAAAATCAACCTTTGTTGTACATGATGAAAACATACACACTGCTACTGAAACCACTGCCACCCAAAACACTGAAACTACTCAAAACACTGCTACCCAAACCACTGCACCCAAACCAACAAACATACCCAAACCAACAAACACACCTGAACATACAACCACCAAACATACATCACCAGCTAAATCCCAAACATCTGCTGGACCTACTAAAAGGCCAACAGATGTTAATCCAACCACTGCTACCAAATCACCATCACCAAAAATCATGTACACAAGGAAGAGAAAATCAACCTTTGTTGTACATGATGAAAACATACACACATCACCAACCACCATTTCAACTGCCCAATCCACTCCTCCCATCACAGCTATTCCAATCACATCCTTCTCACCACACACATCCAAGTTCAGATCCCATAGACCACCACCAACCATTACACCATTGGTTGTTCAGTATCCCCTTGAACTTGATCTACTCAAGGGGGAATTACAATCCTTCTACAATACTGAACAGCCATCTGAAAGATCCTTCCCATCTCTCCCAAACTTCCCTGTTCCCCTCAATATTGATACTTATCTGAAATACAAGGGTGAGCAGGTGGATGCCATCATCAAGGAGAAATGCAAAGGGAAGGATGACAGGACTGCTCAGGGCATCCATTCAGCAGAGCTTAGCAAACTCAGAAGGATTGAAGATTTTGCTAAGACCCTGAGCAATTCCATGTCCTCCATGCCTCTCAGTGTAGATTTGGAAAAGGAGGTAAGGGAATCTCTTCTTGAACAGATAATGGCAACCAAGCCTTACAAAGCAAACAAAAAGCAGTTCAATGGTTGGACTACTCATGCTTTGAGAGAAGAACTACTCAGGATTGAAGAAATGGCCAAAGACCCCAAAGCAAAAGTCTCCACTCCTAACTTTGGCAAAGGCAGAGACCCAGTCAGAGCCTTGAAATTCAAAAGGATGAGGCAGGAGATTGTAGCTGCAAACTATGGGAGATGAGGTCAGTTTCCAGATGGTCAGAGTTAAGGCTGGTTGAAACTTACAAAAGTCTGGAAGAAAATAGGAAGAAAGATCCCAGCCTTCCAAGGAAACCAATTTACACTGATGAACCAATGATGAAGAGACCCCAACAGACCTTTACCCTGGACAACTTACTTGAAACCTCTGATCTCACAACTGCTGCAAGAAGACAGTTCAAGAAGCAGAAGGAGATGTCTGAGGAAGATCAAAGAAAGTTTGCTGATACATTCATCAAGGAAGGGCTCTTCAATCAAATACACTATTTCTCTGATCCTACAACAGAGAAGCTCAGAGAGCTCATTGGAAGACCTCCTTCACCCAACTCATCAAGAATAAAAGTTCATCTCAGCAAATCCACTGACTCAAAAATTCTAAAGTGGAAAGTCAACAAAGACAACCACGAATTGACTTTGCTCAGGTCAGATGGAAGGGTTCAGAAGATCAGCATGGATGATGCTTACAGCCTATGTGCAGAAGATCACCAAACATTGCTAAATCTGGACCTAGAAAGAGATGAAGAAGACTTATTTGCTCTGAACTTTGAATTGCAATTCAAAGGTCAAATCAGAGAAAGTCTGATGAGGAATAAAGATCAATAAATAAAGCTGAGTTTTGGCATCATCTGTTCTAGGGGGAGATTGTTGGGTCTGCTGACCTGGAGAAGAACAGATGATTAGAAAGCCAAAACATGCTATCAGTTTGATCCTTGAATAAACAGTCTTTACAACTTACTTCTCCCAAAAGACTGCTGACCCTAACTACTGTTCTATCCAAACAACTGCTCAACAAATGCTGATACAAAGAACTGCTGAGTAAACAACTGATGAAGAACAACTGCTGACCAAAGGTCTGATGAAGAACAACTGCTGATACAAGTACTGAAGACCAAAGCACTGCTGGAACCAACAGCACTTAGGCTCCAGCAGTGGATACAAGACCATCAGAGTTTATCTACAACAGCTGTTTAATATCAGTGCTTTCAATGTAACAGTAGTTTGTAATAGGCAGATGTTTAGGTTTGTTATTCTGTTAGAGGTCACTGTCTTAGGTGACGTCAGCCTAGGTCATCAGTGCTTTGAGTCTGTCTATAAATAGAACAGTGCTTGTACTGTTCTATTGCATCACACACACAAACATTCTCTCAGACAAACACTGTGTGATCAGGCTGAGGGGAGTATTTGTACGATTGTAATCTTTTGGATTAATGAAAGCTTTCGATCTGAAAACATTTACTCTCTTGTTTTGATTAACAGTTTATTATTCCGCTGCACTTTCATTCTATATTCATTTCATATTTATCATATTTAGTTAAACATAATCAAAACAAACAAACTCAGATTCTAACAAATATTTTTCGCTAAGATAGACTTATGTGTTTGTAAAATGTTGACCTAAACATGCTGGGTGTCACACAACAATCTGATAGTTGATTAGATATCAAGTTAAGGAATGAGATTAAAATCCGTGAGAATATGTTGTGTGAAGGAGTTCTAACTTAGTTGACTGGAGATCCCAAGATATGAGTTGAATATCACAACTAATTCATATGCCTAAGGGTTGTTAATGCAGAGGTATGACTAATATGTATAAGCCAGTATGTATTGTATTTATAAGCTAGTATGTATTGTTATATATATCCTCCAAACTATAAAAGAGTGTTTAAATATATCATTGTTCATTCGACATTTGATGGCAAATGTGATGTTAAACATAATACATGGTTAATTTACATAAATTACAAAATTATAATGCTTCTAATGATTTGAGAACAAATAAGTTATATTAAAAAGAAGTGGGGTCGTTTTAAATGAAATTGTAAGACACAAATCAAAATTCCTAAAACTCTTAGGAACTAGAAAAGTGTTATATGGCCATTATTGGACAAAGAAATTGAGTAATTTATGTATTCAATTATTTTTTAAAAAAAAATACCTATTTTTCTATTTGAGCTGTGACAAGAAATATGCAACTTAAAAAAAATTAGAATATTAATCCTAAGTTAACATACGCAACAAACAATACAATATTTGTTCTAATCATCGCCACCACATTTCTAGGGCGTAATAAGACTTTGCCAACAATTTGCATAAATAAATCCATCATCAACAAACAATCCATATATATATATATATATTTTTTTATAAAAATAATTTCACCGATCTGCATTCTTTATCTCTCTATTAATCAAATCATGTTGCCTTATTATTAACCTCCCCTCTTCAGGTACCTTCTTTATCACTCTTTTATTTTTAATAATCTTTGATCTCTGTTTCATCGTCTAGATATGTATTCTTATTGTTTTTGATCTTATTATTATTATTGTTATTATTATGCATTGATTGATTTTATTATTGCATTTTGATTTCTGGGTATTTTATTTTTTAGGGAATTTTATGTTATGACGTTAAAAAGATTAGATTTTGATGTTATTATTATTATGCAGAATTAAGGGGAAAATCTTGTGATTTGTAGTTTATGCTAGGAAGATCATTGTTTGGGGAGAAATAAATTTCTAGAAGTTAGATTTATTTATTTATTTTTATTTTAGCAGTTTATTTGTATTAATGGTGGTTAGAATTTTAATGGGGTGATTGGATATGTATTTAAAGTGATTATCTTATTTTTGATAGATTTAACTGGCAATAATTAGTTTTGAAACGCGCATTTAAACACCACGAAGCCTGCGTCGTATGAACGGAAAATATGGGCTGTAATTTGATCTTGCTGGTCAAATTTCTTATACCAAATCTGCCCACAAACAAGAAAGGGAATTTTGTTAGATTGTATAGGAAAAGATTGCAAACTTGTTGGAATTGAGGTTTGATTGTTATAGTTCTTTGCGAGTGTTAGAACTTATATAAGTGATCAAATGGGAGACAATGAAGTGAAGCTTGTGAACCTTGTTGAGCTTGTGCATACGTAATATTTACATAGTTTTACGTACTATCTGTTTTCGTCGATAGTTGAGTTGAGTTTCCTAGTATGAGTTTACTAATATTTTCATAAAGGCTCGATCAACCTCGAGTTTGTCCCAACTCCACTCGGGATTAGACCACTATTCAGAGGAGACTATGAAAAGCTCATAAGACTTGTTATTTAGACGGTCACATAATATACTGACTAATTGCTTATGGATCCAAAAGAGTAACCAGCTTTCAATATAGGCCTTTGGTGCTAAATTTAAATTTAGATCCAGACACTCAATATGGATAATCATGGGCAGTATTGATGCTATAAACAGAATAATATTTAGAACTTGTGAAGAGTGAAGACATATGCCTCTTAAACACGTGTTGCGGCCTACTATTATGCATTTATGCCTTCTCAATCTATTCTTAATAAGTTAATGCACAGAACGTTCTGTTGATGGCGTAGTTGACTTCTAAAATAAGATGTTTATCTCCGATAGTATGAGTCATACGTCATAAAGGTAGTTCTTTGATGGAAGTTGCATGTGTCGTCTCGAGGCCCTAGACGATTGGCTAGGCTTCTCATAATCATTTCCAACATACATACCTGTGTAATGGTGAATCAATATATAATTAGATTCGAATTATGGATCTATAATATACGCTATACACGGGGTGTGTGGATGTGTATAAAGAAACTGATCATCAGTTCTTATTCTCTTTATTTTGGGTTAAATAAATCATTTCCATACCAGCTGTAGCGAAACTCATTATTCAGGGAAAAACAAAAAGATTATTTATGCTACACCTCTTTTTTTATCTCGTTTCAAATACTTTTTCTTCTGCATTTTTTATTATTAGCAATTTTTTAAAAAAGTAAAAGAGTTTTGATGTAAATATATGTATGAAAAATGTTTAATAATATTATTTCAATAATTTGCCACAATATTAGGATAGTTGGTGAGAAATAGTTTGTTATATTAAAAAGTTCGATACTTAGACTATACATAAAATTTCTATTATGGTCATGGTATCATTAGTTTCTTAAATAGCTAGAATTTGTGAGACACTGTAATTATCACACTTCAATCATTTCCAAACACCATCTCTTAAATCATGTTCTATTCATGTTATTTATCTGATTTTGATCAATCACTAACACAAAGTCGGTTTCACGATACAAATGTATTATGCATACATCCCATCCCCTAGGTGATATTAAATTGCTATTTGGCAACCTTATCATGGTAGTGATAGTTTATTAGAAACCGTAGTTTTGGAGCCCCCTCCTCTCTTTCAACCTGTTGAACTTAAGGACCCATTGCTTTATAAAACTTAGTTGTGCAGGAATACATTTAATATATTTATATATTTGGAATTTTACAGTCTGAAACTTGTATTTGATAAATCTACAAAATTATATACTCTTTACATATTAAGTACCATATTACCATCTATTTTGCTTTATAGTTGTCAGTTTTACATTTTGATATAGTTTTTATATACTTGAACTGTGAAATTGGAAGCATCACGTTTGACATCCGAAGTGAGACAATAACATCTAATAGAGAAAGGTTCAGTTATGTTTTGTTTTTTGTTTGTAAGTGGGCTTCATTATTAAGAAACATAGGAGTGGCCATGATCATGCGTTGACAAAGAAAATAGATACAAATAATTGTTTTGACATTGTATAGTATGTCACAATGACACAGTTTTATATGTGGTCACTAATTGTTCTACAAACTGTTTGAATTCACTCCTACTTTAGAGTCCCGGTTTAAATTGTTTGACTTGAAAAAGATAACAAATCCCTCTTTTTATTATGCAAGTAATCCAATTCATTTAGTTGGTAGAATAAGCCATTGATTATGTATATTTTGTGTTTAACGTGTAATTTGAAGATCTTCAATTAATTTGGACTTTAATAGTAGTTCGTTTGACATATAAAGTCAAAGTATCTTATCAGGTTATAAACTTCCTTGCAGATTCAAAATGGAAAATGGTCATAATGCTATTCAAATGTCACCTGTGGATAATTTACAAATGATCCCGTTTGACGATAATGACCCTGAAGTGATAGCTCGCCGTATAAAGAACAGAGAAAGACAACGCAGGTATAGAGCTCGGAAGCGTCAAGAAGCGGATTTAAAGAGAGTGGGCATTATCAATCACTCAACTCAAATACATGTTGACCAAACACAAGTCAATCATACTCCCATGAACATCTTAACCGATGTCTACAGTCAACAAGTTGACCAGAGCCCAGTCAGTGATACGCCCGTGAACACTGTAACCAGTGTGTGTGGTGAACAAGTTGTCCAAACCCAAGTCAGTGATACCCCTGTGAACATTGTGACCCGTGTTTACAGTCACAGAAACTGGAAAAAAGACGCCAGAACAGCACATTTGTTTAAACAACAGAAGCTGCAAGAACAACAAAGCGTTACCAGTTCTACATCTGCAAGTACAGATATTCAAGTTTCAAGTCAATCGAATGTAATTGTGGACACTAGAGAACATTCGAGCACCCCGAGTGGCAGGAACTGGAAAGCGGAAGCGAGAAACAAAAGAAACTGAAATTTTGTTGCTTTATTAAGCCGAATTCAGAAAGAAAATTGTTTAGATTTCAAGAAGTGAGGTGGGTTTGTTTTTGTTGTCACAAATATCAGATGAAAATCGGTTTTTTAGTTAACTGTTTGATGGTTTTGTGCATCATTGCAAATTTGAAAGACAAAAGAATATTCCGAGTTCTTTTATAGTTTTCTTTTTATAAAGTCAAGTGGTTACCGTTGCAAGTTAGTGAGTTGGTTCGCCTAAATAGGTCGTGGTTTGTAAGCGAGGTGATCCGTGGCCAAGGTTGGCTCGCTCTAAGCTCAACCCATTTCCACATCTACCTCGTCAGCAACTTATTCTACCATTCAAGTTTATGGAAAATCTAGATCTAAGTTATCATGTTTGATTGCAAAGATCCCATAATCCATCTCCCTACTTGCATTTACCAAATATATGCTCAATGGATACGGATTCATCGACACAAAAGACAAAGTAATGAACGAATATTGATTCCTTTCCTATTCAAAAAGTTGTTATATATCCACAACCAACCTTTTTTTTGTAATAACTTAGAAAGGAACCAACTAGGTTTCATGTTACTTTACAAAAAGTTTACGCATAGGTAGCTAGCTGGTCATACCTCAGATCTAGTTTTTACTTTACTGTGGTTTACCATATTAAAATCCGCTATCAATCCATGTAGCTTAGTTCTCTTTTGTCTTCTCTCGAAGAATGGCTTTCTAAATGAGAGGAGCTACTTTCTTTAGTTGCATTATTTGCAGAGTATTGTCAATTATGATTTTCATAAGTGCGTTGTAGCTTTTGGCAAAACTTTTCTTTGGTGATAGGATCTGCTTCTACTTTATTAAAGATGATGCGTTACTCCATCTTTTTCAAAGCTTCATTTTTATGTTTGGGTAGTGGAATACCACTGTAACTTGTAATAATGTAGTTGTTACTACAATAACTAACTTTGTTAAAGCTTCCCACTTTAATTTTTTGTAGGTTATCAAGGATTTTTAAGAATCCTCTGACCCTAATTTCCACCCAATTTTCCGGTGTTCGAAACTTTCTTCCATTCTTTTAGAAGGATTGACGGTTCTTGCTTTGGCAATACCGATTTTTAGATGATGGTAGCTTTGGAAAGAATTTCCTTGATACCAGTTAGGAAGTGTAGAATTACACTTAGGTGTTGTTTGTTTTTTGCTCAGAAGCACTTCTGACCTTTTTTGTCTGCACCACGCAGACGCGCGCAGACGTTTGGGGTCTGCAGATTGTTTGTTTTTTGGAAGACCTTTCACTCAAAAAGGTCTTCCTGACCTCTTCTTGGTGCAGACTTGTTCCAAAGTCTTCTAAGGTCTTCAAAGGTCTTCTCCACTTCTCTTCTCCTCACCCACCACCACCACCAACCACGGTTCACCACCACCACCACCACCGTCCACCACCACCTTCCACCACCACCACGGTCCACCACCACCACCACCACCACGGTTCTCCACCACCCACCACCACCACCGTCCACCACCGCCACCATCATGGTCCACCACCACCCACCACCACCACCACCACGGTCCACCACCACCAACCACGGTCCACCACCACCACGGTCCACCACCTACCACCTTCCACCACCACCACCCACCACCACGTCGCCACCCACCACCACCACCACACCACCACCACCACCACCGTCCACCACCACCACCCACCACCACCACCACCACCGTCCACCACCACCACCACCACCCACCATCACCCACCGTCTACCACCACCACCACCACAGTCCACCACCACCACCAACCACGGTCCACCACCACCTACCACTGTCCACCACCACCTACCATGGTCCACCACCACCACCACCGTCCACCACTATCCACCACCACCGTCCACCACCACCATGGTCCAACGCCACCACCACCGTCTACCACCAGACTGCTGTAAAAAATCAATTTATTTAAATTTCAGTTTATTACAGCAGCCTGCAGACATTAATAAACAAACAGTCTTCTTCTTGCAGACTGCAGATGTCTGCAGATGTGGTCCGCAGACTGCAGACCTTTTCCTGCAGAAAAAACAAACAGCACCTTAATGAAGATGCCTGTGTCCCTTGTTGCATCAATCTTTTTACGAAAGTTTTTTATGGCTTTCTTTATTCCTTTCGAAAAACGACTAATTTCTAACAAGTTAGGAAAAGGATAGATAAACTTGATCAATCCAGCCATAAATGTTAGAGAAACAATTTCTGGTTCTGCACCGGATAAAAGATAATAAGATTTTTAGTTGCCTTGTCTTCTGTATAGATGTGTTCGTTCTCGAAATCAGCTTGACTTAGAGATCTAGCTTTGGACCAGATAGGTCTGAATTCATCTAAAGAGACGATATTGTCACTTTCTTCGACTTCTTCTTTTAAAAAAGTTGTTGGAAAAGTTATTCTTGAATTATACAATTCTTTCTTTTCTCTTGACCTTCAATGGTCTAGGGAAAAAATGTTATCTTTAAAGGTATTTCTTTCTTTTCGCATTCTGCTGAATATCGAGTAGCTTCCTGTTGGGCTTGTAATAAACTCCCGAACTTTTTAAACGGAAAAGTATTTCCTGAAAATACTATGAGACTATAGACCAGTCTTCATAAATGCCCAACTTTTTAAACGGAAAAGTATTTCCTGAAACATACTGTGAGACTATAGACCAGTCTTCATAAATGCATCTGTGTTCTCCATCAAACATAACATAAAATCTAGATTTACTAGAATATCATGGGTTCTTGAATAATCTGAGAGTAACTCAGTCTAAGAGAAACCTTTTTCAGTTTTTAGCAAATTGTCAACCATCAACGGATTTGATATGCCTTTACCAGAGCCGTTTGCTTCTGGCTAGATGAAGATTGTGATTCTTCATGTGTTTTGCTTTTTTTCCAAAGCAACATGAGTCAACAGATTTGATTTTTCTTCCCTTTGCCGTTTGCAAGGGAATAAATTTAGTTTGTAACGTTACGGTTTCCTATACCGAATTAACAGTTGTTTCTAGACTTTCGTCATAGACAGCTATCTTTTCACGAAGATTTTTAATTCTATAAGAAGATTTTTTTCTTTGAAGCGTAAGGCCTTTAGATCATCCATTTTTCAAATGTTGATACTTATTTTTATTGTTGATGGTTTGCTTGAAAGATTTTTGCTTTAATATATAGGCAATTTTCTTAGCTAGGATACGAAATTGCCTACGTATTCTAAATAGTTGCTTACGTATTTTGACAATCAGCAAGTCCGTTTTTGGTTCCTTCAAGATACTCAATGTTAAAGGAATATCTTGAAAACCACATTTGCTATCTGACAAGGCGACCCTATTTGTTATCTCCCAAGATTTTTGTCTTTAGGAAATAAGTAAAGTTTTTATTATCAGTTCTTACCAAAATTTTACTGGGCTAAGATAGATAGAAAACTTTGAAATCGTATTTTTTACCGCTAGTAATTCTTTTTCATTACTATGGTAACTTCTTTCGGCTTGTTAAAAACTTCCAGAAGTATATTTGCATATTTCTTCTTTTTCAGTTGTTTTAGCCTTAAAAACCCCTCCCCCAAAGTCATTTGAGGGCTTGAGGCATCAGTTTTTATTGTAAGAAAGTTTGGACTTTTAGAACTTCCTAATGAAGGATTTTGAAAATAATATTTTTGAAAACTTCTTGGTTGTTTAAAATTCTTTTCTTTATGTTCCCCAAGATTTAATTCTTGAGTTTCTATTGTATCAAGTTTCTCATAAATGTCTTTAATAATTTTTGCTGCAATAGTTTCTAAATTTTCATTTATAGAAACTCGTTCTACTTTGCTAATTAATTCTTTAATTAGCTCTTCTATTTTAACAAGAAACATATTTTTCTTGTTTTTTTTTTTATTTTCCAGTGACTATGACTTCCTATGACTTCTTTTAGAAGTTCTCCATACTTATCTATTATATTTGACATAGATGATATTGATCTCATCAGTTGAAATTCTGATGGACAAGTTTCTCTTGATGTTAAATAATCTTCTGAGAAACTATATTTTGATCCTAAACTCATAATTTGTTTATTTCGAGCTATATTAATTGCCTAATTTTCTTGTAATTGTGAGGGTTCGGTGAACCTACTTCCTTCAACAGTACATATTTATGAAAATATATCATCTAAGGTTATTTTTCTTCTTTTTCTTTATACTCAATAGAATGAGTACTATTAGTTAAGGCATACAGAATTAAATAATTAATCGTAAAACTGGTTCCATAAGATCAGTTCTTTCACACTGATGTATGAAACTTATGGTTTTATCGAAATCTTTTGAATCTCGATGTAAGGCAAACTTAGGATATACGGTGAACATGAATTTTCCGTAGGCTAAGTTTCCTTGAGTTGCACATAAAAGTGCATCTTGTCAGTTGATGATTCTATCATCAACAAGTGCCATTTTTATGGGAAAGTTAATTCTATCTCTGAATTGAGCTTTTAAAGGGATTTTTACTGCTCCTTAAAAGTCTTTTTATTTTAATCAATGCTCGTGTGACCTTTGTACTTGGAAATCTTTCAAAGTCGCACCTCGCGTTTCCGCCTAGGCGGGGTGTGACATTATGGTTCTTGACATAAATTTCGTTTAAAATCAAGTTGTATATGCAATAGAGTACATTTTTCGTATCATAAGCTATAACGCGTGTTAGCACCACTAATACATTATAAACAATATTAGTACCTATACCGGTATTCATTTTCATACCAAGTGCTGATACTGTACTGATATTGTAATAAACCAAACCAATACCAACTAAAATTTGACTGCAGCCTACGAGAAAATTCTACACTCGTTTATAATAGCAACATCATCATCATCATCATACTCTGTTAATCCCACCAATAGCTAAGCTGAGGTAGGGTCTGAGGAGGATAAGATGTAGACAACCTTACCTCTACCCCGTGAGAATATAGAGACTGCTTCCTGTGAGACTCCCGGCTCGATAGTGGTTTTGCATTAAGTCTTGGACATAAGGCACATATCACTTTGCAATCGAGAGAAGCCTAATTGGTGCATGTACCCCCTTGATTTTTGGCTATCAACGCCACCCCATGATGCATGATTCAACCTTCCGTCATTCTTAACATTATTTTCACGAAAGTAGTAACATTAAAATTAGTGCAATTTTACTTTTACCTCCTAAAGACATACAAATATATATATTACTAGTGGGAAGGCCCGCGCGTTGCGGCGGGTATTTATGCTTTTTTTCCCGCACGTTGCGCGACGGGTTTCACGTTTTGCAGCACTTTGTTTGTTTTTCAATGTTTCGTTTTATGTTTGGTTATGTGCCTTGTGTGGAATACCTACGTAATGATTTCCCGTGAGTAAGGAATGAAAAGAAGTAACGTTTAGTAAAGGAATGGTTCTTATGCAAATCGTAACTGTAAAAAATAATAGGCATGATTTTGTCCATTTCAGGTGGGGCCATGTCTTAAAGTTCCAAGGGAAGGATGATTGTCGATGTACTACCATTGAGTGGTATCACTCAAATTTTGGCTGGTGCTTAGCAGCTTTGGTTGAAGCATAGTATCACTTGTTACATTTATTTCATAGTGTAAGTGAGGCAGTTGGATTGGGTCGGCCTCTTTTTTACCCATTAGATATTCTGGGTAGATGGTTACGTTGTAACACGAAGAAAATATGTCATACCTAATCAATGTGTGTTACATTCTGGGTATAGTGTAAATATATCGTTTTAAACACTTGATACAAGTGCATTGTTAATCAATACGAATTAACAAGTAGGAACTTCAATCCATTACAACGGGTGTTGCATAACATTACACATAAAGTCAAAATTTGGAGAAGATGAACATTTTAGGATTTCTCATTTAATCTACTACAACGGGTGTTGCAGCTTGTGGATGTTGTCCATAGGACACAAGGAGATTTGATTTATAAGTATGAAAAATTTTTATTTATATTCTCAATCAAGCAACTTCTTACCTACCAAAAATTTCAATGATTGGGATCACATACATTGCCATGTCGTATAGACATGTTCTAATTTTTCATCTTTATTTTTAAAAAAGAAATGCATACAAGCGTATTTTTACTATATAGGAGTTTTAACAAAAAAAAAAAGGCAAAGCCGGTGCCCAAGCTGAGCAAGCATGGTCTTGGGTTGTCGTTCCAATATAGGCATGATATGTGTATATTAAATTTTTAGATTAACTTCCAACAACTAAACCATTGGTTTTAGTTTCTCAATGCTATCAGCGGTTGGTGATAATACAACACAATATCAAGGTACACTATTTCCCATTTACTATACTTATGCATCCAATCCATTTGTTGGCTGTAAGTTTCTTACTAATATTATTAACAAGAACTAATTTGAATTTTAATTTTTAATTAGGAAAAAAATACTAATAAAGAGAGGAAGACAACCTTATTGATGATCAAGGAACCATTTAACTTATATATTTTAATTGTGAATTTAGCTTTTAAAAGACATGTTTTGGCATTACTCAGTTCTTTCTAACGTGGTCCATTTAGACACCCACTAACAAAAAAACTTCTAAATCTGTCATGGACATTGCTCCAAGGTTCGCCCAAATATTAACTGAGTCTGCTGGTAAGAAATAAACATCACTAATATCTCATTATTGCAAAAGTAATAGCAAATTAGCAGCACAACATATGGAGTCGAATGACTCAAATGAAAAAAATCTTGTACGGAGTAATAGTAACACATCTTAATAGCTTGCCTAACATCATTTTAAAAATTCTTTTTCACAAAGAGACATGTTGGGTGTTGGTGTCTTGATCTTTTCCCTATATGTAGTCAATAAATTTGATAAGTTTAGTGTATCAGCATCCACCTTTTATCACACATTCATTCATTTTAATAATGAAACTATAATGTGTCACACCACAACAACGGCGGAAACACGTGACATGGACGCGAAAGAGAAATGTTTCATAGCCAAGATTAAACAAACACATAATAAACATTCATTAGACGGCGGAAAGTATTTTGTTTAGGTACATGTCCCAAAATGTAGTTTTTAACAAAATAAGGATTTTCAACTATTTCCCAATCCCATAGGAAATATTAGTAAATCCCTAACAAAAGTCTGTCTCGTCTTTTATTTCGCCCACCTTAGCCATTTCACGCCTTCACATTCTTAGTTACCTGAAAGATATGTTAGGGAAAATGTCAATATATAAATATATTGGTGAGTTTCATAGGTTTTGACACACAAATAAATTAACATTCATTTGTAAATAAGTGCGCATGACGAAATAAGAAATGTGCTACATATAACATTAGGGTAGCTAGTCCTAATACCGATGGAATCCCCATGAGCCCATAACCAAAACCAGACTCTTTACATTGCCCCGCAAGTTGTTTACATGGTAACAACTAATTTAGAATATTGTCGCACCCCGTGGTCCTTCCGTGTTGATCGCTAATCAACCAGGGTGGGTCTTGTCAAGAACCAATAGTACTATTCCCATATTCTATGGCTACATCACTTTGTATAAATGGTTACGGTTAACTGCGGAGACTTCACGTCCCATGTGACTTTACCGTTACCCATGTGCCCATCATATGTACCATTTCATACTTTCATTGGTTACCGCACATTTAATACTTGCATACTTACATATCTTTCCCCCGAGTTTAAAAACTGTAAAACATAAAAGGGGCCGTGAAAACTCACCTCAAGCGTGTCACGAAATCAGAAAATAGTCTTTGCCAAGTCCAATGCGAGACCACCTACATGTGTCCTAACTTAATAAGGCACCGATCTCAAAGTGCGTGTCTTACTGGCAAGTTGTCTTTCCCTAACTCCCGACACCACGTTTATACTTACTGTTTAATTAGGAATATACCCTAGTCTTAGGTCCGTTGGTGATGATTTATCCAGTTACAAGCTTCACTTAACCTTATAATATAACCGTTGATATTAATTACCAAGTTAGTTGGTTTCGTCATCGCGAATCCCGATCATTGCCCGTTTTCCTTACACGTCATGATCTTTAAACATATTTATCAATATGCATTTACTAACTTGTATTAATATTTCGTTATATCTTCCGACTCGACTCACTTTTATTATATATTTATTTCCCCATAAAAATAAATATACAAAGATCTTGTCGAACAAGATTCATTTTATGTTAAGTATTTATTTTTCACATAAGTATACATATACTTATAATAACATACTTAACTTATTTTATTTCTTACAAATTCTCCCATCTTACTTCCAACACTTAGGAAAGTGTTTATGTATATTTTTCACCCTTTATCATCCTTACATATATATTGTTCACAAAATATATACTTATTTTCTTACTTGGAATAATTAGTCCGTAATCGCCGCAATAACGTATACTCGTATCTTGTAGGAAGTTATACTTGTATACTTATCCGTCCGATTTACTTTTTGTCCGATTTATACCTTGTTCGTTTTACACTTTGTTCATTTTACACTTTATCCGATAGCTCGCCGCATTAACATACGTCCGCTGCCCCGATTTCTTAACTTATATATATATATATATATATATATATATATATATATATATATTTGTAGGAAATCATACTACTTGCCGGTTTACGCATTTTCCTACTTTCAAAAATATATAAATGTGACAACCTGCACCCTTCACTTTTCATAAATGTGCATAATTGGTTCCTCAACTATTTCAAAATTTTCATTTTTAACCCTCGTATTTTAATAGGACCAAAATTCACAATTTAATAAAACATAATTTTATAAGTAAAAGTATGCACGTTTTATACTCACATCTACACCCGAGCACGTATGTTTCAGACATTGATACTCAAAGCCCTTAATTTTCGGTCCTAAAACAACTTAGAAACAGAAGGAAACAAGTCTATAACTTAAAATTGATTAAATTAGAAAAAATATTTTTTTTAGCCGTCGCGGTCCGCTAAGACAGTCTCAGTCAAAGTCCCAGTCAAAGTCTCAGTCAATGTCCTAGTCAAAGTCTTAGTCAAACAGTCAAAGTCCTAGTCAAATATTCAATTCATCATAAGACCTTACTTTATGGTGTTGACCAATTTTAATGGCTAATTGAATCCAAAACTAGTATAAAAACCCACCTATGACCCATTACACTTTGCACCTCTAAATCAATTGTTTCAATTCGATTAAACTCTCCCTCATACCTTTCTTCTAGAGTATATTACTTTCACATTTGAAGCTTTGATTATAAGCTCTTGTAATTGGCGAATTGGAAGCTTGATATTTTTTCCTATTCGGTTTCTTTTCTTCTAAATTGGACTAGTTTCGTTGTTGAACCTTTGGATTGCTCGCATTTTCACGCTCGCTTAGTCATCTAGTCGTTTGGCGAAAGTGAGTATTTCTTATCCCCTTTTTGCTTTTATTCATTTTTGGGGTGTTACATGTACACTTATACAAATTACAAATACAATTTCACATTTTTACAATACAATTCTAGTACTATGTGCATTTGCTTACATACGTGCTTTATGCTTAGACATTACATGTAGAATACATTTGTACTTAGTGAAATCATTAACCATGTACAAGCCGACCTTAACATTGGATAGCGCTATTGGATTGACAACCCGCCTAGGTTGATTCTCCCCCTTTTTCATCGGAGAATCCGTGGTCATTGTTAAGTTATTATCCATTTATTGGATAAGTACACCGCCGTTCATTTAGTTCATTATACAGTCACAGGATTGATTTCGCTCATTTGTATGATACATAGTTTACATAATCGCACTATAGCTTTGCACTTGAATTGTATAACATTTTCCAATTTACTATATATATTAAATTTAGGAATGCTCACCAACATTTCATATGTTGACAAAACTTATTTGTACATGTTTCAGGTGCAGTTTGATCTTAGTACTATAGCATTGGATTTTAGTGCTTGTTTTTAATAAGTTATTTCAAATTTCATGTTTCGTTCAGACTTTTGTATTTTTTTTATTTCATCTATGTAAGACAATTTAAATTATTCAATAATATATTTACATTTTAGTACCATGTGCTTTTGAACAATCGTCACTACGTGACACCTCGATGATTCCGCCATCGGTTGGGGTGTTACAGATTGGTATCAGAGCCATGGTTATAGGGAATTAGGTTATTAGAATGCCTTTTAGCCTAGTCTATAACCAAGCTTACATTCACGAGTCCTCTCGTGTTTATTTCTCTTTATCCTATTATTTTCTTTCAAGATATTTTCGCTGTGATTCTTTCTCGTTGTTCTTTCGGTGTGTTGTTTAAAGAAGAAGATACTCGTATTTCACAAACGAAACGATATCACCAAGTTAGGAGTGACATCCATACCTTGGTGATTAGTTCCACTCCTCTATATGTTATTTATCTTAGGAATATATCTTTGAGATAGGAGTGACATCCACACCTCCAAGAGTATTTCTTTCAAAAAGGAACTTATCCACTAAGCTGGGAGTGATATCCTTAACTTAGTGATTGGTTTCATTCCACAATCGTTTTCAATTTTGAAATACATCTTTGAGTTAGGAGTGAAATCCAAATCTCAAGGATCTATTTTTGCATCTCGTTTTTAATCTCGCTAAAGTTTTGGAATTCACTAGTGATGGGGCACGTGCAATCTGAAAGGGTGAGCGCCTGTATCCTGAGTTTTCTGTCTAGGCCTGGTATTTCGTATAAATCCCAATCAGACGCGGGACCCGTATACCTACCTGGGAACTCTTGGGATGAGCATTCACTTATAGGCTAAAGTGCGTCCACAAGTCACTAGGAAATTTCAAATACTTGAGTTGGTCAAAGTTTCCTATAGAAACAATTCCAATGTTTTATATCATTGATATTTATGTTTGTTTATCATTTGAAGATTCCATTTAATCACCTGATGTTTCATATGCCATTATTCATTGATCATTCGCTTTTGAATCCCTTATCATCATTACTAAAACTTTTGTTCGATATATTATCGCATTAAAGCTTACACTATTTCACTTATGCTCATGATTCTTACACTATAAGGTATTACTCGTTTTGCGTTAAAACATTTTTACCCACGACTTAAGTTTTAAACTCTGTGTTTAACTTTGATCACATCCTGATTTTAGGAATGCTGCGTCATCATACAATTAAAAAATGAACATGGTTTTTCCAAACTTATTATTTCAACCTGTTTTATACCTTCATGTTTACAAACTTACTTGATCGAAGTCACAGTATATCCTCATATACCTAATACTAATATTGTTGCACCCAATCTCCTAAGCCATAGCCAACTACCATTAGTTAGAACTTCTTAGTCAGACTAAACTCATACATAAATGCCTACCAACACGATACGCACTAGTACACTACTCTCTAAAATGATTACTTTGATAACGTATTCTATAAGTCTTTTCACAAAGCCTATTCGCCAAATTAAAACACACTTTTCATACACCTTGTGCCTTGAAAAAAAATAGCCCGCTATGAGCCCAAAGAGATGTCTTAACGATCCTGCAAATAAATGATCTTTCAATGTATAAATTTAGTAAAAGTTTGAAAATTTAAAAGGTTTCAAGTTTACCCAGTCTTAAAGGGTAACACTTCTATTTTCTCAACATTTCATAACAATTAAAAATTTTCGACTTTTCAACCCACAAGTTAAAGAAATGTTTAAATACAGAAAATTTTATTTTTCAAAATTCGTCAAGGCATCTGGGATCATTCACAACCTACACATCATTTTAAATCTTGGTCTTTCGAAACAGGTTAGATTTACACACACTTCATGAAATGGTTTCATCTTGCATTTTATAAACTTGCATTGCATATTTTACAAATCAAATGTAAATCTGCATGTTTTCATATAACGTATCCAATATATGTTTTCGGGAGGAATTTGCAACTAATAATATACCTTATAACACTTTTCAAACTCGACTTCTCGTAAACACATGAAAATGTGTACCTACGAAATCTTTTCAAGTGAATCTGTTTTGAACTTAAAACATTCTTCAGTTTCCAAAAAGTTATCCTCATACCAGTAGACTATACATCTGTTCTGTGCACTTTCATTTACTAAAAATTTCATTATTTTTTTACACCATTCTATATATAGTTACGTTTGTACATTATCTTATTATTTTTGTATTAATCTTTTGTTGGTAGTTATTTTCACGCGTTATTCGCAACTATTCTCGCACTAGTTATTAGTAGTTATTCTTACAACACTAGTTTTGAGCATTAATTTAACTCGTTATCTTTCATTTTGTGCAAATTGTGCGATTTAATCGATTTACGTTATGCTATTCTTTCAATCGAAATTTTATGCTATACTTATATACTTACATGAACGCATATTTGGTATGCATACTTTTTTTTGTTGTGAGCAAAACCCTGTTATACTTTACATTATTTTGTTCGTCATCATGGCCAACGAACATACTAATTGATAGCTTGTATGAGATCTAAGCCAGTTCCCATGTACGACTCGGTTCAGAGTATTCCTCTAACCCGAGGGTAACAGTTTAATCCTCAGAGTTTATCAATATGGTTGTTTAGAGCCCAATGATGTGAACAGAAAATTTACCGGTTAAGGGTGAACCCGAAAGGTGAAGAACCCCTAATCGTGTCTTATACTTACACATTAATCCCATTACGGTTAAAAGGTGAACTTGAAAGGGGAAGAACCTTTAACCGCGTCTTATACTTGAGCAGTATCTACTATTTAACACATTTTGGTTGTACGCATTGTTTCTTGTATTACTTATGTTAGTGTTATGGAAAAGCATAGCACCCTAGTGTAAGGTAAATCTATGATTACGGTCCGGAACGCAATCATGGGTTTACAGGTACATGAGGGTGGTGTGTAATTCTATTTAGGCTATTGGTAGACAATCAGTACGAGTCCAAAGTATCGGGAGTGTGGTGGGTTAGCTGCGGTACACCCTATATATAAGCATAAACGATACTGCGGGAGCAGACTAGGAGTCTGACCAAGAACCTACCCCTTACTACCTCTTCAATAGGTCGCTGACTAATAGCTAGCATTTTTGATAAAAGAACATTTTACATAAGCTCCAATTAGTTTTGTTGGAGCCTTACTTGTTGACCACCTCTACAGAAAACCTTAAACTTTGTATACTCTTACACTCTCTGTTAGTCGAAATGCTGTTGCATGTCCTTAATAAAGTTCGGTCAAAAACTTCTTTAAAGTAAGGGAAGCTACTATAACACTGCCCTACCCTCACCAGTTACATACTTTTCCCAAACCTTGCTCATTATAAACTCTTAATTCTCTAACCTTGGGTCAAACTTTAAGGATTTTCAAACTCTTATTTTGGGTATTAAACAACTACTTCAAACTTTGTCAAATCATGGCTGATGCATTTCTTAAAATCTACTTGCATTTTGGGTATTAAACAACTACTTCAAACTTTGTCAAATCATGGCTGATGCATTTCTTAAAATCTACTTGCATTTTTACAAATGTCTTTTGTTTCATGGAAACCTTCACTTGAAAGTAATTTCGGGACGAAATTTTCTAAAGTAGGGGAGACTGTGACAACCTGCACCCTTCACTTTTCATAAATGTGCATAATTGGTTCCTCAACTATTTCAAAATTTTCATTTTTAACCCTCGTATTTTAATATGACCAAAATTCACAATTTAATAAAACTTATAATTTTTATAAGTAAAAGTATGCACGTTTTATACTCACATCTACACCCGAGCACGTATGTTTCAGACATTGATACTCAAAGCCCTTAATTTTCGGTCCTAAAACAACTTAGAAACAGAAGGAAACAAGTCTATAACTTAAAATTGATTAAATTAGAAAAAATATTTTTTTTAGCCGTCGCGGTCCGCTAAGACAGTCTCAGTCAATGTCCCAGTCAAAGTCTCAGTCAATGTCCTAGTCAAAGTCTTAGTCAAACAGTCAAAGTCCTAGTCAAATATTCAATTCATCATAAGACCTTACTTTATGGTGTTGACCAATTTTAATGGCTAATTGAATCCAAAACTAGTATAAAAACCCACCTATGACCCATTACACTTTGCACCTCTAAATCAATTGTTTCAATTCGATTAAACTCTCCCTCATACCTTTCTTCTAGAGTATATTACTTTCACATTTGAAGCTTTGATTATAAGCTCTTGTAATTGGCGAATTGGAAGCTTGATATTTTTTCCTATTCGGTTTCTTTTCTTCTAAATTGGACTAGTTTCGTTGTTGAACCTTTGGATTGCTCGCATTTTCACGCTCGCTTAGTCATCTAGTCATTTGGCGAAAGTGAGTATTTCTTATCCCCCTTTTGCTTTTATTCATTTTTGGGGTGTTACATGTACACTTATACAAATTACAAATACAATTTCACATTTTTACAATACAATTCTAGTACTATGTGCATTTGCTTACATACGTGCTTTATGCTTAGACATTACATGTAGAATACATTTGTACTTAGTGAAATCATTAACCATGTACAAGCCGACCTTAACATTGGATAGCGCTATTGGATTGACAACCCGCCTAGGTTGATTCTCCCCCTTTTTCATCGGAGAATCCGTGGTCATTGTTAAGTTATTATCCATTTATTGGATAAGTACACCGCCGTTCATTTAGTTCATTATACAGTCACAGGATTGATTTCGCTCATTTGTATGATACATAGTTTACATAATCGCACTATAGCTTTGCACTTGAATTGTATAACATTTTCCAATTTACTATATATATTAAATTTAGGAATGCTCACCAACATTTTATATGTTGACAAAACTTATTTTGTACATGTTTCAGGTGCAGTTTGATCTTAGTACTATAGCATTGGATTTTAGTGCTTGTTTTTAATAAGTTATTTCAAATTTCATGTTTCGTTCAGACTTTTGTATTTTTTTTATTTCATCTATGTAAGACAATTTAAATTATTCAATAATATATTTACATTTTAGTACCATGTGCTTTTGAACAATCGTCATTACGTGACACCTGGATGATTCCGTCATCGGTTGGGGTGTTACAATAAATATATTTATTAAAAATACATTTACTTGGATGTTTTATTCCTAAAAATTCTTACAACACTTTTACATCCCTATAAATGTAAAAATGCTTATTTTTATATAAAACATCACAAGTTGTTTACATTACCATTTTTCTTACAAAAATGTTAGTGTTTATATTTTTCAACACTTATGGTAAATTTATATTTTTATAAAATACTTTTTATAAAAATATCATTCTTACAAAATAAATATTTGTGTAAGTTTCCTTACTTTTGCAAAAGCAACCCTTTTAGAATATAACTTTTCATTCTTAACCTTTTACTTTCCAAAGTTACATTTTTCATCATCAAGTTTCCAAAATCACATTTTACACCCATGGACATTCCAAAGTTACTTTTCAAACCTCTATCTTTACAAAAGTTACATATTATTCCCAAGACTTATAAAAATGATAATTTCTATAACGACTAGTAAACTTGAACATGTCAAAATTTACAATAAGTGTTCTTTTCACTATCCAACACTTTTATTAGTCTCATATGGTCATTTTAAGTCTACTAACATGTTTGATTTAAGTCTTGGAGTCCATTTGTTCATACTTGTATTTTTAAAGTCTACAACTTTATTTTTGCGATTTTAGCTTCATTACATTTTGTTACAAATATTTCATGTTCAAATGGTTCCATTAGTCATAATATGGTGATCAAAACCATTTTTAGGCGTATTAGGTGTTACTTTATGATTTTCATCCAAAACAACTTCTAAAAAAAAAAAATACTAGAACATACAATATTTTTGTAACAAAATAACATCACCATCCATCCTAAAACTCATGTTTATGACCATCTTTGTAAACATTTCATTTCATTGTTAGAAAACACACAAAACCTTATTTAAAAACTTTGGTTAAAAGCACCCCAAAAACAACTTGCAAGTTAAGCATATAAATAAATAAAACTTGAACAAGATAAGTTTCAAGAAACTTAATACTAGCACAAGGCTAGGGAAGTCACAAAAACACTTGATTATGAAGGGGTTTTAGTGTGTCTTCCAAGAATTATGCTCCAAGCACTTGTACACACTTGATTTGAGGTTGAAAATAATGAGGTTTTAAGTGTTAGTTGGTTGAAAACACAAAATGGTTTTTGTAAGAGTTTTTGGCCGTGAGTTTATATAATGGAGGGACTTCTCTTTTTTTGTGTGTGTGGGATTATTATTGGGAAGCTTTTGATGAATTATAAAGGGATAATTCCCATGTGCTTAAAACATTACATAACATAATATTCCAAGCATGCATAGACATGATTATTTAGGAGTGTACTTGTGAGACATCAAGGTGGCTAAGCCACCTCTTTGTTGGCCGGCCTAAATGGCCTAGAAAAGGGGCCTACCACTTTGCCAAAAATCTTTCAATTTACTAGTTAATTCTTAACTAAATCAATTAGGATTTTTTTTTCGGGTTTTTGCGCGTTCTTACTACGAGCTATTCTAGGCATATAATTAACTTTAAATTACCCTTAAACGTAGCCTAGTTTAAGCATTGGTAAGTTATTTAGGCTCTTACCGGGTGAAATTATATATTTTACGCGCATCGGGTGCGATACGCGAACTTTATTCGCTACCGGGAGATTTTAATTTGGTGTTTTCATTTATAGTTTTGGGGTTCCAAAACACTTTATATTTCATAAAAATAACCTTCATTTTATATCCCGGACATTCGGGATCGTTTTCGGTTATTTAATTATTGCCGGGTAATCACCAACGTCCGTTTCGGACTAGTTTATTCTTATGCGATTCCGTCGCATTTCTAATTAAAGTAAGGCATTCCTATGCCATCTATTGGACTCCACTATTTTCCGAATACTCAATTATACATAATTGATTTCAATTCTTGCTTAGAACAGTTAATTACATATATTAATTACGTACGGATTTTCCTTAATTTTGCCGAACCTCACATTCTCCCCCTGTTTAAGGAGTTTCGTCTGCGAAACTCGGCGTGAGCCCTTCCTTCGAGGGTTTTTCTTAAACAAGGCGGGATTCTTCTGCTTCATTTTATCTTCCCTTTTCCATGTGAACTCCGGACCACGCTTTGCGTTCCAACGTATTTTCAATAGCTTGATTCTGCTACGCCTAAGCTTTTGAACTTTCCAGTCCGTTACTTCTATCGGTTCTTCGATAAAATGAAGCTTATTGTCAACATGAATCTCATCAGTGGGAATGATCAAAGTTTCATCTGAGAGACACTTTTTCAGATTAGATACATGGAACGTATCATGGACTCCATTAAGCTCTTCAGGCAACTTGAGCTTATAAGCAACGGGACCAATCCTAGCCAAGATTTCGAAGGGGCCAACATATCTAGGATTTAACTTCCCGCGTTTTCCAAAACGAACTACACCCTTCCAGGGTGAAACCTTCAACAGGACCTTATCACCGACTTCAAATTCTAGGGGCTTACGCCTATTATCCGCATAGCTTTTCTGTCGATCGCGAGCCGCTTTCAAATGATCTTTTATCAGAAAGATCTTGTCAGTCGTCTCTTGAATAATTTCTAGTCCGGTTAATTGCTTGTCACCAACCTCTGCCCAACACAAAGGAGATCTACACTTACGTCCATACAGAGCTTCGAACGGAGCAGCTTGAATACTTGAATGATAACTATTATTATATGAGAATTCAACCAGAGGCAAATGTGAATCCTAGTTACCACCAAAATCAACTACACAGGCTCGCAACATGTCCTCCAATGTCTGAATAGTCCTTTCACTTTGACCATCAGTCTGAGGGTGATATGCTGTACTCATATCTAAGCGAGTACCCAGAGCATGTTGCAATGTTCGCCAAAATCTTGAAGTGAATCGGCTATCTCAATCCGAAATAATAGATACAGGCACTCCGTGCCTAGATACCACTTATTTGATGTACAAACGAGCCAATTTTTCCATTCTGTCGGTTTCACGAATAGGCAAGAAATGAGCAGATTTCGTTAAACGATCAACGATTACCCAAATAGTGTCGTGACCACTAGATGTTTTGGGCAACTTTGTAATAAAATCCATAGAAATCTGCTCCCATTTCCATTTAGGAATTTCAGGTTGTCAGAGCAGTCCAGACGGTTTTTGATACTCGACTTTTACTTTCGAACATGTCAAACAACGAGCCACGTAAGCCGCAATGTCTCGTTTGAAGTATGGCCACCAATAAAATTCCTTCAGATCTTTGAACATTTTGTCAGTGCCAGGATGAATCGAATACCTTGACTTGTGAGCTTCATCCAAAACTAACTCACGCAGGCCACCATATAGAGGTACCCATACTCGATCCATAAAATACAAAGTTCCATCCGTCTTAGACACCAACGAATCAACCATTCCGCGAAGATTTTCCTTCTTCACGTTTTTAGGTTTTTGCGCGTTACTTTGGGCTTCACGGATGCGATCGGTCAAATTGGTATGGATCGTCAAGCCCAATGCACGAACACGTAACGGCTTGGCCCTTTCTTTTCGACTTAAGGCATCTGCTACAACGTTTGCCTTGCCAGGATGGTACTTGATTTCACAATCATAATCATTTAACAATTCAACCCAACGTCTTTGCCTCATGTTCAACTCTTTTTGATCAAAGATATGCTGCAAAGACTTGTGATCAGTGAAAATTGTGCATTTGGTACCATAGAGATAATGCCTCCAAATTTTCAGTGCAAAAAACCACGGCACCAAGTTCCAGATCATGTGTCGTGTAATTTTTCTCATGCACTTTCAACTGTCTGGAAGCATAAGCGATTACTTTATCACGTTGCATTAACACACAACCCAAACCTTGATGCGAAGCATCACAATATACCACGAAATCTTCCGTACCTTCAGGTAGAGAAAGAATAGGAGCATCACACAACTTTTGCTTCAACAATTGGAAAGCTGACTCCTGCTTATCGGTCCATTCAAACTTCTTGTCTTTCTGGGTTAGGATCATCAATGATTGTGCTATCTTAGAAAAATTCTCAATGAATCTTCTATAATAACCCGCAAGACCAAGAAATTGACGCACCTCGGTAGGGGTCTTTGGTGCTTCCCAATTTTTAATCGCTTCAACTTTTGCAGGATCGACATGTATACCCTTCTCATTAACAACATGGCCCAAAAAGTGGACTTCTTGAATCCAAAAGTCACACTTAGAGAATTTGGCATACAACTTTTCATTCCGCAAGAGCTCGAGAATTAACCTTAGGTGATTTTCATGCTCCTTTTTGGTTCGTGAATAAATAAGAATATCATCAATGAATACGATCACGAATTTGTCCAAATAAGGTTTACACACCCGGTTCATCAAATGCATGAAGACAGCAGGAGCGTTCGTTAGTCCAAAAGGCATGACAAGAAACTCATACTGACCGTAGCGAGTTCGGAATGCAGTCTTCGGTACATCTTCTTCCTGAATACGCAATTGATGATACCCGGACCTTAGGTCAATTTTCGAATAATAACTAGAACCTTGAAGTTGGTCGAACAAATCATCGATTCTAGGCAAGGGATAACGATTCTTGATGGTAAGTTTGTTCAACTCACGATAGTCGATACACATGCGAAACGTACCATCTTTCTTTTTAACGAACAAGACCGGCGCTCCCCAAGGTGAGAAGCTTGGTCGAATGAAACCTTTATCCAACAATTCTTGCAACTGGTTGGAAAATTCTTGCATTTCGGAGGGAGCTAATCGATATGGCGATCGTGCCACAGGAGCAGCTCCAGGAATAAGATCAATACAAAACTCGACTTGTCGGGGAGGCGGCAATCCCGACAAATCTTCAGGGAAAACTTCAGGAAAATCCCTTACCACGGGAATATCTTCGAGCTTACGCTCTTTGGACTTCTTATCAACAACATGCGCTAAGAATGCATAACAACCTTTCCGCAAGCACTTCTGGGCTTTCATGCAAGTAATGTTTCGCAAAGGCGTTCCACGCCTTTCCCCTTGAATAGAGAGAACTTCATCATTCACTAGAGGGATTCGAATTAACTTTTCGTCGCACCACGACTGCATGGTTTGTTGACAACCAATCCATACCAATAACGACGTCAAAACTACCCAAGACGACCGGTAAAAGATCAATACTAAACTCATGCCCACAAAGACCCAATTTACAATCTTTCGCTACTTCATCCGTTTCTATAGTTTTACCATTGGCCAATTCTATGGAGTAAGGTGTCTCTAGTTTACTAGTCTTTAAACCAAGAGAGCGTTTAAAATCAATAGAGACAAAACTAAAATCGGCTCCGGTATCAAATAGAATAGAAGCATAATGATTGTTAAGGAGAAACGTACCGGTGACAACATTAGGATCCTGACGGGCTTCACCGGCACCGATAACAAAGGCTCTTCCTTGGGCTTGATTTCTAAGCTTTGGACAATTCTTCCTCCAATGGTCAGTGGATCCACATTCATAGCACGGACGCTTGTCACTAGGAACCACATGCGTTCCTGCATAGCATTTCTCACCACTATGACCAACCCTTTTGCACTTCCAGCAAACAGTTTGGTTTCCACCACCATTACCTTGTGAATTTTGTCTTTTACCACCATTTTGAGTAGTGGCAACAAAACCTTTACCCTTTCGATTAGACCCAGATTTGTTACCAGAAGAGTTGTGGTTCTTGTTTCCCGAAAACTTTCTTTTACAACCAGAAGACTGACCTTCAACCGTAGTATTCTTAATCTCAGAAACTTTTACATCAGAAACATTACCACCTGTAGCCTTTTTCGGCAACGTGCCGATACGGATAGCATCCTCTATCAGGCTGAGAGCAAGATCAATTGTTTCACGCATAGCAGCAGGCTTTGAGGAAGTGACCATGCCACGAATTTGAGGGGCCAAACCATAAAGATACCTCTCAATTTTCTTCGATTCAGGAGTGACAAGGCGGGGTACCAAACGAGAAAGATCATGGAATCGGGAGGTATAGGTAGCAACATCCGCCCCGATCATGGAAAGGTTCCAGAATTCAGTTTCCAACTTTTGAATTTCGCTAGCTGGACAATACTCCTTAATCATTAGTTCCTTCAAATCAGGCCATGAAAGAGCATAGGCCGCTTCATCGCCCATGGATTGCACTTGACTGTTCGACCAAGACAGTGCGTTGTTCAGAAAAAAGGTTTGTAGCATACATGACTTTTTGTTCATCAGTACACTTGCTGATACGAATCACAACTTCAGTTTTCTCAAACCATTTCAGAAGACCAACGGATCCTTCAGTGCCATTGAAGTTGATTGGCTTGCAATCCAGGAACATTTTGAAAGTACAGGGGGGAACAGGATTGCCAGATTCTGCAACATTACACAATAGTGCCATCACAAGATAAGTCAATTTGGGACTTAACCCAACATATACGACATATCAATGATATATACCTGATGTGGATCTTTCGCGAGTATTGTCGCCTCGACTACCAGTTCCGCCAGAGCCCCCGCTTTGGGCGGTGCGGTTGGCCTCGAACTGGGCCAGGGCGGCAGCAATTCGGTCAGCAATTAATTGGTCTAGTTGTGCCTGAGAAGTAGGCAACGGGTCTTGCGTTGTTTGTCTTGTCGTAGGCGGCATTTTTATTCTTCAATATAAAATATCAAAGAATAATTAGACATATATTTAACCAATATTGTCATGCACGTCATACTAATAAAATAAACATCCCACAAGATTCGTAACTCATCACCAAATAATCACCGCATCAGAATACGAGAATCACAAGGCAAGAATAAATAATAGTTGTAATCATAATAAAAACAACCGTAACGAAAGATAACCACAATACAATAATATATTTTACCATAATACATCATGATTTTCATTCATTTTCATTAATAACGATTACATCATTTGTTCATACAACAAAAGGTGGTGATATCTAATCCCACATACATCGTTTGAAAATAACAAAACATCATAACATACTACGCTAGTCATAACTAGTCTAGCTAGGTAAAATACAAAAGATACAACATCCATCACTACTACAACCATCTCTAACAGCTACCACGATCTAACATCCACCATCCACTGGAGACTCAACTAAGGCTGGGAAGGAGGCCGATGAGCGTACTGTGGAGCATTAAGCCGAATGGCTGCGTCCACGGCAGCAATGTGATCATAAATCCGCTGGGCGCGATCCATATGCTCACCAAAAGGAAGACCACGCAAGCTATCCACGCGAAGTAGATCATCAGCGACGCGAGTCAGCATAGAGTTCGTCTCAATGTTGCGTGCCCAAATGGACCGCATCTGTGCATCAACGTGGGAGACAATGGAAGAAAACTGTTAGGATCTGAGTTTGTTTGTTTTGATTGTTTAACTAAATATGGTAATAATGAAATGAAAATAGAATGAAAGTGCAGCGGAATAATAAACTGTTAATCAAAACAAGAGAGTAAATGTTTTCAGATCGAAAGCTTTCATTTATCCAAAAGATTACAATCGTACAATTACTCCCCCTCAGCCTGATCACACAGTGTTTGTCTGAGAGAATGTTTGTGTGTATGTGTGACATCCGTCACTTTTTCATAATATATATATATATATATATTTTTTTTTAACATAATAATAATAATAATAATAATAATAATAATAATAATAATAGACATTGATGTTGGCCTAGTCCAACCATCCTTGAAACCCAACCCAACCATAACCTTTGTTATTCCTAAGCCCAACAGCAGAGGCCCAACAGTCCAGCCCAAGCCCACCCTCCTTTCCCTTAAATCTGTTAAAAAAAAAAAAAAATGATAAAACCTTGCCCCAGACGGGACTCGAACCCGAGCCGGGTCACACAACACACACGCGTGCACACCACTTGGTCCACACCACAACTTTGATTTAATTCCAACTCGTGTTATATTTATATGCTTCCCTTGTCTGTTTAGAAAAAAGAAAAGAAAAACATTGCTTCCCCCAGGACTCGAACCCGGGCAGAAGCAGAGACACCACACGCGCGTTACCATCTGGGCTACACCATTCTGTTGGTTTGGTTCCAGCATGAATTGTATTTAACCTCTTTTTGCGCGTCTTTTTCTCCTCTTTCCTTTCTTCTTCACGCGAACAGCAAGACAGCAGCATTAAAACCATTTTTTTTGGAAACTTTGACCAGGTTAAATCATGACTATGACCCGACAATTAATCTCCTTCATCTTGGACGCGATTACAGCCCTTAATCATCGGGTTTTCAATGTTGAATGCTCGTTTTGACCACCCTTTGGTCAAGAATCGAAAACCTATAAATACCCGATCTTAAACCAATTAAACCTGCACACACATACACACATATACGATTTACATAACCCCTCTATCACATTCACTTATCAATCACTAGAACTCCTTGAAATTGGAGCTTTTTGATCGCGCCTTTGTGCTCGAGTTTCACAACCTTTAGGTACACGTTAACCTCTAATTTTATATGTTTTTGATTCGGTTTTGAGTAAGGAATAAAAGCCCCATGATCTTGTTCGTTAACTGAAACGAATTGGAGGTCAATAGATCAAATTCTTATTCTAGGGCTTGTATTCGAAATGGGATAACTGAGCATATGATTTAAAATATTGCTGAATCAAATTAACACAACCATCTGATCCAGATCAGATGGTTATGTCCACTGTGGTCCAAGCAAAGGGCACGGGTTCAATTCCCACGACCCTCATTCTTTTTTTTTAAAGCTTTTTTTTTTATATATTTAAACATATATTTTCACTTTAACTTTTTAATATACATTTAAAATACCAAAACGATTTTAAAAATTCTACAAAAATTATCTTGGGTTAATCTGATATAAATGCTTCACCTACAATTTTTAGTTTTCAAAAATTCATTTATTTAATATATTTAATAATTAAATCAATTTTATTCTATTATATTTATAAAATTCCATTAAAATATCAAAACAAATTTATAAATTTCCACAAATTTTATTCTGAGTATTTACAACATTAAGCTTTTCAGAAATGATTTTTAATTCTGAAAAATCATTTATTTTATATTTTTAATCAATTTTTGTTAGATTTAATCATAATTAAATCATAATAAATTCATTTCACTATATTTTTGCACCAAAATTTTACATAAATTATTTCTATCCATTTAGAACTGAAATACAATTTTTAATTCAGAAATTCTTTGATTTTAATATTTTTAGATATTAAAGTCGTATTTTGACAATTTGAAATAATTAGATTAAATATTCTATTTTCAAGAAAATAATTTTATAAAAATTATTTTCATACTTAAAACCTCATGTTGTGATTATATTCAACTTAAAATTTTACAAAAAGACTTTTATTTATTTATTTACTAAATTTCTTATATTTAATAAACAAATTGTTTATTAAACAAATAAACGTTATCCCCAATTCGAAGCCCTAGAAATACATGTCTCCTAGAGTTATTTCACTTACACATTATCAATTACTTTAGGTTAATCATTTGGGAGTAATCTCAAACCCATATTTCGTTGTCCAAGTTCAATTACAAGCTATTACGTAAACAGTGAGTATTCCTACCCTTTTTTGCTTTTATACATTTTTGGGGTGTTACATGTACACTATTACAATTTCAAATACAAGTTTACATTTTTACAATACAATTCTAGTACTATGTGCATTGCTTACAACATGCTTTATGCTTAGACATTACATGTGGATTACATTTGTACTTAGTGAAATCATTAACATGGTACAAGCCGACCTTAACATTGGATAGCGCTATTTGGATTGACAACCCGCCTAGGTTGATTCTCCCCCTTTTTCATCGGAGAATCCGTGGCCAGTGTTAAGTTATCATCCATTGATTGGTTGAGTACACTACAGTTCATACAGTACATTATACAGTCACAGGGTTGATTTCGCTCATTTGTTTGATACATGGTTTACATATTTGCACTGTAGCTTGCACTTGAATTGTATAACTTTTTAACCTACTATATATATCAAATCTAGGAATGCTCACCAACATTTCATATGTTGACCAAACCTATTTTTGTACATGTTTCAGGTGCAGTTTGATCTAGTGCTTTAGCAAGAGACATTTAGTGTTTTATTTCAATACAGTTATTTCAATATTTGCATTTCATTTCGACCATGTAATTTCCATTTCCATGTAAGACAATTTTGATTATTCAATAATATATTTACATTTTAGTACCATGTGCTTTTGAACAATCGTCACTACGTGACACCTCGATGATTCCGCCATCGGTTGGGGTGTTACAGATTGGTATCAGAGCCATGGTTATAGGGAATTAGGTTATTAGATAAAATGACCTAGACTATAACCGAACTTTAACTTGCATGCATAATATTTCCTGAATTACCCTACCACTCATTTCCCTCTACTTTCCTTCTTCTATCTTTCCCTTCTTCTCCCTCTCCATTCTTCTCACCCTTCATCATGGTGCATAGAGATGGTGTCCTACGGGGAGTGAAAAGTTTACATCATCATAGAACGGGAGCAGTACCTTATATGAAGACACTCTTAGACATAATACTTACTCTTATTTTGCTCCTTCAAAGTTGTTGAATTTTAATGAGTGTGATAAGGACACGTGCAATCTGGAAGGGTGGACGCCTGTACACTGGGTTTTCTGGCATAGGCAAGCATAGCGCATAAATCCATTTACGGACCTGTTATGCTTACCTGGGGATTCCTGGAGTGAGTGTCCACTTATAGGCTAAAGCATGTCTTCTTTGATCACCATTGGGTTCAATTCCTTTGAAAAGTCAACGTTCTTGTTGGGCTTTACAGCTAGACAAGGGCACTCCAAGCATTTTATGCAAGCTTTTTCAATAATACTCTCTCGGTTCGTATACAATATTTTGTATTTCATGATTTTCATATATTGCCTACAAGTTCATACTTTCATAACCATCTATGGATTTCACAAATCACACTTCACCTTACCTTCTTAGCCACTTTTTAAATATTCAACACCCTACCCAAATCATATTATTTCTTTTCTCCACATGTTATTTTAAAAACTATAACCTCATACCCTAGCACAAACTTGTTGCATTACCTACTAACTTTACAAAGTACATAATATTTTTAAAGGATGTCCTCGAACTTAAGTTCAATTGTTTATTTATTGACGTAACAAACGATTTTCTATAAAATGCTTTAAACATCACTAACGAAACCTTGATCTTCAAAAATGTCATGTTTGAAAAACTCCAACTAACGGGACTATTTTAATCAAAGCCTACTTAGCTTGTACTATTTAACAACTTTTGCTTTATGTACAAAACCAAATTTTGAAAATATTTTTTTTTGGAATAATATCTAGTCTCTAGATTCTACATCCACACTCACTCATTTTCAACTTGTTCAAATTTTTACAATATTTGGCATACACCACAATCATGTTTTTCTTATACACTTGATTATAACTTTTGATCCAAACCTCAAAATTTACACTGCTATATAACCTCCTTACTATAAAATAAACTCTTTATCAACTATCTTCACATTCACCACCTCTCACAACCTTGATTCTGCTTCGAGATTTTTCATCATCATCCTCTCAAGAACTAAATTCATATCCTTCACCTTCTCATACGTGAGCTAGTTACCCATGATAATCAAACTACAAAAAAACCTGATACTTGATTCTACAGGATTTTTTTTTCAAAACACCATTGTTTGTGAAACTTGATTTTCTCTTGACTTGACTATTCACTGGACATTTAATTATTCATGATACTTGTGTTTTCATTTTCATAATCCTATTTTCATTTTGTATCCAATTTGTCACACTCATTGGCATTTCCTTGCATACTATCGTGTATTAACACAGATTGGAAATTTATCATATAGATTACATTTATCATACAAGACTCTACCTTATATTTATTTGGAACGTTTGGACTTGATACTTGATCTTACAGATGTTTTTCTAAGAAAACATCATTGGCTATTACATGAAACTTGATTTTTTCCTTAACTTGACTATGCATTGAACATCTAATTATTCATAAACATTTAATTATTCATGATAACACTTACACTTAATGGTTGTAGTACTTACAAACTTGCTTGCATAAACATGCTATCAATTTGCAATCTATGTGAATAATAATTGTTGCACTTAATAGAGGTCATCATGCCTTTTTCAACAGTCGGGAGAGGCCCTACAACCTGCTCCACGACTGGTGGAGGCTATCGAACATACTCAACGATTGGTAGAGGTCACTATGCCTTTCAAACAGTCGGGAGAGGCCCTACAACCTACTCCACGGCTGGTGGAGGCTATCGAACCTGCTCAACAATCGGTGGGGTCATAGAAGGACACAAAACCCTAATGTAAGGTAAATTGATGATTCCGGTCCGGAACGTAATCATGAATTTACAGGTGCGTTAGGGTAGTGTGAAATTCTATTAGAGTTTTTGGTAGGCGTCCAGTACGTTTTCAAGGTATCAAAGGTGTGGTGGGTTAGCTGCGGTACACCCTGTATACAAACACTAATGATGCATTGAAAGTGAGACTGGAAGTCGGGCCAGGAACAAACTCTGGTTTTTGGTAGTTCATTTAGTCTTTTCTGTAGACAATCAACTCGTACATTTATCATAGGATTCCTAAAACTTGAAATTTATTGATTTACTAGATTCTTATTCTCTTTACTATTCGAGACGAACCTAATCCAATCAAACCTCTTACCCTAATCATTCGAAACAATCCACTTTGTTACCTATGAATTACGTCGTGCCTTAACCCAGATTTTTTTTTTTCCAAACCACAGTTATTTTAATTTTTACCCAAGCATCCATAACCCTATGTTTCCAATAACTTCGGGACGAAGTTTCTAAAAGTAGGGGATGCTGTGACATCCGTCACTTTTTCATAATATATATATATATATATATATATTTTTTTAACATAATAATAATAATAATAATAATAATAATAATAATAATAATAATAATAGACATTGATGTTGGCCTAGTCCAACCATCCTTGAAACCCAACCCAACCATAACCTTTGTTATTCCTAAGCCCAACAGCAGAGGCCCAACAGTCCAGCCCAAGCCCACCCTCCTTTCCCTTAAATCTGTTAAAAAAAAAAAAAATGATAAAACCTTGCCCCAGACGGGACTCGAACCCGAGCCGGGTCACACAACACACACGCGTGCACACCACTTGGTCCACACCACAACTTTGATTTAATTCCAACTCGTGTTATATTTATATGCTTCCCTTGTCTGTTTAGAAAAAAGAAAAGAAAAACATTGCTTCCCCCAGGACTCGAACCCGGGCAGAAGCAGAGACACCACACGCGCGTTACCATCTGGGCTACACCATTCTGTTGGTTTGGTTCCAGCATGAATTGTATTTAACCTCTTTTTGCGCGTCTTTTTCTCCTCTTTCCTTTCTTCTTCACGCGAACAGCAAGACAGCAGCATTAAAACCATTTTTTTTGGAAACTTTGACCAGGTTAAATCATGACTATGACCCGACAATTAATCTCCTTCATCTTGGACGCGATTACAGCCCTTAATCATCGGGTTTTCAATGTTGAATGCTCGTTTTGACCACCCTTTGGTCAAGAATCGAAAACCTATAAATACCCGATCTTAAACCAATTAAACCTGCACACACATACACACATATACGATTTACATAACCCCTCTATCACATTCACTTATCAATCACTAGAACTCCTTGAAATTGGAGCTTTTTGATCGCGCCTTTGTGCTCGAGTTTCACAACCTTTAGGTACACGTTAACCTCTAATTTTATATGTTTTTGATTCGGTTTTGAGTAAGGAATAAAAGCCCCATGATCTTGTTCGTTAACTGAAACGAATTGGAGGTCAATAGATCAAATTCTTATTCTAGGGCTTGTATTCGAAATGGGATAACTGAGCATATGATTTAAAATATTGCTGAATCAAATTAACACAACCATCTGATCCAGATCAGATGGTTATGTCCACTGTGGTCCAAGCAAAGGGCACGGGTTCAATTCCCACGACCCTCATTCTTTTTTTTTTAAAGCTTTTTTTTTTATATATTTAAACATATATTTTCACTTTAACTTTTTAATATACATTTAAAATACCAAAACGATTTTAAAAATTCTACAAAAATTATCTTGGGTTAATCTGATATAAATGCTTCACCTACAATTTTTAGTTTTCAAAAATTCATTTATTTAATATATTTAATAATTAAATCAATTTTATTCTATTATATTTATAAAATTCCATTAAAATATCAAAACAAATTTATAAATTTCCACAAATTTTATTCTGAGTATTTACAACATTAAGCTTTTCAGAAATGATTTTTAATTCTGAAAAATCATTTATTTTATATTTTTTAATCAATTTTTGTTAGATTTAATCATAATTAAATCATAATAAATTCATTTCACTATATTTTTGCACCAAAATTTTACATAAATTATTTCTATCCATTTAGAACTGAAATACAATTTTTAATTCAGAAATTCTTTGATTTTAATATTTTTAGATATTAAAGTCGTATTTTGACAATTTGAAATAATTAGATTAAATATTCTATTTTCAAGAAAATAATTTTATAAAAATTATTTTCATACTTAAAACCTCATGTTGTGATTATATTCAACTTAAAATTTTACAAAAAGACTTTTATTTATTTATTTACTAAATTTCTTATATTTAATAAACAAATTGTTTATTAAACAAATAAACGTTATCCCCAATTCGAAGCCCTAGAAATACATGTCTCCTAGAGTTATTTCACTTACACATTATCAATTACTTTAGGTTAATCATTTGGGAGTAATCTCAAACCCATATTTCGTTGTCCAAGTTCAATTACAAGCTATTACGTAAACAGTGAGTATTCCTACCCTTTTTTGCTTTTATACATTTTTGGGGTGTTACATGTACACTATTACAATTTCAAATACAAGTTTACATTTTTACAATACAATTCTAGTACTATGTGCATTGCTTACAACATGCTTTATGCTTAGACATTACATGTGGATTACATTTGTACTTAGTGAAATCATTAACATGGTACAAGCCGACCTTAACATTGGATAGCGCTATTTGGATTGACAACCCGCCTAGGTTGATTCTCCCCCTTTTTCATCGGAGAATCCGTGGCCAGTGTTAAGTTATCATCCATTGATTGGTTGAGTACACTACAGTTCATACAGTACATTATACAGTCACAGGGTTGATTTCGCTCATTTGTTTGATACATGGTTTACATATTTGCACTGTAGCTTGCACTTGAATTGTATAACTTTTTAACCTACTATATATATCAAATCTAGGAATGCTCACCAACATTTCATATGTTGACCAAACCTATTTTTGTACATGTTTCAGGTGCAGTTTGATCTAGTGCTTTAGCAAGAGACATTTAGTGTTTTATTTCAATACAGTTATTTCAATATTTGCATTTCATTTCGACCATGTAATTTCCATTTCCATGTAAGACAATTTTGATTATTCAATAATATATTTACATTTTAGTACCATGTGCTTTTGAACAATCGTCACTACGTGACACCTCGATGATTCCGCCATCGGTTGGGGTGTTACAGTATGATGCAATAGAACAGTACAAGCACTGTTCTATTTATAGACAGACTCAAAGCACTGATGACCTAGGCTGACGTCACCTAAGACAGTGACCTCTAACAGAATAACAAACATAAACATCTGCCTATTACAAACTACTGTTACATTGAAAGCACTGATATTAAACAGCTGTTGTAAGAAAACTCTGATGGTCTTGTATCCACTGCTAGAGCCTAAGTGTTGTTGGTTCCAGCAGTGCTTTGGTCTTCAGTACTTGTATCAGCAGTTGTTATTCATCAGACCTTTGGTCAGCAGTTGTTCTTCATCAGTTGTTTATTCAGCAGTTCTTTGTATCAGCAGTTGTTGAGCAGTTGTTTGGATAGAACAGTAGTTAGGGTCAGCAGTCTTTTGGGAGAAGTAAGATGTAAAGACTGTTTATTCAAGGATCAAACTGATAGCATGTTTTGGCTTTCTAATCATCTGTTCTTCTCCAGGTCAGCAGACCCAACAATCTCCCCCTAGAACAGATGATGCCAAAACTCAGCTTTATTTATTGATCTTTATTCCTCATCAGACTTTCTCTGATTTGACCTTTGAATTGTAATTCAAAGTTCAGAGCAAATAAGTCTTCTTCATCTCTTTCTAGGTCCAGATTTAGCAATGTTTGGTGATCTTCTGCACATAGGCTGTAAGCATCATCCATGCTGATCTTCTGAACCCTTCCATCTGACCTGAGCAATGTCAATTCGTGGTTGTCTTTGTTGACTTTCCACTTTAGAATTTTTGAGTCAGTGGATTTGCTGAGCTGAAGTTTTATTCTTGATGAGTTGGGTGAAGGTGGTCTTCCAATGAGTTCTCTTAGCTTCTCTGTTGTAGGATCAGAGAAGAAATGGACTTGATTGAAGAGCCCTTCCTTGATGAATGTATCAGCAAACTTTCTTTGATCTTCCTCTGACATTTCCTTCTGTTTCTTGTACTGTCTTCTTGCAGCAGTTGTTAGGTCAGAGGTGTCAAGTAAGCTGTCCAAGGTAAAGGTCTGTTGGGGTCTCTTCATCATTGGTTCATCAGTGTAAATTGGTTTCCTTGGCAGGCTGGGATCCTTCTTCCTATTTTCTTCCAGACTTTTGTAAGTTTCAACCAACCTTAACTCAGACCATCTGGAAACTGACCTCATCTCCCCATAGTTGGCAGCTACAATCTCTTGCCTCATCCTTTTGAACTTCAAGGCTCTGACTGGGTCTCTGCCTTTGCCAAAGTTAGGAGTAGAGACTTTAGCCTTGGGGTCTTTGGCCATTTCTTCAATTCTGAGTAGTTCTTCTCTCAAAGCATGTGTAGTCCAACCATTGAACTGCTTTTTGTTTGCTTTGTAAGGCTTGGTTGCCATAATCTGTTCAAGAAGAGATTCCCTTACCTCCTTTTCCAAGTCTACACTGAGAGGCATGGAGGACATGGAATTGCTCAGGGTCTTAGCAAAGTCTTCAATCCTTCTGAGTTTGCTAAGCTCTGCTGAATGGATGCCCTGAGCAGTCCCGTCATCCTTCCCTTTGCATTTCTCCTTAATGATGGCATCCACCTGTTCACCCTTGTATTTCAGATAAGTATCAATGTTGAGGGGAACAGGGAAGTTTGGGAGAGATGGGAAGGATCTGTCTGATGGCTGTTCAGTATTGTAGAAGGATTGTAATTCCCCCTTGAGTAGATCAAGTTCAAGGGGATACTGAACAACCAATGGTGTAATGGTTGGTGGTGGTCTATGGGATCTGAACTTGGATGTGTGTGGTGAGAATGATGTGATTGGAATAGCTGTGATAGGAGGAGTGGATTGGGCAGTTGAAGTGGTGTTTGGTGATGTGTGTATGTTTTCATCATGTACAACAAAGGTTGATTTTCTCTTCCTTGTGTACATGATTTTTGGTGATGGTGATTTGGTAGCAGTGGTTGGATTAACATCTGTTGGCCTTTTAGTAGAACCAGCAGATGTTGGGGTTTTGGCTGGTGATGTAGGTTTGGTGGTTGTTTGTTCAGGTGTGTATGTTGGTTTGGGTACAGTGGTTTGTGAAGCAGTGTTTTGGGTAGTTTCAGTGTTTTGGGTGGCAGTGGTTTCAGTAGCAGTGGTTTTGTCAACAGAGGTGTTTAATTTAGATGGTGGTTTTCTAACATGCTTAGCAGGTCTTTTCATCCTTTTAGAGGATCCCACATCTTCTATCTCCTGCTGTTGTTCTCTCTTGAGATTCACCAGTAACTCTGCTTTAGCTTCCAAGGTGTCAGCCCTTTTTTGTTTGGCCTGAGCAGCCTTTTCAGCTTCTATGTTTGCAGAGTCATCTACTGCTTTATTCTTCTCAGTGGTTTGTTGTGGTGGTGCTGTTGGTGTTGCTTGTTGTTTTTGTTGTGGAGCTGATTTGGTAGACTCTGGTTTCTTGGCAGACTTGGCTTGGCCTTTTTGAGAAGGAGGACAACCAAAAGGATCTAGTTTTGGTAGCCTATCTCTGCCACTCTCCCCCTTTTTGGCATCATCAGCCGTGAAAGCATCATCATTTTCATCCCTGAGGATGGTGGTAGGGGCAGAGCCAGTAGTCTTCAGCAGGTGGTCCTTGATGGCTTTAATATCTGCATGGGTATCTTTGTACCTTGCATCTACCATATTCCTGATCTCAGCCATGTAAGTCTCATGTGTCTGATCAGCCAGTTTTCTGTGAGCTATGATGATGGGGGAAACTGATTTCCATAACTCATTGGCTATATCAGCTGTAGATGGTTGACTCTTGGAAAGGTCTGCAATGGAGCTCAGTATAAGCTTGACATCAGATTTGATATCAGCTACAGAGGTTTCAATTACAGAAACTCTGTCCGTCAATTCTTGGTATTTTGACCCATCTCCTAAATTAATAGGATCATCTGAGTCCCTACCAGTGGTAGTTCTACCTGATTCAGTCCTAATAGGTGAATTAGATGCCCCTTTTTCTTGGTACTGGGGACTTCCAACTGTTTTTGGAGACACTATAGTGGCTTCAACAGTTGTTGCCTTCAAGGGAGTCTTAGCTATGTAATCACTGTCCTGATGTGAGACAGTGGTCTCTACATCAGTAGTGGCTGCTCCACTTGAAAACTCACCTAGAGTTTCATTGAACTCAGGTGGTGTAACCTCCTCTTCTGTTTGTGGGATAGCAGATTGTATATTCTCAGGACCAGTCACTTGTTGGAGTATACTCTCAGTGACAGGTGGAAGAGAGGAACTGGGATCTTCCTGAGATTTTTCAATTGCTTCAAACAGAGGTTGCATTGTTTGTGGGACATGATGTGATGGTGAGGGTGGAGGAGTAACAAGAGAATTAGCCCTGGGAGAGGGGCTTGTGAACATTTGGTCAAGTGACTCAAATGTATCATGATGTGTGTCCCCTTGGCTTACAACATGATCCTTTTGAGAGGATTCATGAGGAGTTTGGTCAGGTGGAGGTATATCCAACTGTTGTGAGGAAGTAACAACAGTGGTTTCAGGTTGCTTTTGTTGTGCAACAGAGGTTTCTTCTGGTACCTCAACATCCAGAAGCCTCATTTGTGGTTGAGTGGTGGTTTTTGTGGATGGATGTTTCTTTTTGGAAGTGGCTGGTGTGGGTTTCACAGCACTGGATGTAGTGCCATGATCACCAGGAGCAGTGGGCTCAACAACAGAGGTTTTGACAACAGTTGTTGCCTTTGTCCTCTTTGTTTGTGTTTTAGAAACTTTTGACACTTTAGACACTTTTTCTTGGGTGCTTCCACCCAGCATTCTTGTGAAAGTTTCATCAGTTAAGCTTTTCATTTGCATAGCCTCACCCTTTTTGAAAACTTTTTCTGGTAAGACTTTTTGTAAGATTACACTAAGAATTCTTGGGTAAATAAGAAAAGCATTGTTTGACCCAGACTTGACTGCTTTCACATTTGATACCAAGTCCATGAACAATCCCTGGGAAAGATTGAAGTCAGAGTTTGACAACATGGCATAACCCAGATATTGCATCCTTAATGGGATTTCATTAAAGGATGTGGACTTAGCAGAGACACAAAGAAGAAGAGTATGGAAGAAAAATTTCATGACTGGAGGGAAAAACTTTTTGAAAAGAGTTGATCCAGTCATCTGACCATCATACCCTCTTTCTTGGAACTCAGTGTGAAGCTCTGTTTTAGTAAAGGAATCCTTACCTGCCAGGTCATTCAGTGTGAAGGTTGTGGATATGGTTTCAGGGGTAATGACGATACTGGTTTCTCCAATTTTGGAAATAATGGAAGTAGGCTTTTTGTCTTGTAGTAGAAACTCAGCATTGAACCAAAATTTTTGGAGTGTATCAAGATAAATGGGGGCATTAGCGGTTAGGATGGGTAAGTATTTGGAGTTAAGGAAAATGTCGATGGTGGAATGAAATGGAGCGTTGTCATCTGTTTTAATCAGATAGGGGAGACAATTGTGTGTAGCTTTGGCTTGAAGATCCATTGTAATGGATTTCGAAGGTGAAGATGATTGAATATTGATGGAGGGTTTGAGAATGAAGAAGGCGGTTTTCAGTATTTTGAATACAATGAGACAGTGTAACGTCTGTTGTGGTAAAACAGGGTTTTTATAGGCTCAATGAAACCGCTGATGTGGCCAATCCTCTGCTTATATGAGCAGACGTGGCAATCATCTGATGGATGAAACATCTGGTGGAGAACAGCTGTTTTTGGCAAACAACTGATACAAACAGCTGTTTGTAGCAAACAGCTGATACAAACAGCTGTTTGTAGCAAACAGCTGATACAAACAGTTGATGGATCCAACTGTTTTTTTTTTTCAGATATAGTATATATATATATAAGGAGACAGTTGTTTTATCTGAACAGATGTTCTGAAACAGATTTTTCAACTAACAGTTGTTTTATCTGATCAGATGTTTTGAAACAGACTTTTCAACCAACAGTGGATATGAATGAAACAGTGGTTGTTTTATCTGATCAGATGTTATAAACAGATTTTTCAACCAACAGCTATTTAAAAAATTGATTTGCTGAAACATTTTATTAAGATTTATTGAAAATTTATTTGTTTAATCCATGTTTAACATACCAATTCTGGAAATCAGGTTTGTAAAGGTAGATGTGTCTAAAGCTTTTGTTAACACATCTGCCAACTGATCCTCTGTTGGAACATGGTGTAAGGAAATCAAACCTTTTTCATAGCTGTCTCTGACAAAATGATGTCTTATGTCAATGTGTTTGGTAGTGGAATGAGAGACTGGATTCTTGATGATATTTTCAGCAGCTTGGCTGTCCAACATGAGTGGAGTCCTAAGTGCAGTTATCCCAAAATCCAGTAGTTGATTTTGAAGCCACATGAGTTGGGCTGTACAGCTTGCAGCAGCAATGTATTCAGCTTCAGCTGTTGAAGTTGAAACACTGCCTGCTTTTTGCTTTGCCATGAAACTAAGGCATTCCCTAGAAATTGGCACCCTCCTGAAGTGGATTTTCTTGTGGTGTGCAGCCAGCAAAGTCACTATCTGAATAACCTGAAAGCTCAATGTTTCCATTAGCAGGATACCAGATACCAAGTGTGGGAGCACCTTTGAGGTATCTGAATATCCTTTTCACAGCAATAAGGTTTGACTTTCTGGGTGAAGCCTGGGATCTGGCACAGACACAGGTAGCAAACATAATGTCTGGCCTAGATGCAGTTAGGTACAATAAAGACCCAATCATACATCTATAATGTGTTTGATCAACCAGTTCATCCTTGTCATCAATAGTGAGCAGCTTGACTGTACTCATGGGTGTGCTACATGGCTTACAATCATTCATCTCAAATCTGGTTAATAAGTTCTTTACATATTTGTTTTGGTGAATGAATGTGCCATTTTGCAGTTGTTTCACTTGAAGACCAAGGAAACACTGAAGCTCACCCATGGCACTCATCTCAAACTCTGCTGTCATGAGTTTTCTGAACTCTTCACACATTTGGTTACATGTGGATCCAAAAATGATGTCATCCACATATATTTGAACAATCATTAAGTGTTTCCCTTTCCATTTAAGAAATAAAGTTTTGTCAATTTTACCTCTTGTGAAGCCAATGGATAAGAGAAATGTGGAGAGAGTTTCATACCAGGCCCTTGGTGCTTGTTTAAGTCCATACAAAGCTTTGTTGAGCTTGTAGACATAGTCAGGATGGAATGTGTCTTCAAAACCAGGTGGCTGACATACATAGACCTCCTCCTGAATTTTGCCATAAAGGAAAGCACATTTGATGTCCATCTAATACACCTTTATGTTGTGGTTGACAGCAAAGGCTAAAAAGAGTCTGATGGCTTCTAGTCTTGCTACAGGAGCAAAAGTCTCATCATAATCTATTCCTTCTTCTTGTCTGAAGCCTTGAACCACAAGCCTGGCTTTATTTTTGACAACAATACCCCTTTCATCAGTCTTGTTTTTGAAGACCCACTTTGTTCCTATAGGACAAACATCCTTAGGAAGTGGTACAAGCTCCCATACTTGTTGTCTTTTGAATTGAAGGAGTTCTTCCTGCATGGCTTCTACCCAACTGTTGTCTTTCAGTGCCTCTTGGTACTTGACAGGTTGTGTGAGGGATAAGAAACCTGCAAAAAGACAGATATTTGAGGATTGGCTTCTTGTGAGCACACCCTCTCTGATGTTGCCAATGATCTGGTCTGGTGGATGAGCTCTTAAGTAAATAAGATCTCCTTGATATGGAACAATGGCATTTTGAGGTGATGGACAGAGGTTTGGTGACTCTGTTGGTGTAGCATCTGTTGGTACTTCTGTAGTGCCATCAGATGTTTGGAATGGTAATGGAGGAATGGGTCCAAGTGGTGTGAAACTTGACTGACTTTTGTCAACAGATGATTGACTTTTGTCAACAGATGATAGGTCAGTGGTTGTGAGGGGTGAAGCAGTGGTTTGAGGATAAGACTGGCCAACAGTGGTTGACTCAGCTGTGGCAGAGTTTTGACAATTGTTTTGAACAGCTGCTTCCTCTGAGGCAGAATAGACTTTGTAGTGACTGGGGATCACAACATCTGTTCTGTAATCTTGTTGTGGAGACTGTGGAATACCTGCATTGTTAGCTTTAACAGTGATATCTTCAAATTTGAATTTATCTAAATCAAATAGTTCAACAGGGTTTGCAGGGATTTTTAGAGATGAAAGTTCATTGAACTTTACATTCAGAGTTTCTTCTATTGTCTTAGTCCTTGTGTTAAACACTTTGTAGGCCTTAGCAGTAGAAGAATATCCCAGAAAATAACCACAGTCTACTTTGGCTGCAAATTTTGAGATGGAATCTTTGAGATTTAAAATGAAACATGGGCAGCCAAAGATTTTGAAAAATGAGATTAATGGTTTGATTTTGAACAAAATTTCATAAGCAGTTTTTTGATGTTTGGGGTTGATCAAAACTCTGTTTTGAACATAGCAAGCAGTGTTTACAGCTTCTGCCCAAAAGGACAGTGGCAAGCCAGAATCTGCTAGCATGGTTCTTGCAGCTTCTATAAGAGTTCTATTTTTCCTCTCAACCACCCCATTTTGTTCTGGTGTTCTTGGGATGCTGAACTGCCTCACAATCCCTTTTGACACACAGAAGTCATCCAACTCCTTATTTTTAAACTCTGTTCCATTGTCACTCCTGAAGACTTTTACTGGCAAGTCATATTGCTTTTCAACTTTGGTGACAAAGTCCTTCAATATACCTGCAGTCTCATCCTTAGAATGTAAAAAGTAAGTCCATGTAAACCTAGAAAAATCATCAACTATGACAAGACAAAATCTCTTTCTTCTTAGACTCATGATTTTAACAGGGCCAAACAAATCCATGTGCAACAGTTGTAGACACTGACTAGTTTTGGACTCATCAATGGATTTGTAAGAGCTTTTATGTTGTTTCCCTTTTAAGCAAGAAACACAATGCTCATCACATTTAAATTCTTTTGATGGTAAGCCTCTGACAAGGCTTTGTTTGGAGAATGTGTTGATAGTATTAAGGTTGGTGTGACCCAATCTCCTATGCCACAATTCTGTCTCCTTAGTGGAGGCAGCAAAAAACAGACAGACATTTGCCATAGGATTGTCCTTTAAAATATCAACAACATACACATTGCCACTTCTATGAGCAACAAGTTGTGCTTTGCTCTCAGCAATAATGGTATCAATCTTTTTCACCACTTCTGGCCCAATAATCTTACAAGTTTTCTTTGTGAAAAATGAGCCATAACCTTTGTCACTCATTTGTGAAACACTCAGAAGATTAAACTTGAGATTATCAATAAGATTGACATTTTCAAACTTGAGTTTTCCAGCCTGTACAGTCCCTGAACCCAACACCTTACCTTTTGAATCATTACCAAAGGATATATCACCCCCTCCATGAGCCAAGAAGTCCAGAAGAAGGGCTCTACATCCTGTCATGTGCCTGGAGCCTCCACTATCTACATACCAAAGACTATCTAAACAAGCAGAAGCTCCCTGCACATCAGTAAATGATAAGTTTTGGTGAGTGTCCAAAGCCAAGTTGGCTTTGGATGGGTCCTCAGACCTTTCAGACTCAAGCTTTGGAAGGTGATCAGTGGTTTGGACCAATTTCTGAATTAAGGTCAACAACTGCTGCTGACCATTTGCCAGTGCTTGGATGTCAACACTTGGGGCAGCAGTTGTTTGATCACTTCCTGACAGATGATAATACCCATATGGATTTCTGTTCACTTTTGGTTTAGAGGGTCTTTTTGGCTCCTCATAAACATGTGGCAGACTGTGACATGGAGGTTGACCATAACCTCTTGGGTATTTGCTTGTGGGTGGAGCATCTGTTACTTGGATATCTCTAGAAGCAGATGTTTCAAGCCTTTTTGTAACAGATGTTTGGACAGGGGTGAAGGTCTGTTTGGGCTTTCCTTTTGAAGTACTAACCACAGGGTTTGCAAGAGTTTTAGCTTTGTATTCTTGTATTTTAACATCAAAATTTTTGAGATACAAGCACTCTTTGGTCTTGTGATTCTTTTTCCCACATATTGAACATGTGGCTTTGGAATCACATTCACTTGTTCCTTTGTTAATGTCATATGCTTTTAGAAGAAAACAGTTTTTGGTGACATGATTCTTCTTTTCACAGAAATCACAGAACAAGTTGACAGTCTTTTCTTTCTTCTTCCCCTTTTCAGCCTTCTTTTCAGCAGATGTTTGAGCATCTGCTGGAAGATTTTTCAGGGGAATGACTTTAGCCAATGGAATGACCTTTGCCTGAGGAGCTGTCTTTCCCTCAGGTGTTTTGAAATCCACAGGTTTGAAATTCTCAAGAGTATCACACTCATCAGACCAAGTAGGTTTAAATTCATACTTTTCAAGTTCAGTAAAAGATGAGGAACCTTCTGGTTTTTCAAGAACAATTTTCTTACCATTTGGTTCAGTGATTTTAATCTCTTGACCCTGCAGGTTTGTTGGTATTACCTCAACAGACTTTTGACTCTTTTTGTCAGTGTTTTCAAAAGCTGGAGCAGTGGTTTCAAAACCAAAGCCAAACTTCACATGACTTTTAGTTTGTTTGTTGAGTAACATTTCAAAACCTCTACATGATTCCACCCATTTCTCACATTCAACTTGGGTGGACTCTAGCTCACTTTTGCAACTTTGATATTTTGCTATCATAGTTTGGAGCTGGTCTTTGGTTATGGTTGCTTCATGTTTTAAGCTGCTAATTTCAGACTCTTTTGCAGTTAAACTTGTTTTCAAATCTTTTGTGAGTTTTTCAAATTTAACTTCATCATCCAAAATTTTCTTTCTAAGGTTTTCATTCACCTCTTTGATGTTAGCAAATGCTATTACACATTTGTCAGAACACAACTCTTTAAGAATTTGAGGAGATACCTTAGCAGCAGCCATCAATGCACAATCACACTTGCACTCACAGTCATCAGATGCACCCCAGGGATCTGTGAGATTCACAACCTCTTCTTCAGGTTTTTCACCTGTAACAACTTCACTAACAACATCATCAGTCACAACATTAGATTCAGTTACCACCTCCTCAGATTCAATCTCATCCACCATGGCCATGAAACAAAAATTTTCTGGTTCATTTTCAGCTTTGGCAACTAGTGCAAAATTCTCATCTGTTAGCTCATCAGGTAGACTGCTCCAATCAACAAAGCCTTGTGTAAAGAAGCTCTGTTGACTGGTCTCTGCAGGAGCAGAGGATGGAGCAACAGTCGTTTGCACAGGTGCTTGAGCAACAGGTGTTTGCACATAGTGGATCTGAGGAACAGTGGTTTGGACATACTGGACAGGAACAGTGTTTGAGGACTGTGCAAAATGAGCAGTGTTTTGCACATTTGGTCCGGGGGCATTATAGGAATTCTGATAAGTGTTGGTCTGTGGTCTTTGATTTGGATAGGTTATTATAGGTGCACCATGTTGACCCCTACATTCCCTAGCAAAATGACCAAGTCTATGACATTTGTAACACTTTATCTTTGATTTATCCAACCCAACCTTAGATCTGCCAGTCAACCCTGGAAACCTTCTCCCAGTTTTCTTGTAATAATTATTAGTTCTTACACTGAGAAGGGCCAATTGGTGCATAATGTCCATTTCTTCCAAATCATCAGGGTCAAAGTATTTCAGGTCATCATACTCAAAGGATATATTGTCAGATGCCTGGATATCACCACCACTTGCTGTGAAAGCATAGTTTGGTGAATAAGAATCAGAGTTAAAACCTGAGTTAAAACCTGAAGTTATGTCAATGAAATGATCATAACTCTGATCCTTTGTGTTTCCAGGCACCTCATCATGACCCAAAAGTGCTGTATTCCCAAATACATAGTCATCAGACACTTTTCCAGAGTCCTGGAGCTTCTTTTTCTGGTTAAGCTCTCTCTCATAGGTCAAGAGCTTACCATGAAGCTGGGTCAGTGATAGGTCTTTAAATCCTATTGAGTTTCTCATCACAATAGCAATAGTGTCCCATTTGTCTGGTAATGATCTTAAGAACCTATGGTTCAAGGTTGAATGAGGGTAAGTAAGACCAACCAATTTTAGTTCACTAATTAAGCAATTAAATCTCTCAAACTGTTGAGTTAATGACTCTCCTTTGACATGACTGAATGTTTCATATTGTTGGTTAAGTATTTCACGATTGTTTTCAATAACCTCCTCAGTCCCACCAAACTGTTCTTTCAGTGCATCCCACAACTCCTTTGCACTGTTACAGTGTAACAACCCAGCATATATATCATTGGGTAGAGCCATGGCCACAATACTGAAGGCCTTAGCATCTAGCTCAATTTTCTGAAAATCCTGGTCGGAGTAGTTTTCAAGTTTCTTTGGCTCAAACACTTTGGGATCTTCAGTACTCGGCACAGTCGGAACATGTGGTCCGAAGATAACCGACTTCCAACACCCAGTGTTTTGTTGAGCTAGAACATGGCTCATCCGACGTTGCCAGATATTGTATTCAGATCTGACAAGCATCGGTGGCTTGTTGTTCGTGCCAGTGTTATGTGGATCGTGATTGATAGAAGCCATTCTCTGATTTTTCAAAAAACAAAGTCTGTTTAAAAACGGTTGAAACGAAATTAAACTATTACTCTGTTTTCAATCTAACAGACAAACGATATCAATAATTGTGAGCTGATTATTAAATTGATTTGTTAGATCGAATTTAATTGACCAAGCTCTGATACCAATTGTTAGGATCTGAGTTTGTTTGTTTTGACTGTTTAACTAAATATGGTAATAATGAAATGAAAATAGAATGAAAGTGCAGCGGAATAATAAATTGTTAATCAAAACAAGAGAGTAAATGTTTTCAGATCGAAAGCTTTCATTTATCCAAAAGATTACAATCGTACAATTACTCCCCCTCAGCCTGATCACACAGTGTTTGTCTGAGAGAATGTTTGTGTGTATGATGCAATAGAACAGTACAAGCACTGTTCTATTTATAGACAGACTCAAAGCACTGATGACCTAGGCTGACGTCACCTAAGACAGTGACCTCTAACAGAATAACAAACATAAACATCTGCCTATTACAAACTACTGTTACATTGAAAGCACTGATATTAAACAGCTGTTGTAAGAAAACTCTGATGGTCTTGTATCCACTGCTGGAGCCTAAGTGCTGTTGGTTCCAGCAGTGCTTTGGTCTTCAGTACTTGTATCAGCAGTTGTTCTTCATCAGACCTTTGGTCAGCAGTTGTTCTTCATCAGTTGTTTATTAAGCAGTTCTTTGTATCAGCAGTTGTTGAGCAGTTGTTTGGATAGAACAGTAGTTAGGGTCAGCAGTCTTTTGGGAGAAGTAAGATGTAAAGACTGTTTATTCAAGGATCAAACTGATAGCATGTTTTGGCTTTCTAATCATCTGTTCTTCTCCAGGTCAGCAGACCCAACAAAAACGTCTCTGTCAGGGTCAAAAAGTCTTGCTCAAGAGCGAGCAAAGAGGAAACAGCAAAAGCGGGCATACGTGCCACCTCACGAGGCGGACCGGGAGAGAAGCTAACTGGTTGAGACGGACCTACCATATCAGGGACACCAGGAAAGGCAGGAGCTAGCTGGGAAGAACCAGCCTCAAAAGGTACACTGGGAGCCACATGGGTAGCAGGGACAATTGTAACAACAGGGACAACTGGGATAACAGGAGCAACAGGGACCTCAATGGGAATAGGATCCCCCGCAGGAACAACTGGGTCGACAATAGGCAACTGATGCACAGTTGCAGGCATCATGTTTATTTGCCAGTTTTGTATATTTTTTAGTCGATTAGATAATATTTTTATTAGTTTTAGGCTTGTACTCTATTATTTTAGTATTGTATATATTTTATTACTTTTTGGTTGTTTTTAATATTAATTTATTTATTTTATATTTTTGGTAGGTGATCGATCGCATGAAGCGGGGCTAAAACAGTACAAATTATATTCGAGACCCGAAAACACGAGTTAAGAGAACCGACTCTTAATACTATTTATAATAATAGTATATTAAATAATAATAATAAAAAGATAAAAACAAAAAATGTATGCCATATATATATGTCTGAAGTCAAGTCGGTGGAAAAGTTTTAGAAATGTATTTTATTTTTGGATGGCACATTTATTGGAAAGAGAGGATTTAGTCGAAAAAAAAGATGGATTTTATTGGAGGACAAAAAGCGATCTTGGGATAGATTATTGGGAGGCATCGTATATTTTTTTAAGGGGAGTAAGGACCGAAGTGAAGACAAGACGGACAAGGGGATTCAAGATCTTTGAAGAAGCAAGCTTTATGGCCATGAGTGGCTAATCCCTTTGTATTACACTGGGATGTAGGCTTTTGATATCTAGGGTTTGAACACATTGGTTAATTGATCTTGTGCCAATTTCTCGTGAGATAAACATGATTCCTTACGTTAACACAAACATAGGATTGTATGTTTTAGGTAATGAAGTATGGTTTAATCTATCTTGATATTGATAAAACTTGATACCTAAGCCTATTGAACAATCACTCCGTTAGTGCCAATTACATTATTATTGTTTACCCAATTGTTAAAGCCCTAGTATTCAATTGCCGAATCCTTAGTGTAATCATTTTTAATCCAATTGCTTACAAACATCACTATTTTTTATTCTTATAATTTCAATTAAATTCTTAGTATAATAAACAACAATTTTTCAATCAAACTCTTAAATGATAAACTGCAATCTTCATAATTAATTTAGCATCTTCATAAGAACCGTTGTTTAATCAACTAAATAATATTCACTAACCACACGCTCCTTGGATTGATACCCTACTTACCCTAGATACCTAGGTTATTTAGGTTTTGTATGACCCGTAACGACCGGTTCATTAGCAACACGGGGGAGTGAGGTGGTGCCTCCACCTCGGGGCTGGCAGGGACAACATCCCTGGGAGCATCATCACTATCAGTAGCGTGGGCACGCATCCCAGCGCGTCTAAGTTCGCTGCTGCGGGCAGGACTGCCCTCTAGAATAACAGCAGGATGATCACCCTCCATGGGCTCATCCTCGTCATCCGAAACAAATGCACCATGAGGCGCTACCGGCACCTCACCAACAACATGAAAAGGCTCAACAGGAGCCACGAGAGTAGGGGCAAGAATCGGCTCGACGGGAGCCTCTGACACGACAGGCACACGCGGGCCAGCCTGACCCGATGGCCCAACACGAGAAGATGGGGCGACCGAATCAAAGAATCTCGGAGGGAAGGTACGAATAGCAGGGACATGGTAAACAGGGAATGTGGGTGTGGGAGCGACGAGTGGTGGGGAAGTGACTGACGCCTCAGACATCGCATCCTCCTCACTAGGGTCCTCCTCCTCATACTCACCGTCGACCATCATCGTCCGAACTCAATACCACAACCACAGGGGCGTTGGGAACGTTCTCCACAATCTGAACACTGCTATCAGAGTCAGTGTGACATCCGTCACTTTCCTTATTTCGTATATAATAATAATATATATTAACAATAACAATGATAATAATAATAAAAAAAATGGTTTGGACATTACATAAAACAACCATCCCTTTTCCCATTAACATAACCCAACTCCATATCCCTTGAAACCCAACATAATACCAATCCTTAATGGGAGCCCAACCTTGAGCCCATCAGCAGAAGCCCACAAGCCGGCCCAGATCGGCCCAAGCCCCATCTCCTTTCACCCTTTAAAAAAAAAGAGAAAACCTGCTCCTCCCTGGAATCGAACCGGAGCCAGCTACCACACACCCTCACGTCACAACCACCTGAGCTACGACTCCTTCTTGGATTAAACCCAACCCTAAATATATTTAACCCTTCCTAAAACAGACCAAACCTCTCCTTCCTGTCTGTTACTGTTACGCGAGCTGCAACCCAACACCCTTCATTTTCGCCTTTGACCAAGATAAGCCCCACCTTTGACCCTTAAATTGAAACTAAAATGGTAAGCATTCAATTCGACAACTGATCGCGTGTTTAAAGGCGTTGAATTGCGAGTCAAACACCATTAATAAGCTTCCAAATGAATTCGTTTGAAACTTGTATAAATACCCGATGATAAACCAATTAGACTCGCACACAGGCTCTGAAAAGAGCGATTAATAAACCCCACTTTCAATTTCTGTTAACACTCGTCGATACAAGCATAAATCGCTCGAGTTGACTTTTCGATTGACCGAGCTATAAACACGATTCTTCATTGTAACTCTTGATTTTTCTGTTAGGATATGTTAGTCGGCCATATACGAACAATAGCCCCAACATTACAGGGGCTATTGATCGTTAAATCACGTTATTGAATAACTAGGGCTCGATTTGTATGAATTTGGGGAAGAACACCATTGTAACTTGTGTATATAATTTTTCAAAACTAAAATCAACACCAATGAACCAACAGACCAGTTGGTTGGCTAAAAGGATGGAACCGGGTTTGAACCCAGGTTCGATTCCCAGCAGCAGAAGAATATTTGTTTTTTTTACACCTTTAACTTTATACTTATTCTAACTAACTTTATTTATGTATTTAAAATACCAAAACAACTTTATAAATTCTACAAAAATTATTTTATGTTATTCTAGTAGTAAAGTTCATCATCCAATTTTTGGTTTTTCAAAAATAATTTATTTAATATATATTATAAATATTACAAGTTTATTCATTTATAATTATAAAATTCAATAAAAATATCTAAACGATTTTATAAAATTCCACAAAAATTATCCTAAACTTTTATAACACTATACATTTCAGAAATAATTTTTATTTCTGAAAAAACCGTTTGTTTAATATTTTTAATCAATTTTTGTTAGTTTTAATCATAAATAAATCATAATAAATTCATTTTTCAATATTTTTGTACCAAAATTTTACATAAATTATTTCTATTCATTTGGAATAGAAATACAATTTTTAATTCAAAAATTCTTCAATTTTAATATTTTTAGATATTAAAAGTCATATTTTGACAATTTGAAATAAATAGATTAAATATTTTATTTTCAAGAAAATAATTTTATAAAAATTATTTTCACATCTTAAACTCTATATTGTGACCATATTTGATTTAAAATTTACAAAAAAACTTTTGTTTATTTATTTACCAATTTCTCTTATTTATTAAACGTTTAATTTATTAACCAAATAAATACTTATCCCCAATTCGAAGCCCTAGAAAATACTTATAGACCAAATAGACTTAGACTTATTTGTTACATTATACATAGGGTGATACTTGGCAACGTTGGATTATACATATTCAATTACACAAGACTTACCACCTTACTAAAGGTGAGTATTACTTATCCCCTTTTTCCGCTTTTACAACTTTTGGGGTGATTCATGCACAAGTATACAAAACTTTCGTATTCATTTACACATACATTTTATTCATTTACAATTCATATACGTGTCTTGTTTATCTTTGTGCTTATGCTTGAACATGAACGTAGCTTACATACGAAATCATACATTTAGACATAACTTATGTTATGGTGTTCTTTACACTCAGACGTAACTTATGTTACGGTGCTCATTTAGACATAACTTTGTGTTATGGTGCTCTTTTAGACTCACACGTGTTGAGGTGCTCATTATCAATTTCATTATACAAACTTTACATTTGATCTTTGTCTTGTTTGGTTACTTGCGTGTTTACATAATGCCTTGGTGATGCTAGACACATGAATTATATTTCTTTTCAAACTTATACTATATGTACAAAACCAAGTAGTACTCACCAACATTATATGTTGACAAAATTATTTTCGTGCATGTTTCAGGATAAGCTGCTTGACGCTTCACATAGGACTTTGGACTTAGATTTAATAAATCAATTATCTTTATTTTTGTTGTCTTGTATTTAATTTCACATGTTGTAAAACAATATTCAATAATCATATATTTACATTTTTAGTACCATGAGCTTTTGAACAATCGTCACTACGTGGCACCTCGATGATTCCGCCATCGGTTGGGGTGTTACAGATTGGTATCAGAGCCATGGTTATAGGGAACTAGGTTATTAGATAAAATGGCCTAGACTATAACCGAACTTCAACTTTCATGCATTATGTTTCCTAAATTACACTACCCCTCATTTCCCCATACTTTCCTTCCTCTATCTTTCCTTTCTTCTCTATTCCTCCTCATTTTTCATCATGGTGCATAGAGATGGTGTCCTACAAGGAGTGGAAAGTCTACATCATCATGGAACAGGAGCAGTACCTTTCATGAAGACACTCTTAGACATAATACCTACTCTTATTTTGCTCCTTCAAAGTTGTTGAGCTTTAATGAGTGTGATAGAACACGTGCAATCTGGAAGGGTGGACGCCTGTACACTGGGTTTTCTAGCATAGGCAAGCATAGCGCATAAATCCATTTACGGACCTGTTATGCTTACCTGGGGATTCCTGGAGTGAGTGTCCACTTATAGGCTAAAGCATGTCTTCTTTGATCACCATTGGGTTCAACTCCTTTGAAAAGTCAACGTTCTTGTTGGGCTTTACAGCTAGACAAGGGCACTCCAAGTATTTTATGCAAGCTTTTCAATAACACCCTCTTGTTTCATATACAATATTTTGTATTTCATTTTCATATATTGCTTACAAGTTCATACCTTCATAATCATCTGTACGGTTATACACTTACCTTTTCTAACTTCATGATTATTCATTGACTACCTCATAGATGTCTGCTCGCCGCATGCTCCGTGATGCCAGCCAACGCCCTGTTCGTGTTCCTGGACAACGTTCTGATCGTCGCCTCGCATCTTTAGTCGCTGAGCAAATTGTTGCAGTGATCCCAAACCTTGTCAGTGAAATAACCTAGAATAGTAACAGTGCCAACACAGGAAGTACGACTCAACTTCGGTGCACTTTCAAACACTTTAACTCCTGCAACCCCACAAAATTCACTGGTGAGGAGGGTGCTACTGGCCTACTCCAATGATTTGAAAGTATGGAAAGCACCTTCGTGAACAGTGAGTGTCCTGATGAACTCCGTGTTCGATATGCTACTAGTGTCCTTCAAAAGGGGGCGCTAACCTGGTGGAATGGCGAAAAGCGCAATCGAGGAGTTGATGTTGCTTTATCATTATCTTGGGCTGAAGTTAAGGAACTCATGATCACCAAATTCTGCCCTAGGAATGAAATCAGGAAACTAGAGGAAGAGTTCCATGGGTTGAAACAAGACAGTGGTGAGAATCTTGCGTATAATACTCGATATCACGAACTTAGCATACTGGTTCCACACATGGTCACCCCGGTCTCTCGAGCAATCGAGAAATATATTGAGGGATTACCTGACCTGATACAAGACGTAGTCACTGGGAGCAAGTCCACTACGGTAGAAGAAGCCATCCAACTTGCAGCCACTTTGACAGACAAACATGTAAGGAAAGGAAGCTTGGTAAGGAAGGGCACCAAGACGTCTGCTGAGAGAACCACCCATGTTGTTGAACAATCTAAGACTGTTTTAGCAAAGGCCGCCACTACTGCTTCGAACTCTAAGAGACGAATGGGCGATAATCAGAATCATGCCGTTGTGGATCCTGTAACTCAGCCTCCTATCAAGAAAGCCTACACGGGAGTCCATCCTCAATGCAACACTTGCAAGTATCATCACCCTGCAAATCTTCCATGTCGTCAATGCACTAGATGTGGAAGGTTTGGACACTTTGTCACCACTTGTCGTGTAATGGATAGGACACAGGGTAATCATCAAACAGCTGCCCAAGAACCACTACGGATTACTAACGGTCGGGCATGTTATCATTGTAGAGACCCTAACCACATGCGACCTCAATGCCCTAAATTGAATAATGTAAACCTGGTGGCACATGGACAAGCCTTCAATATCAATATCAACGAAGCAAACGGTCAGGATGACGTTAATCCCACTGGCTAAGCCATGGATGGAATCTTCTTAAGACCCGGGAATCCAACACTTGCGTTTTCATTTTCTTGATCCTATTATTATTTTGTACCCAATTTTGTCGCACTCATTAGCATACAACATCTAGAAATTTCCTTGCATACTATTGTGTACGAACACAGATTTGGGAATTTATCATACTGATTACGTTTATTTTTAATCATACAAGACTCTACCTTACATTTATTTGAAACATTTACTTGATCCTACAGAATTTTTCTCAAAATATCATTGGTTATTACATGAAACTTGATTTTCCCTTAGTTTGACTATCCATTGAACATTTAATTATTCATGATACTCGTAAACCATTTCTATAGGCCACAAACATAACACTTGCACTTAATGGTTGTAGTACTTACAAACTTGTTTATTATCCACGCAACTCAGATAAACATTTCATCTAAAGGGCTCCTCGGACGAGTGGTAGCCCATACTTAAATACTGTTATACTCACAAGTCGTTGCAAATCAACGCAATTGACCTCATTATTACATGGCCTCATTACATTAATAACATCTCATTGTAACTCAACGTGTTCGTTATGCCATCTTCTTGTGAAACTTAATTGTTTAATGTGTGTTAGATTAGGATCATAGAAGGACATAAAACCCTAATGTAAGGTAAATTGATGATTCCGGTCCGGAACGTAATCATGAATTTACAGGTACGTTAGGGTAGTGTGAAATTCTATTAGAGTTTTTGGTAGGCGTCCAGTACGTTTTCAAGGTATCAAAGGTGTGGTGGGTTAGCTGCGGTACACCCTGTATACAAACACTAATGATGCATTGAAAGTGAGACTGGAAGTCGGACCAGGAACAAACTCTGTTTACTTGGTAGTTCATTTAGTATTTCTGTACTCAATCAACTCGTACATTTATCATAGGATTCCTAAAACTTGAAACTTAGTGAATTACTAGACGAACCTAATCCAATCCTTAACTCACACCTACCAAACCTCCTATCCAAATCATTCGAATTTTCCAAACCACTGCTACCTTAATTTCTACCCAAGCATCCATAACCCTATGTTTCAAATAACTTCGAGACGAAGTTTCTAAAAGTAGGGGATGCTGTGACATCCGTCACTTTTCCTTATTTCGTATATAATAATAATATATATTAACAATAACAATGATAATTGTAACACCCCAACCGATGGCGGAATCATCGAGGTGCCACGTAGTGACGATTGTTCAAAAGCACATGGTACTAAAATGTAAATATATTATTGAATAATACAAGATTTGTCTTACATGGAAATGGAAGTTACATTGTCTAAAAGAAATGTAAATATTGAATTGACTGAATTAAAATAAAGCACTAAATGTTCCTTGCTAAAGCACTAGATCAAACTGCACCTGAAACATGTACAAATAGATTTGGTCAACATATGAAATGTTGGTGAGCATTCCTAGTTTTGATATATATAGTAGGTGAAAAAGTTATACAATTCAAGTGCAAGCTACAGTGCAAATATGTAAACTATGTATCATACAAATGAGCGAAATCAACCCTGTGACTGTATAATGTACTGTATGAACTGTAGTGTACTCAACCAATAAATGGATGATAACTTAACAATGGCCACGGATTCTCCGATGAAAAAGGGTGAGAATCAATCTAGGCGGGTTGTCAATCCAAATAGCGCTATCCAATGTTAAGGTCGGCTTGTACCATGTTAATGATTTCACTAAGTACAAATGTAATCCACATGTATTGTCTAAGCATAAAGCACGTTGTAAGCAATGCACATAGTACTAGAATTGTATTGTAAAAATGTAAACTTGTATTTGAAATTGTAATAGTGTACATGTAACACCCCAAAAATGTATAAAAGCAAAAAGGGGTAGGAATACTCACAGTTCACGTAATAACTTGAATTTGAATTTGGACAACGAAATATGAATTGAGATTACTCCCAAATGATCAACCTAAAGTATTCGATAATGTGTAAGAGAAATGACTCTAGGATATATGTATTTCTAGGGCTTCGAATTGGGGATAAACGTTTATTTGATTAATAAATAAATTGTTTATTTAAATATAAGAAATTTAGTAAATAAATAAATAAAAGTCTTTTTGTAAAATTTTAAGTTGAATATAGCCACAACATAAGATTTTAAGTATGAAAATAATTTTTATAAAATTATTTTCTTGAAAATAAAATATTTAATCTAATTATTTTAAATTGTCAAAATATGACTTTAATATCTAAAAATATCAAAATCAAAGAATTTCTGAATTAAAAATTGTATTTCAGTTCCATATGAATAGAAATAATTTATGTAAAATTTTGGTACAAAAATATTGTAAAATGAATTTATTATGAATTATTTATGATTAAAACTAACAAAAATTAATTAAAAATATAAAATAAACGATTTTTCTGAAATAAAAATATTTTCTGGAATGTTTAAGAATATACAAGTTTAGGATAATTTTTGTGAGATTTAATAAAATCGTTTAGATATTTTTATAGAATTTAATAAATATAAATGAATAAACTTGTATTATTTATTATATATATTAAATAAATGATTTTTGGAAAACTAAAAATGGGACAGCAAAGTTTATCATTGGAATAACATAAGATAAATTTTGTAGAATTTATAAAATAGTTTTAGTATTTTAAAACGATTTTAAAAGATTAAGGGTTAAATATATAAATGTAAAGAGACAAAAAAAATTGTTGGCACTTGTGGGATTTGAACCTGGGCCATAGGCCGGTTCATGTTTTAAGCAAGAATTTGTTACCAACTGATCTGTGTGATCAGTTGGTGATAGTTTTCGTTTTGCAATAATTATAATAACCAACACGAAAAGAAGTCTTCTTCCCCAATTCTAAGATACGAGCCCTAGATACTTAAAGGCCAAAAACGATCTGAATAATAAAATTAATCACAGGGCTTTTGATAAGCATCCATAGGCGACCTTAAAGCACCTAAGAATCGAAGCAAAGTCATACCTTATGATGGCTAATTCGAACGACTAAGGCTCGGACATAAACGCATCAAAACGCATGAATGTTTGTTTGTAAGTGAGGGATGTTATAGGGGTTATGCAAATCGGCGATGTAGTGATGTGTGTGTCGATTTAATTGTGATATAACACTCGTTTTATAGTGATCAATAATTGGGTTCAAGCTTGGTCAAAATCCGAGTTATTAATGCTCTTAGAAGCTGAAATCACGATTATTATTGTGCTTTGGACGCGGGTCAGTCAGCAGTTAATGGGTTTCCAATTGTGTCTCCAAAAATCAAGCCTTTGATTTGGGTCTGCTGTCTGTCGCGAATCAAGGCTTGGGTAGTTGACTTTCCTTTTTTTTTTGTTCAACTCGCGCAGCAGCAGCAGATTCAAAGAGGAGAAGGGAAACAGCGATATACAAGGTTAAATATAAATAAGTTTGGGTTTAAATCAGAAATGAGGTGTGGCTCAGGTGGTAATGCGCGTATGTGTGTTTGCTGGCCGGCTCGGGTTCGAGTCCGGTCAGAGGCAAAGGTTTTCTTTATTTTTTTTTTTACATATAAGGGGGACTGTTGGGCCGGCCTGTGGATGGGCCTGCCATCTTGGGCTGAACATGGGCTCAGGTAACCCACCAAGGTTGAAGGGGGGTTTGGACTATGGTTTGGTTAAGGGTTTAAGTGGTGTTGGACTAGACTAAGCTTGTAACTTATTATCATTGTTTTTTTATTATTATTATTTTCATTATTATTATTATTAAATATATATATATATATATATATATAATGAAAAAGTGACGGATGTCACAATAATAATAATAAAAAAATGGTTTGGACATTACATAAAACAACCATCCCTTTTCCCATTAACATAACCCAACTCCATATCCCTTGAAACCCAACATAATACCCAATCCTTAATGGGAGCCCAACCTTGAGCCCATCAGCAGAAGCCCACAAGCCGGCCCAGATCGGCCCAAGCCCCATCTCCTTTCACCCTTTAAAAAAAAAGAGAAAACCTGCTCCTCCCTGGAATCGAACCGGAGCCAGCTACCACACACCCTCACGTCACAACCACCTGAGCTACGGCTCCTTCTTGGATTAAACCCAACCCTAAATATATTTAACCCTTCCTAAAACAGACCAAACCTCTCCTTCCTGTCTGCTACTGTTACGCGAGCTGCAACCCAACACCCTTCATTTTCGCCTTTGACCAAGATAAGCCCCACCTTTGACCCTTAAATTGAAACTAAAATGGTAAGCATTCAATTCGACAACTGATCGCGTGTTTAAAGGCGTTGAATTGCGAGTCAAACACCATTAATAAGCTTCCAAATGAATTCGTTTGAAACTTGTATAAATACCCGATGATAAACCAATTAGACTCGCACACAGGCTCTGAAAAGAGCGATTAATAAACCCCACTTTCAATTTCTGTTAACACTCGTCGATACAAGCATAAATCGCTAGAGTTGACTTTTCAATTGACCGAGCTATAAACACGATTCTTCATTGTAAGTCTTGATTTTTCTGTTAGGATATGTTAGTCGGCCATATACGAACAATAGCCCCAACATTACAGGGGCTATTGATCGTTAAATCACGTTATTGAATAACTAGGGCTCGATTTGTATGAATTTTGGGAAGAACACCATTGTAACTTGTGTATATAATTATTTCAAAACTAAAATCAACACCAATGAACCAACAGACCAGTTGGTTGGCTAAAAGGATGGAACCGGGTTTGAACCCAGGTTCGATTCCCAGCAGCAGCAGATTATTTGTTTTTTTTTTACACCTTTAACTTTATACTTATTCTAACTAACTTTATTTATGTATTTAAAATACCAAAACAACTTTATAAATTCTACAAAAATTATTTTATGTTATTCTAGTAGTAAAGTTCATCATCCAATTTTTTGTTTTTCAAAAATAATTTATTTAATATATATTATAAATATTACAAGTTTATTCATTTATAATTATAAAATTCAATAAAAATATCTAAACGATTTTATAAAATTCCACAAAAATTATCCTAAACTTTTATAACACTATACATTTCAGAAATAATTTTTTTTTCTGAAAAAACCATTTGTTTAATATTTTTAATCAATTTTTGTTAGTTTTAATCATAAATAAATCATAATAAATTCATTTTTCAATATTTTTGTACCATAATTTTACATAAATTATTTCTATTCATTTGGAACAGAAATACAATTTTTAATTCAAAAATTCTTCAATTTTAATATTTTTAGATATTAAAAGTCATATTTTGACAATTTGAAATAAATAAATTAAATATTTTATTTTCAAGAAAATAATTTTATAAAAATTATTTTCACATCTTAAACTCTATATTGTGACCATATTTGATTTAAAATTTATAAAAAGACTTTTGTTTATTTATTTACCAAATTTCTCTTATTTATTAAACGTTTAATTTATTAACCAAATAAATACTTATCCCCAATTCGAAGCCCTAGAAAATACTTATAGACCAAATAGACTTAGACTTATTTGTTACATTATACATAGGGTGATACTTGGCAACGTTGGATTATACATATTCAATTACACAAGACTTAGCACCTTGCTAAAGGTGAGTATTACTTATCCCATTTTTCCGCTTTTACAACTTTTGGGGTGATTCATGCACAAGTATACAAAACTTTCGTATTCATTTACACATACATTTTATTCATTTACAATTCATATACGTGTCTTGTTTATCTTTGTGCTTATGCTTGAACATGAACGTAGCTTACATACAAAATCATACATTTAGACATAACTTATGTTATGGTGCTCTTTACACTCAGACGTAACTTATGTTACGGTGCTCATTTAGACATAACTTTGTGTTATGGTGCTCTTTTAGACTCACACGTGTTGAGGTGCTCATTATCAATTTCATTATACAAACTTTACATTTGATCTTTGTCTTGTTTGGTTGCTTGCGTGTTTACATAATGCCTTGGTGATGCTAGACACATGAATTGTATTTCTTTTCAAACTTATACTATATGTACAAAACTAAGTAGTACTCACCAACATTATATGTTGACAAAATTATTTTCGTGCATGTTTCAGGATAAGCTGCTTGACGCTTCACATAGGACTTTGGACTTAGATTTAATAAATCAATTATCTTTATTTTTGTTGTCTTGTATTTAATTTCACATGTTGTAAAACAATATTCAATAATCATATATTTACATTTTAGTACCATGAGCTTTTGAACAATCGTCACTACGTGGCACCTCGATGATTCCGCCATCGGTTGGGGTGTTACAGTCAGACATGTACTCGGATTCTTCAGAAGCAGACATTTTCTTTCCTGGCAAAAGTACCGTACTATATATGTATGAATATTTAATTAATTTAAGCAAGAACATCTATACTTCCAAAATTTTACCATCTACGTTTTGTTACTTCCCTTGGCGTGCATGGCTAGGCGATTTGGGACTTCCTTTTCTAATATATTTTTCGTGTTTGTTTTTAACAAAATATATATTTTTTTCCTCTATCAAACCAAAAACCGGTTATAGTCTAGATTTTTCCAAAATACTAGTTCGCTATAACCTTGGCTCTGATACCATTTCTGTCACACCACGACAACGGCGGAAACACGTGGCGTGGACGCGAAAGAGAAATGTTTCATAGCCAAGATTAAACAAACACATAATAAACATTCATTAGACGGCGGAAAGTATTTTGTTTAGGTACATGTCCTAAAATGTATTTTTTAACAAAATAAGGATTTTCAACTATTTCCCAATCCCATAGGAAATATTAGTAAATCCCTAACAAAAGTCCGTCTCGTCTTTATTTCGCCCGCCTTAGCCATTTCACACCTTCACATTCTTAGTTATCTGAAAGATATGTTAGGGAAAACGTCAATATATAAATATATTGGTGAGTTTCACAGGTTTTGACATACAAATAAATTAACATTCATTTGTAAATAAGTGCGCATAACGAAATAAGAAATATGCTACATATAACATTAGGGTAGCTAGTCCTAATACCGATGGAATCCCCATGAGCCCATAACCAAAACCAGACTACTTTACATTGCCCCGCAAGTTGTTTACATGGTAACAACTAACTTAGAATATCGTCGCACCCCGTGGTCCTTCCGTGTTGATCGCTAATCAACCAGGGTGGGTCTTGTCAAGAACCAATAGTACTATTCCCATATTCTATGGCTACATCACTTTGTATAAATGGTTACGGTTAACTGCGGAGACTTCACGTCCCATGTGACTTTACCGTTACCCATGTGCCCATCTTATGTACCATTTCATACTTTCATAGGTTACCGCACATTTAATACTTGCATACTTACATATCTTTCCCCCGAGTTTAAAAACTATTAAACATAAAAGGGGCCGTGAAAACTCACTTCAAGCGTGTCACGAAATCAGAAAATAGTCTTTGCCAAGTTCAATGCGAGACCACCTACATGTGTCCTAACTTAATAAGGCACCGGTCTCAAAGTGCGTGTCTTACTGGCAAGTTGTCTTTCCCCAACTCCCGACACCACGTTTATATTTACTGTTTAATTAGGAATATACCCTAGTCTTAGGTCCGTTGGTGATGATTTATCCCGTTACAAGCTTCACTTAACCTTATAATATAACCGTTGATATTAATTACCAAGTTAGTTGGTTTCGTCATCTCGAATCCCGATCATTGCCCGTTTTCCTTACACGTCATGTCTTTAAACATATTTATCAATATGCATTTACTAACTTTTATTAATATTTCGTTATATCTTCCGACTCGACTCACTTTTATTATATATTTATTTCCCCATAAAAATAAATATACAAAGATCTTGTCGAACGAGATTCATTTTATGTTAAGTATTTATTTTTCACATAAGTATACATATACTTATAATAACATACTTAACTTATTTTATTTCTTACAAATTCTCCCATCTTACTTCCAACACTTAGGAAAGTGTTTATGTATATTTTTCACCCTTTATCATCCTTACATATATTTTGTTCACAAAATATATACTTATTTTCTTACTTGGAATAATTAGTCCGTAATCGCCGCAATAACGTATACTCGTATCTTCTAGGAAGTTATACTTGTAAACTTACCCGTCCGATTTACTTTTTGTCCGATTTATACCTTGTTCGTTTTACACTTTGTTCATTTTACACTTTGTCCGATAGATCGCCGCATTAACATACGTCCGCTTCCCCGATTTCTTAACTTATATATATATTTGTAGGAAATCATACTACTTGCGGGTTTACGCATTTTCCTACTTTCAAAAATATATAAATATATTTATTAAAAATACATTTACTTGGATGTTTTATTCCTAAAAATTCTTACAACACTTTTACATCCCCATAAATGTAAAAATGCTTATTTTTATATAAAACATCACAAGTTGTTTACATTACCATTTTTCTTACAAAAATGTTAGTGTTTATATTTTCCAACACTTATGGTAAATTTATATTTTTATAAAATACTTTTTATAAAAATATCATTCTTACAAAATAAATATTTGTGTAAGTTTCCTTACTTTTGCAAAAGCAACCCTTTTAGAATATAACTTTTCATTCTTAACCTTTTACTTTCCAAAGTTACATTTTTCATCATCAAGTTTCCAAAATCACATTTTGCACCCATGGACATTCCAAAGTTACTTTTCAAACCTCTATCTTTACAAAAGTTACATATTATTCCCAAGACTTATAAAAATGACACTTTCTATAACGACTAGTAAACTTGAACATGTCAAAATTTACACTAAGTGTTCTTTTCACTATCCAACACTTTTATTAGTCTCATATGGTCATTTTAAGCCTACTAACATGTTTGATTTAAGTCTTGGAGTCCATTTGTTCATACTTGTATTTTTAAAGTCTACAACTTTATTTTTGCGATTTTAGCTTCATTACATTTTGTTACAAATATTTCATGTTCAAATGGTTCCATTAGTCATAATATGATTATCAAAACCATTTTTAGGCGTATTAGGTGTTACTTTATGATTTTCATCCAAAACAACTTCTAAAAAAATATAAAAATACTAGAACATACAATATTTTTGTAACAAAATAACATCACCAACCATCCTAAAACTCATGTTTATGACCATCTTTGTAAACATTTCATTTCATTGTTAGAAAACACACAAAACCTTATTTAAAAACATTGGTTAAAAGCACCCCAAAAACAACTTGCAAGTTAAGCATATAAATAAATAAAACTTGAAAAAGATAAGTTTCAAGAAACTTAATACTAGCACAAGGCTAGAGAAGTCACAAAAACACTTGATTATGAAGGCGTTTTAGTGTGTCTTCCAAGGATTATGCTCCAAGCACTTGTACACACTTGATTTGGGGTAGAAAATTAGGAGGTTTTAAGTGTTAGTTGGTTGAAAACACAAAATGGTTTTTGTAAGAGTTTTTGGCCGTGAGTTTATATAAGGGAGGGACTTCTCCTTTTGTGTGTGTGTGGGATTATTATTGGGAAGCTTTTGATGAATTATAAAGGGATAATTCCCATGTGCTTAAAACATTACATAACATAATATTCCAAGCATGCATAGACATGATTATTTAGGAGTGTACTTGTGAGACATCAAGGTGGCTAAGCCACCTCTTTGTTGGCAGGCCTAAATGGCCTAGAAAAGGGGCCTAGCACTTTCCCAAAAATCTTTCAATTTACTAGTTAATTCTTATCTAAATCAATTAGGATTTTTTTTCTGGTTTTTGCGCGTTCTTACTACGAGCTATTCTAGGCATATAATTAACTTTAAATTACCCTTAAACGTAGCCTAGTTTAAGTATTGGTAAGTTATTTAGGCTCTTACGGGTGAAATTATATATTTTACGCACATCGGGTGCGATACGCGAACTTTATTCGCTACCGGGAGATTTTAATTTGGAGTTTTCATTTATAGTTTTGGGGTTCCAAAACACTTTATATTTCATAAAAATAACCTTCATTTTATATCCCGGACATTCGGGATCGTTTTCGGTTATTTAATTATTGCCGGGTAATCACCAAGGTCCGTTTCGGACTAGTTTATTCTTATGCGATTAAACTAAGGCATTCCTATGCCATCTATTGGACTCCGCTATTTTCCGAATACTCAATTATACATAATTGATTTCAATTCTTGCTTAGAATAGTTAATTACTTATATTAATTACGTACGGATTTACCTTAATTTTGCCGAACGTCACATAATGATTCATAAATATAATAGAGAAAGAACAAAGAGAAACATAAATAATTTTTTTTTAACCCAAACTTACCTCTCTCCAGATTTTTTCCTCAAAAAGAAGCTGCCCGACTTGTATCTTGTAGTTGGAAGCGAATTAATAAGATCTTCAGAAAGACCCCGACGCTCAGTCCCAATAGCCTCGCCTAAATCAAGTAATTCCTGCACGAATTAAACAAGGGTATTTTAAATCCGTTCTTGCTATAATTTATTAAGAAAACCTTAACATTAGCATTAACCAATGAACACTAAATAGCAAACCTCGTATGTCATATTGTATGGATCGATATCATCCTGCCAAACAACCTGTAAAGCACACACGTTAACTTTTTGTTGCAATGAGTGTATCACAGACAAAAATAATGGAAATGTGGTGGAATCAAGTATAGAAAAACTTATCTCTATAAGTTCCCAACATATGGGTCAAACTTTTCTTCTTCTTCTTCTTCAAGAATTCTTTTATGAATCCTCTTCTTTATTTTTCTTGATTTTTTTCTAGTCTTTCAAATGAGGCACAAAGTCTTCTATGTATACAAGACCTAAGGATGAGTGAAGAGACTAACTTAATTAGAGCCATAAATTCTAATAAAGTGAAATAAAGAACTCTACTCAAGAGTCTCCTTAATAATTTCACTAAAATCAATTAAATACCCTTCATCATATTATTTTTTGTAATTTCTAACATCTTTTTGAATGAAACATTCATTGGTAACATTGATGATGAAGAAGGAAAACCATAAGGCAAAGGATATTTGTGAGGGTAGGGATGGAAGAAGAAGGGTAGTATTGTAAAAGTGTTTTGATATTGTAAAGCATGAGGTGGGTAAAATGTCTACATTGCCCCTTTAAGTGTCTTAATTGTCACAACTATCCCCATAATACCTTTGAATTTCATGCTTTAATATGTTGTGCATGTTGCATCTTAAGTTGTACGAAAATGCAAATTACTAAATGGTACATCACTCCTCCTTTATAAAGTAGTATAGATATGCGCACGTCTTTAATCATTTAGGATAGCAATTTTTATAAAATGTAATATCAATTAATACATTTGTTTAGTAAATAAAATATCTTTAAATGCGCCACATACAATCTCAAATTTTGGTTCATAGCAGGGGCGGATGCATGTTCTTTTCAGGGTGGGGAAAGGCACCCCTCAAATGTAAATAATTCGATATGCTTGGTTTATAGAATTTCATATAAACATTTCAAAAAATAAGACTTTTAAAATTTTAGAATCTATAAGATTCAAGAGAGTGGAGAGTAGGCCTGTAAACGAACCGAACGAACACGAACACAGACATGTTCATGTTTGTTCATTTAACTTTAACCAAACACGAACACCAACACATAATCAAACACATTTTTGTGTTCGTGTTAGTTCATTAAGAAATTTGTCGTGTTCGTGTTCGTTTATTTTCGTTCATTTAAAACCAAAACGAACAGTTCATGAACATAAACGAACACAAATGATCAATATAAACGAACACAAATGAACATTAATGAACACAAACACAAACAAGTTAATAATGATTCATCACAATTCAACCAATTCTAATACATCACAATGCAACCAAATCTAAATTAGTAGTTTGAATGTACATGATTCATTCAAAATATCCATCATATATTTACCAAAAAAAAGGGAGGTGGAGTTGTAAAGTGTAGATATCGGCTGATATGTTTATAATGTTAGGGTTAGGGATCAGTTTTTAGAACGTATTAAATATATTGTATATAGTATGATATGAATTTTATATAATATAATATGAATTAAGGTTACTTAACAAAAGGGAAATAAATAATAAAAATAAAGTAAAGTTTAATTGAACGAACATAAACGAACAAAAATAAATGAAAGAACATAAATGAACGAACATAAACGAACTTTCATTAACATAAATGAACGAACAATCGTGTGTTCATGTTCGTTCATTTATTTAAATAAAGGAACATAAACGAACTTCCCGTCAAACAGTTCATGAACGTTCAGTTCATTTAAAGGCCTAGTGGAAAGGCTTGGGTTGGGCATTAGTTGCCATGTGGTAAGGCTAGTGGGTATGGAGGAGGGCCATCATCAATGATGGTCCTCCACCTAAGCTGCCACATCACCATATGGCCTAGAAACATCATGGTGATGATGATGGTCCAAGGGTGTGGGAGAGGAGCATCATCACTCTTTCCTTTTACTATTTTTTTATGTTTTTTTAAATAATTAATATTATAATATTAATATTAAAAAGTTAAAATTACATTAATAAACCTAAAATTACAAATAAAAAAAACACTTAAATAAAACTAAAAAAAACAAACACTTAAATAAAACTAAAAAAGAAAACGAACACTTAGATTAAAAAAAAAATCCGAATTATATTTTTTGGAGACATTCTCCTTCATTTTGAGTAAGACGGGACGGTCTTCTTCGGGATAGTCGTTGATGTTGGTTGTCATTATTCTCCATTCTTCTAGTTGTGTAGCTTCATTCTTTTGGCGAATTCTTTCCTCTAGTTTCTTTTGCCTCAATCAAAGTTTTTCTTCAACTTCGCGTTCCTTCAGTTTTACCTTCTCTGTTTGAGTTTGACTAAAGGTATGTTTGAAGGATTCCAATTCAACCACCAAACCGTCCATCTTTGACCCGCTCTCACTCCCTGATGCAGGTTGTTTTTTTGCAGCCGCTTGTTTTTTAGCTTTGTCCCTCCCTATGGGTCGTGCCCCCTCTGGAATAGGATCTTCCTCGAACTCTGGGTCGTCGTTTATATTAATTTGACAACGATCGGTCGACTCGTCTCCCATGCTATAGCCGCCCGACTCTGAAGTTTTGGATCGTTTGGCGCTTGCAACCTCGTTTGGAATCGGTGCCCATTTGGGAGATGTCTTCAAAATCATCCACGCACGAACGTGAGGGAAAACTTGCCCATGCCTGTCTTCATATTTACGCATCGCCTCTTTGAAAATCATTTCCTCGTTCCACCCACTTGGAGGATTCACAAATAACGGATTATAATACTTGATGAACTTACCGATTGTAGCATTCATTTTCATCCACTTGGAACTTACCGACTCGAAGTTGCGATATGGAGGTTGCTCCATTATTTCGTGGAATTTATTGGTTACTTCAATATATAAGTTATCTCCCGTTTGATTGTTCCCTACATATTTAAATAAAACGTATATTATGGCACTTAAAAAAAATAAAAAAATTGTAACACGTAATGTAAGAAATTTTTTTACCAACTATGGGATCTTTTGAAGTAGAAATATACGCCTTAGCTAATGCTTCTTCTTCTATTTTCGTCCATTGCCTTTTGGACGTGGGAGTTTCACGCACTTTAGCCTGACTTTTCTTTTTTTCCCCTTCGAAGATCGGGGTTGCGTTTCGGGCACGAACTCTTCCACCTCATCTTCTTCGTCTTCGGGTTCGAATGACGGTTGTCGTTGTGGTTGTTGAGACGGTTAGAGTGACGGAGTTTGCAAAAGTTGGGTGAACAATTGAGGGTTTTGGTGCATTTGCATATGGCCATATTGGTTAAAAGTAGTGGGGTTTTAGTGCATTTGCATTTGGGAATATTGGGTGTAGGGATGACAATCAAACCCGAACCCGATGGGTAAACATCGAAACCCGATACAGTTGGGACGGGTTTGGGGTCAGGTAATCGGGTATGGATCCGGGTATGGGATTAGTTTTTATTTTTTTCGCGGGTTTGGGACGGGTTTGAGATTTGATGATATACCCGTTTACTCGACCCGATTACCCGATAAAGTATACCCGTTTACCCGATTAGATAGCCAATATAATTTCTAATATATCTTTTTAAATATGTATGCATAATATATCAAATTGTTAATCTAGATTGTCATCTTGTGCTAAAAATTACCAAAAATTAGTGTATACTATTTGTTATCTATGTTTTTGAGTGTTTTTATATAATTTAAGTATCTTATATTTATACATTGTAATCATTTATATAGATATTTAATAATGCCAAATGTAATTGGTTAATAGCTACCTAATAGATACCCGCTGGGTCGTTGGTTGGATATGCTCAATGGGTAAGTTTTAAAAATTAATGGGTTTACCCGAAACCCGCGGGTATACCCGACAACCGATGGGTAATTACCCGACACAAACCCGACGGGTTTTTGGGGCGGGTTTGGGACAAGAATATCTAATCGGGTATGGGTTTGGGAATACGTAAACTCGTCCCAAACCCAACCCATTGCCATCACTAATTGGGTGAAAGGGTTGGGACTTTGTTGGAACCCCTAAAATGTAGCCCAACTTGGATCGATTGGCATCGTGTAACCCGGTGTCGTGAACGGATTTGGATTCGGGTTGTTTTGATTACGTTACGGTGTTTAATTCGGGTTTGGGTTTGGGTTGTTTTGGTCGGGAGGGATCCATGATGATAAAAATCTAAATATTGTATAAAAAAATTAGAAGATTGTAGAAGAGATGGTGTAAATATGAGGTAAATTGGTTGTGTATTTATAATAATAATTAAAAAAAACGTTTTTTTAAACGGTCAAAAAGACCGTTGCAAACGATCACATAACGTTCAAATAATTAATTCCTTGGCCCGTCAAGACTGGCGAGGGGAAGATGGTCTTGCCGATGCCGTTAGAGGGGGGCGGTGTTTGCCGGGCCGGCATGGGCTTGCCCTGGCTATGCCGGCTCCACACCGAACGGTCTAATAGTGGGCTTCACAACTCAAGTCTCTAAAAGATAGGGGAGTGAAAGGGCCTCGTTTTGGGGCTTGAGCTTCAAATGTATTAACGGTTATTTATTTATTTTAAAAAACAACGAATTAACAACCTGCACATCACCGTTGCCATTCCACGCTAAAGGGGCCACACCCATAACCATGCACCGTGGGAGGTGGTGTTTATGGCATGGGTGGGTTTCCTACGCTCCCACTCCCACCCCACTCCCTTCGTTCTGGAGAGTTTAAATTTGTAATGAACTTGATTTACAAAAATAATCAAATTATTATCATATCCACCTCACCAACTCCTGTGTGGTTGAGGTGGCAGAACCCAAGCCAACTCTCACCTCCACAGCACATACGGTCAACAATGGGTTTTGAGTAAAACATGAAAAAAAAAAACAGATAAAACAAGAAAAGGTTCCAACCTGGGCCCACACCCTCATTTAGAAAATTGCATATTGTGATGCAGAATTGAGATTCAGGACACTTAGACCATCTCCAACCCAGTGACTGAGATTCAGGACACTTAGACCATCTCCAACCCAGTGACGCCCGTCCAACCCTGCCCGGTGCCACCTCACACTGCCCGTCCGTCCTCCCACTCCTCTGCAACGGGCGCCCCAACTCATGGCCCACCTCCCCTCTCACAATCCCAGTCTCTTTCCTCTACGGGCGAGCCCTTGACCACGGGCGGCTCCCCTCCCTCTCTCTTCCACCTCACCGTCCACGTCGGAAAACGTAGCTACGACGGGCGCCGGATATCGGACGGATTGGAGAAAGCCTTATCAAGTCTTTGCCTGTTAAATTTGTTTTAAAAAGGACCAACTATCCAAACCCACTTCTAAAGCTAACCAATTAATGTCTATCATCAAATTAAAAAGAAAAAACACACTAAACAGTGTTACTGGTGGGCTGCAATGCAAGTAATTGCTAAATATAAAAAACCTTTCAATCTATACATATAATAAACCAAAGCCATTTTAATGACATGTCATAATATTATACAATCTCTCTTTTAAGACATGACACATAGTATGTGATGTGGCAACTCTAGACCAATTAAAAAAAAGAAATAAATATGGTTTAAATATGATTTAACATGATCTATTAAATACATAATCTACTAAATTTAAATATTAAACTTTATTATTTTCTCTCTCATGTTTCCTCTCATAACTTTTAAACTTTAATATCTTTTATATACGTGATTTTTTAAAGAAAAAAATTACACCAAATTAACGAGCGTTTTATTATCTTTCCAACGAGTACCATAATGCTATATAAAAAACGGAGAAAAAAAAACGACTATTTTTTGTAACCCGACAGGTATTGTGTTAGGTTTAGAATTAGTTTAAAAAAAATTATGGGTTTGGGTCGGGCCTGGGATTAGGTGATCCCTGACCCAATTACCTTTTTTTTATATTAGAATATGATCTTATGGCAGAGATTTGTTTAAAATAATAATAATAATAATAATAATAATATTCATTAATCATATTTTAGCAAGTCATTAATTATGTTGTCATATTAGATATTTTATTATGTCATATTAGATATTTCAACCCGGGACGCTCCCCAACAGGTAATTGCTATATAGATGTCATTTTTATAGTTTAGATACTTCTAATTTTATTCATTTTACTTAGATTTCTCAACCCGGGACGCTCCCGGGGTATAAGCTAGTAATGTTATAAAAAAAATCCATACAATCCACAATAAATATTAGCAATATGAGTTTCATACTTTCATTCTATCATGTGTCAACCACATTCATTTCCTAAGCAAAAAAAAGAAAAAAAAAAACAATTGAAACAAATTCAAAACCATGATCCACAATATCATGTGTATGCCAACATCTTGCTCCTCAATTCTAATCGAAGCTGATCTTGGGTATAAAACCTACTCCTCATTTTCACAGTCACTTGTTGCATCATCACTTCCTTCACCACCGATACTCTGCCATCATGAACTTCTAGATGCATATCTTCCAATGCCGACATTAGGCGCGCTGCAGGATGGTGTTTTTTGTTACATTGGATTCTAATAATAGCCTCCCACCCTATAATCTTCACATCTATGTCCAAATCCTGTATTTTAAAATCTTCTGGTAGTGAAACAGTTGAAGAAGTTGATTGTCCTGTGTGTTGTATGGTTTGTAATTCTTTCTTCAGTTCATGAACTCGGGTTTTGAGTTCTTGTTTCTCCGTTTCAGTTGTGTGTAGCTTTGATTTAAGGTCGTTGATGTATGCAATCGCGTCCCCAATAAGGGATGCTTTGTCCATTTTTGATATTTTTGGTACCACTGCTCGAAGCGCATAGAATTTTTGGTTTAATTTCTCTCTTCTTTGTCTCTCAGCCTCTACGTGACTCAATGGCACTTCTCTGCCGTTTGCAGGCTTTCTGCCTCGTTTTCGTGGTCTTTTCTCTGGTTCCGTAACCACACAGCTGCTCTCTGCCTCTCCAACTATTGAACAACCACCCGAGTTCGCCTTATCAGCTGGCGGAACAACAGTTTTGCTAGAGCTGAATGATAACATTCCGTCTTTAATTCCTCCTCTTGAAACATGAGAACTAACGTTTATGTTGTTATTATTATTGTTATTATTCTCTCCAACCAGGAACGAAGGAGCGACTGCATTTACATCAATAGCAGTCTGCTGATGGTTGTTACTTAAATCAAACAGAGCTCTAACCTTATTAATAATGTATTCACTGCTATAAATTAACTCAGTTGAACCTAACTCAACAACTCCATGTTTAACTGGTATACAAACTATAGTTTGGAAGCCGAGAGCAGGGGCCTGAACTGCACGTTCGCAGCTCGAACCCAACAACTGGTCCCGTCCCACAATCCAAACCGGTTGATTACTAAGCATTGCTTGACAAGGTAACCCAGCACCATTAGCGAAAGAATATGTCATCGATACGATAAAAAACCACTCCGTATCAATAATTTCCTCATCCGCATCGTTTTCGGGTACCTTTGGACCGGATATTAATGATTTTAGGTCTCGTAGCACCTTCTTTCGATGCTCCTTTTCTTCAAAAGAAGCCGATGATGGCGTGGTTTTGGACCTGTCCATGTCAGCCTTGTAGTAGCCCTCACCCCACACTAACAAGGGATTCGCGTAAACGGATTGCCAGAAAATGGCATACATCCATGATTCAGAAGCGTTATCGATCATTCTCTGGAGGCGATGGTGTAAAGGGTCTTGTGATGCGTGAGGAAGTGGATGGGAGGTGGTGAAGGCGTCCATGAGGATGTTGGTATGGTTTGTGTTCCATATATTATTATTATTATTCATTGTTGTTGGGTTGGGTAGAGGTAGAGGTGTTTGAATGAGTCATAATAATAATAACAATAATAAATAGTGAGTTAGATTAAGAAGAGATATAGAGATGAAGATGAGTGCGGCTGCGGCGGCTGGATAGTTGAGTCTTCGTATGAAGCATCGAGGAAGGATGAAATGATATGGGCCGGAATGTTGTTATAATTCAGTGGGTTTTATTATTATTATTATTATTATTATTATTATTATTATTATTATTATTATTATTATTATTATTATTATTATTACTGGCTTATACCCCGGGAGCGTCCCGGGTTTAGAAATCTAAGTAAAGTGAATAAAATTAGAAGTATATAAACTATAAAAATGGCATCTATGTATCAACTTACATTAGATACTTTAAAAAAAAATATACCAAAATATCCATTTCACCTTACAAAATCAACACATAAAACAGAATATTAAGATCCCAAGCACTTCAAGGGGACAAAGATTGTTTAGCACCAATACATTAGTCAAAGGTCTTTAACTACATACAATAAGATTTGAGCTATTTCAGAATATGGTAGAAAAAGAAAACATAGCAATTGCAATTACCTGTTGGAGAGCGTCCCGGGTTGAAATATCTAATATGACATAATAAAATATCTAATATGACAACATAATTAAAAACTTGTCAATATATGATTAATGAATATTATTATTATTATTTTAAACAAATCTCTGCCATAAGTTATCATATTCTAATATAAAAAAAGGGTAATTGGGTCGGGTATCACCTAATCCTAGGCCCGACCCAAACCCACAATTTTTTTTAAACTAATATATCCCGGGAGCGTCCCGGGTTGAGAAATCTAATTTGAAATATCAATTTTACACCTGAAATAGACTGATGCGTTTTACAGTTACATGCAGGAAAGCTTCGGGTAGCACTTAACCTAAAACAATTAACAATGTATCTTCAATGTTAGTGCATAACCTTAAACACTGTATAACTCTAATATTAAAACCTAACCTAAAACAATGTACAACTTCAATGCTAACACATGTTGTAAATAAAAATCATATTTACTGGTTTGAACATAACTAATGACTTGCCTATACATGATTAATGAATAACCTGAACACTTTGTGCTTTTTTCGTGTATGAACAAAACCACACAAAAAAATAGTCGTTTTTTTCTCCGTTTTTTATATAGCACTATGGTACCCGTTGGAAAGATAATAAAACGCTCGTTAATTTGGTGTAATTTTTTTCTTTAAAAAATCTCGTATATAAAAGATATTAACGTTTAAAAGTTATGGGAGAAAACATTAGAGATAAAAATCTAATTTTGTTTTTAAATTTTAAATTATTATTTTCCTAAAATAAAGCTCTTGCCACATGGGATGACACATAACACACTCAATGAAGAGAATACCCTCTTTAAGTGCCATACCATTAAAATGGCTTTGGTTTATTATATGTATAGATAGATTATTATTATTATTATTATTATTATTATTATTATTATTATTATTATTATTATTAAATAAAAAACATCAATGTAAAACAATAATAGATTTAAAAGTTTTTGGTTTATTATATGTATAGATTATTATTATTATTATTATTATTATTATTATTATTATTATTATTATTATTATTATTATTATTATTATTAAATAAAAAACATCAATGTAAAACAATAATAGATTTAAATGTTTAAAAGCAAGTACAAGTAAAAATTGGAGAGGGGTACATTTAGAAATGTATAAAGTGTATCTTTTGCAAGATTTTTATAAATCACAATAATATTGAACGGTGTGGTTGAGCACCGGCAACGATGCTCGGCCTCCATGTTAACGACGGGTCTCCTCCTTGTCCGAGTGTTGGGCCTGGGGTGTGGAACGACGGGCATCCATCTTTTCCGACATGTCTCCGGCGGCTACCATCTTCTCCGGCAACCTCCATCTTCTTCTCCGACGAGTTATGGAACGAAGTTTTTTTTATAATAAATCCGAAAAAAGAAGCAAATAATGCACGGCAAGCCCAACAGCTCGCTGATGCTCATGCCGTTGCCGGCATAGGGGGCAGTGTACGCCTGTCCGGCGTGGGCATGTCGGCCCTATGCCGGCTCCACACCGTTCAGTCTAATTCTTCGCCTAACCAATATGACCGCATGAGCATCAATAACACAATAAAGTGTTCAGTTTGGTAACCATGATTTGAGCACATGACCCGATCATATTTAGAAATGTCAATGCTTAATACAACTCTTCGTTTGACCACAAATAAAATACGTGCCCATCGGGTTATAAATTGATATGCGTGTTGATATGTTTGTGTGTATATAAAACTAGTTTTTATCTCAGGAGCGTCCGGGTTGAAATATCTAATATGACATAATAAAATATATTATTATTATTGTTTTAAACAAATCTATGCCATAAGTTATCAAATTCAAATATTAAAAAAGCGAATCTCTGCGTCGAGGTATAAATCTAGTGCCATTACAAATGAATTCGGAAGTTTGTAATTGATAATTCTAAAAATAACTAACATGAAATAAGAAAAAAAGTTAATTATTGAAATATCAAACGCATTAGTCTAAGGGTTATGTAATGCGTTAAAAAATTCATGGGTATATGATCGGGTATATAGTTCGGGTATTTGGGTATGTTGTTTCGGGTAATCGGATCGGGTATCACCTAATCCCAAACCCGACCCAAACCCACAATTTTTTTAAACTAATACCAAACCCGACACAATACCTGTCGGGTTACAAAAAATAGTCATTTATGAACCGAAATGGAATTGGCTATTGAACAGCCAAACATATTCCGTTTTATATAGCACTATGGTACTCGTTGGAAAGATGATAAAACGCTCGTTAATTTGGTGTAATTTTTTATTTAAAAAATCTCGTATATAAACGATATTAACGTTTAAAAGTTATGGGAGGAAAAATGAGAGAAAAAATAATAAAGTTTTAATATTTAAATTTAGTAGATTAGGTATTTAATAGATTATGTTAAATCATATTTATTTCTTTTTTTTTAATTTTTTTTGAAAGGTGAACTTCATTAAAAAAACGCACAACCGGGCCTCAAAACAAGGACCGGAAGCCGGAAACTACAATATATATAACGGATTTACCCGCATTTCTTTTTTTTAATTGGTTTACACTTGCCACATCACATCCTATGTGACATCTCTCAAAGCAGAGATTACATAAGAGTATGACATGTAGGATTAATCCCTTTGCAATATATATATAGGGGATGGTTATATTGAGAACGCTAAATATTGTGAGAACCGTGAGAACAAGTAAAAAAAATCAATCAAAATAAAATTTTTTTAATACAAACCTCATTATAATCAAAATACAACATTAATAAATGAATTTTCTTTCCAAATAATTCATCTTTTCTTGCAAAAATACTTTTAAATTAACTTTTTACACATGTGTAAATGAAACAGTTTACACATGTATAAACAGTAAATTTACACATGTGTAAAAACAAATTATTTTCGTATACGTTTGAATTTTTACGCGTAAATTGTGTTTTTGAGATTGTATTTTAGTAATAAAGACAAGTGTAAAAAGAAATTTTGAATTTGAATGGTTTTAGATGTCGTTTTGCACGAAATATAGGTGTTCTCAAATTAACTTTCCCTTATATATATATATATATATATATATATATATATATATATATATATATATAGATTGGCATTGGTAATCTATACTACATTATAAAAAGGCATGGGCGAATATGTTCAGTTTGTCCAAAGTTAAGATGACACATCAATGATTTATTTACAATTTCCTAAATTTTACTACTTTTCTTCACTAAATGCCCATAGAAGATAATCAACTTTTATATAAAAATGGAACTCACCCAAGCTAAATATACTACATTATTATTACTTGCTTTTGTCATGTAAATGAAATTTATCATTTAGCAAGTTGTCTTCAATGGCACGATTATGTAGATATGCAATGACTGGACTACTTACACAAGAGTGATGTTTATGTTCATATTGGTCTGTTACAGTAACATACATTTGGTTTATTAAGATTTGTTTAATAATGAGTACATGGTTTTTGTGGTGAACTGTAATAGTGGCGGTGCACATTTTTTTTCTTTTCTTTCTACGAATAGTTGTTAAAACATAGTGTGCACATTTACATTCATTTTGCGTAACTTGCGGCAAAAAACCTAAGTATCATAATGTTGTATTGCAACCCATTTGTGGATCCCGCTGCAACGCGCGGGTAAACCCACTAGTCTACATAATTTACCAATTCACATAAGAGTTGATGTAATAGGTTTCCTAAGTTGGGTTTACCCACATTGGGCTTGTATATATTCATACTGGGCCTCAAGTATGCTATTGTTGGGACTTGACAATAGTGGCGTATTCAGGAATAATTTCCAAATGTTCTTTTCATAGATTTTTATTGATTTACATTAATTTTTCAATTTTTTCTACTAAAATTTTCAATTATTTTCAAACCGAGGAAGTTTTTGAGAACCCAGAAGCTTCCCTGATCCACCTTGTCGGACCAAAAACCGCGAGCCAACGTAGTAAGATAAGCCTTCAAGACGCGCCTCAGGCACGTCGGGCTTATACATCTTACACTTGGACGACGCGCCATGGTCTTCAAGACAGATTTACTTGTCGGACCTATCAGCCCGCTTAGCACATGTGCGCGCACAATCCCTTGTCTTCAAGAACTTACAGTTCGGACAAGAGGAAGACGCGCCACATAAAACGCGGCCAAATGGTCTTCTAGGCAAGGCTCTTATGCACCTAACTCGGACTCCATGGCACAAGTCGCGCTCCGCTACAGTCTTCAAGGCAAAAATGCATGTACAAGACGCCGGACTGTCTAGCCCAGCGCGCGCCCTAACTTACACTTACACACCGGGTGACGACTTGGTTAAATAAGTGAAAGTTGGAGCGAGAATAAACACAATATAACAAACTAACAATTTCATTAAAAAAGGGACTTAAAAACCCTTCACATTTACAAGATTAAAAAGAAAATTACAAGTGTAGCGCCTACTCATCATGCGCCCCAGAAGAGCCCCCGCCAGAAGGATCCCCGCCAGAAGCCCTCGCCAACTCATCAGATTTGTCGATAAAGTATTTCAAGGAAGCAAGGGGATCCGCGTTGTTGTTGCATTCAGCAATGACTTGGAGGATAGGAAAGTCAATCTCTTCAAATTTGGCCAATTCCGCCTCATATTCCTCCTTTAGCGGCTTGCCATAATGCTCGGCGTCTTCAAGCCGCCCATCACCTTGGGCACTCAGGAAACCATCCGCATAACCCTCGCCATATCCAAAAGCTTGTGCGGCGGCAGCAATGGAGGCAACCTGATCGCCCAACTTGGGCTCCTGCCAAAATCTTTTAAAGACCTGAAGAGAGAACAAAAAGGTTAACTACTTGCAAGCAACAAGAATCAATAACAAAGTAGGCGCGAAGACTTACCCCATTCATTCCATCCGTCATCAGCCAGTGGATAGAATTTTGCATCTGGGTTTGAGCAGTGACCGCCTCCTCCAGTAAGTGTTGGGCCGCCTGGCACTCATTGACGGCCGCAACACGGGCTTGATCAAAAGAGTTAAGGTCCCGCTCCAAATCTTCCTTAGCGTTAAGGACCCGGACCTTCTCTTGCTCAAGAAGAGAAACACACTCAGTAGCGGCAACAAGGGCCTCATCCTTGGATTCCAGCTCCTTGCGCATTTCCACATACCTTGCGGTCCTCTCAGTGAGCGCCTTACTCTTCTCTTCAAACTTGCGGGTCACCACCCGCCTCTCTTCTTGCGCCTCGGCTAGAGTCTCCTTCAGTCGCATGGTCTCATCATTAGCCTTCTTCCAAGACTCCGACCATCGGCGCCTCTCAGCAGCAGCATCCACTTCAAGCTTCGCCACCTTGGCCTCAGCTTCATGAGCACGGCGACGATATTTCGAAATTTCTGCCTTGAAGGCAGCCTCTTTCTCAGCAAGGCCCGCCTTCTCCGCCTCAAGCTGCTCAAAATCCCGCTGCACCGCCGCATCCCGGCGGCGAAGCGAATCCATCAAAGACAGCTGAGTCGCCTGGTTAACACAAAGAGCAGTTATGAGCTCAGGGCGACTCAGCAGATCCTGTTGGGTGCACTCGTAGGGAGGCACCACCTCGCTAACAAATTCGAGGGCGGCCAAGGAGTTTGAAAATGAGGTATTCTCCCTGATCGCCCAGCGAGGCCACCAGATGGCATCACCACCAGCCCAACAGGAGCCATCATAAACTCCTGACGGCTCCTCACCAACCCTTGACGACTCACGCCGAGTCTGGCGTGAGCCACCGCTAGCACCAGCAGTGCCCTGCTCCAAGAGCGCTCTTTCAAACCCATCAGACTCATGGGTCCTGTCTTGGGTCTCAGCTGCAGCGCGCTCACGATCTTCGCGCTCCCTTAGAAGCCGAGCTTTCTCCTCAAGAAACCGTTGCTCTTGAAGACGAAGTCGCTCTGCCTCTGCCTGCTTCTCCGCCTCAGCCTTTCGTTTGGCCTCATTGGCAGCAGCAACCTTCGCGGCCTCCGCCCTCCGAAGGGCTTCATCGGCCTCCGCCTGCTTCCTCGCAGCGGCGGCTACCCTCTCAGCCTCAGCCTTTTGCAAGGCTTCATCGGCTTCCACTTGCTTTCGAGCCGCCTCCTGTTCCCTCCAAAGCCTTTCCTCCTCTACCTGAGTCGCCTCCCCAGATGGAGACGCAGGAGGAGGGGTAGGAATTATCTTGGGCGACACTATAAAAGGAAAACAAGATATTAAGAGAATTCAAAGATAAAAATTCCAAAAGAAAGCAAGTGTTGCTTACCAGGCGCTTTCTTCTTTATCAGCTTCTGAAACAGAGGCTGTCGGGTCGGGGCAGCGCTGATCCCTACAGAAAAAACGGGGGCGCTCCCTCCTTGCTCCCCAGCAAAGCCGACTTTCTGCTTGCCAGCACCCTCAGCAGCAGTCTCTGAAGCCGCCACCGACTCAGAGATTTGAGTGGCATCCCCACTCTCGCCCCCACCAGCCGAGGCAGGAGACACACCCTCCGCAGCAGCAACACTGCTGGCCGCAGCGCTATCAGGACGAGCCCTCTTCCTCCTCTCTAGCTGAGAGGACTCAACTTCCTCTTCATCTTCCGAGGGCGGCCCATCCTTCCGCTGTCGGCGCCCCTTTACAGCCTCTCCTGCTGAAACAGAAGAACCCGAGTCAGAAAGAGCAACCTTTGCTCGATACCCATGCCTCCGCGGCGCGTGTTTCCAACGTCCACGCCCCGCGGACGGGTTCAGAGGCGGAACGATCTCTACTGAAGACTCAGTAGAATCATCTCTAAAAATGCTAGTGCTGAAAGGATCCGAAGACTCACCGGTTGTATAATAAGGCTTGGGCGCGGTGGTGAGGTCAGGATAGTAGAAGCGGTCAGCAAACGCCTCTATACAGGAAGTTTGACCCTCCGCCAAAGGCCTCCACTTGATACCCTTCTCTTCACGGGCAGCATAAAATTGGAACTTATCCACACCTGCAACAATAAACAATAAGGGAAATTGCGCAGAAAACACAAAAAAATAATAATAATAATAAAGTACATACCCTCCACCGCAATATAGGGCTCTTTGCCCGCGCGGATACCAAGGCGGCTCATCCCAAGAAGGAAAAAGATGCCCTCGGTCAAATTCTTGAACTCCAGCTTGGTGGCGTTGGAGGTAAGGGTAAGGAACCAGGCCTGCTTCCTGAAATCCTTGGGCACAGCCATGTCCGCCACACGCTGCCCGTCCCCTATAACCTTCCAGGGGAGACTGATGGGGATCACACCCCTCTTCACAAAGAAAAATTTCTCCTTCGCCCAATGCAAGGACTTAGGAGTATGAGTGGCCATAGGTGGCACCCTCGGGCATGGCTTGAACGAGAACCACATCTCGTCTCGCGCCATAAAGTAGAAGACATTGAACCTTTCAACGGTTGGCTCAATGTCTAAGGCGCGGTAGGAAGCTTCAAAATGAACTAACCTCAGAAGCCCAAAGGCGGTTAGTTGTGTGGGCCCAACGCCATAGGCCACCATGGTATCAATTTGGAAGCGGGTACATGGCAGGCGGAATCCACATTTAGCAAAGTGGGCCTCGTACAATGCCAACTGACCGCTACCGGCAGAAAGAACAGTGCTGGTCGGAGATGGAAGGGTGGGCTCCCACTCCGGCAGAATATTGTACATAATGCAAAACTGGTTGAATGCCTCCTGACTCCAAACACAATAGGTATTGGACATCAGTTTCCTCTCCTTTATCTTGCCATGTTCGACAAGAACGTCTTCCTCCACCACCTCCTCCACAGCCGGCTCCATCCTAACATCCTCGGCGGATGGCGACGGGCTCACGGGAACATCAGACATCGTCAAGAATAAAAGTCGTCGGAAACTGGAAAAGATAACCGGAAAACTTGAAGATTTGCCGGAATCTTCAAAAAAATATGAAGACTTAACAAATTCGAAAAATAGAAGACAACGATGCAAGAAATCAAACAAGAAGAAACTTGAAGTTTCAACAATGAATCTTCAAGATCAGTGAGATCTTTGAAGATTAAACGGAAACTTCAAAGAAAGAACGGTGGCCGGAAGTTTGAGAGAAAAACGAGAGCAAAGAAGGAAGAAGAAGGATATATGAGTGTAACCGTTCATATGAGCCCTAATGGGGCTTATATACTCATCACATTAATGACAGTGGGACCCACCAGGGAGGCACTAACCGTCACACCTTTTCAAATTCAAAGCACGAGATGATGACACGTGTCAACAACACGGACGGACGGTTCAGATGGTAGTGTGCGACAGTTATACACTGCACATATACCGGATGATCGACACGTGTCGCAAGATATCACATTATCTACAAGGTGAGCGCGTGAAAACCCACGCGCCTGACAGAAGGCACGTGCCCACTGACACGTGGCATAATCTCAACCATGAAGACAAAACGTCAGACGCGTGACGTCCCACGCTCCTGACACCAGGCGAAGTATTGGTAACTGCAACCACGATGTGACGTCCCTCAGTCTGCACAACCAGACAATCACTAAACACGTCAGCAACCATTAAACTTCCATCAGAAGTTATTGATCATTCGAATTCCAGGCGCATTTACTCCAATTTATGAGAGACAAATTGAATGTCAATGATTTAGAATTTATCACAAACTCCAGACCCGCATTAATCGCTCCAGCGGCATTTAATTTCTCAGCAGAAACTTGACGTAAATTTGCAAAAGACGTTCCCCGCCCAGCCCCTGCAAAGGTAAGGCGGAGAACGTCCTTCTCAGCGGAAACTTGACGTAAATTTGCAAAAGACGTTCCCCGACCAACTCCTGTAAAGGTAAGGCGGAATACGTCCTCCTCGGCGTAACTTTGACGTAAAAAGGAAAAGACGTTCCCCACTGGACTCTTCAAGAGTCCGCGGCGGAACACATTCAAGAGCTTCTAAAACACAAGCAGATGAGCTTTCATCCGCGACCAACATATTTTGAGTCTAGCACTCCATCTCCTCACCAGCGAGCAGGAGAAGTCCTAGACTAGGGGGACTTGAAGGGATAGGGAGCCTAATCCGAAAGGCGTCCCTATCCCCATGAAACAACCCTGCGCCAGACCACGGCGGAGCAACGCACCAGCGCGAGGACAAGTAATCAACGTGCCTCGCGCGCCAAGACAGATGATAAGCAGCAGACACTACCTGATACGCGCGTACAATCACGCGCGGAATCTTCCCTTAGCACTTTTCATACAAAGTACAAAGAACGACAAAAGGAAGATCCATAAAGATCTATGTCAGTATACACACCAGCAGGAGAAAGACATGTGGCAGGTAGTACAAAAGGTGAACGGCTACACTGTGCAGGATGTCGTCAACAGTGACCAGCAGGCATTACCTCGCCAACTGTCAGACATCACCTCAGACGGCAGAGATAGCCTGAGTACTGTAGCAAGTAAAGCATCACTGTGCACCACCAGAAATCCGCCACGTGTCCAGCTACAACAACGACCATACTATAGCGTGACGTCATCAACAGTAATCGGCTTTTCCCGCCAATTTCAGAAGGACCATGGACTTGGGCCTCGGTTGGGCCCAAGCCAACGGTGCCACCTGTGGGCCTTCCCATGCAGCCCACTATGGTGCCTATAAATAGGATCAGATACAATCCTTGTATTCTCATTCAGAAATAGCCATAACAACCATATACAATCCTTGTAATCTCTCACTCTTAATAACATTCCGGTGTACTTACAGTGGACGTAGGTCATTAAAGACCGAACCACTTAAATCTCGTGTTCTCACACACTTCTTACACGCACTCACTCATACTAAACATCCGAACGGGTTAACCATCACGGTTTGGGTAAAGGATTAACCTTGTAGTTACGTAAGTATAAACCACCTGGTGATTAATATTAATCACCGTGTTACTTATTGTTTCTTCAACGGGTATCAGCGGTAACCCTTGTTGACAACTAATCTCAAACTCGAAAGAAGTAATTCGAGAGTTAAAAAATAAGCAAGACTCCCAAGCCTTTTAGTTTCACATCAATGTTTTAGTAAGTTGATAATAGGAGTACATTTCGTTTCAACGTTTTAGCAAGTTGATAACACGAGTACATGAGTAGCACAATGTTAGTGACTTGGTGCTAAGTGTAACTGTTCTACATTATGCTCTTACAAACTTTTTCTCTAACACAACTATGTATAATTCGGCCATCATATTTACACTATTTGGCAAGAAAGTTGAACCATAAGCAACAACCAATATTACTCCATTCACAACAAAATGAATAGAACACAAATGAATGCCAACATTTTATTGTTAAATTAAACATAATATGATATAAAAGTTTCATAATAATGCTAATAACAATATTGAATAACCAAATCTTCACTTTAAAAACTGACATAGAAAGTAAATGTAATTTTCAGACGAACTATTCATTTGAGATTCATAATACCCTTCAAAACTGAAACACACATGAAACCTAACAAATCAGAACTTCTTACCGAAGACTGTAGGTCCATTTTCCACCAAAATAAGTAGTTTAAACCATTTATCTTGCAGCAAACTTGGTTTTAAAAAGCGCGAAGCGCACAAAAGCGACAAGGTCAAAAATCAAGGCGCAAAGCCCAAAGCGCAAAAGCGGCAGACTTTTTGGACGTTAGGCGCACACCGTATGTATATTTTTTTTATATATTTTATAGGTTTCTAGGATTATTTACCCAATGTTTAGACTCAAATAAGCTCTATATATGTTTTAATATTGAAATATCATGCTAGTACAACTTGAAAAGCATGTTGTACCACCATCTGCTGCACACAGATTTGGGCCATACATGAGGCACGCGCCTCAGAGGCAGATTTGCAGAAAAAAATGCGCCTTAGCTGCGCTTTCTGCACAGAGTGCGCCTCAGGTTACATAAGGCGCAAAGGCTTGCGCCTCGCGCCTAGGCACGCCTCAGGCGCGCTTTTTAAAACCAAGGCAGCAAACAGGAACCAAAATGCAGCAGCCGCTGAACTCATTTACCTTCAATAATAGATCCCAAAATCACTTTAAATCTTGGTAAGCATAAGCATAACTAAACCAAATCACTTAATTACCATTGATTACAGGTCAATTTGCTTCACCAAAAGAAGCCAAATTAATAGCTTTTAACCTTCTTATCATAATATTCTCGAATTGGTTTAAAAAGCCACACAACTTCTCCAAGACAACAAAAACACATTACACTCGTTGCCTAAGGCTTAACCGGTTGTCATTCATCAAAACTGAGTCAAATAAAGTCATAACTCATCTTGTACCTGCTGGAAATCGTGAGCCCAATCAGCACCTTCGTGGGCAGCCCCTAACATGTCAGAATCAACTTCAACTTGACTAACAATAGTGTCAAATTTGTCTTCATTTGTAAGGGTTTAACCGGTACACATAGATGCAAAAAAATAGCTCAAGATCAACAGTTCTAAACCCATAAAAATGAGTTTCTAACCTGGTTAACATGCAGAAAACCAAGAGCCTATACAACCCTTCACCAAAACAACCCTTTGCTTGTTTGCAACTTGACTCGAATGATCGATCAGTAACCTGTAAATCCACATCAAATGGACAAGTTTTTTAAACCCACGAACATATGACATTTTGTAACACCCCAACCGATGGCGGAAACATCGGGATGTCACGTATTGATGATTGTTCAGTAGCTCATGGTAAATAATAAATTTCAATAATTAATTAATTGAATTACATACAATAGTTCTAAAAAGAATTTGTACATCAAAATGAAAAATATTAGCTACGCATCTTCAAGCAATAACTCTAATCTTCAAGCAAGCTATAACCTGAAACATGTTAAGTTTGAAAATATTTTGGGTCAACAAAAGTTGGTGAGAATTACATAGGTTTTGATAATCGAATAAAACTTGTACAATTCAAGTGTCATGGCTAGTCTAGTCCATATGTGAAAACATACTAGAAGTAAATCGAGTGCATAATCAACCCTTGTGACTGTTATAATGTGGTACATCCCATACGCTCATGGTTCACTCGAATATGTTATGCAATAACAATCACCCACGCTACCTTTGTAGGAGGCACGTATCCGGGTGGGATTGTCAGTCCAATAGATCTATCATTGTATACCGTCGGCTGATCAATGTTAATGATTATGCTAGAATTGTGCTTACCCTAGTCATGTTCAAGACATAATGCAACATAGAAAAACACATAGACACTTTGATGATTGAATTGCATATAGAATGTTGTAATATGTTTCACCCCAAAAACGGTGATAAATAGAAAAGGGGCTATGTAAAACTCACCTTAGCAAAATGTTATGTCTCGTGAAAAAAATAGAATAATGTGTTGTGAATGTATGCGAGGCGAATCCCAAAGACTCAACAACGTAGCTAGTCCAAATTGAAGAAAATGAAAAAGAAAGAATATCAAGCTTCCAATTCGCCAATTACAAGAGCTTATAATCAAAGCTTCAATTGTAGAAGTAATTGACTATAGAAGAAAGGTATGAGGGAAAGTTTAATCGGATTGAAACAATCCATTTAGAGGTGCAAAGTATAATGGGTCATAGGTGGGTTTTTATACTAGTTTTGGAGTCAATTAGACATTAAAATTGGTCAACACCATAAAGTAAGGTTTTATGATGAATTGACTATTTGACTAAGACTTTGACTGTTTGACTAAGACTTTGACTGTTTGAATAAGACTTTGACTAATCAATTTAAGGAATGTGTTAAGTTTATTTTCTTCTGAAATACTACACAAGATGATAGTTGGCTCAGTTGGTTGTCACTGTGTGTTGGTTGGCTGTGGACGCGGGTTCGAGTCCCGGTCCACACAAATCTTTTTTTTGGCAATTATTTCCCTAAAACTATATTATTCTAAATTCATAATATGATTATATAAGCCCGAAAGTGACTCGAAATATTTTTAAAACGTACAAAAGTGTCGAGATACAAATAATTATTAGTTTAAGGTATTTAAAACATATATTGTTTAAAACAATACATTCTTTTTATCAAAAAAAAAAAAAAATTAGGGGAAATTTGCGATGTTACACATTTGATGGAGTCTTCTAACATACCACAAGATTCAACCACTTTTGGGTGCTTGTGTTATCCTCTTCTGGGTGATACTCGGGAGGATAAGCTTTCACCAAAATCTACACCTTGTGTTTTTGTCGGGTATGCTCCTAGTTACAGTGGCTATCTTTGTTTTGATCCATTAACTTCTCGTACTTTTACTTATCATCATGTCACATTTCATGAGTCGGTGTTTGATATTTCCGGCTCCTCTTCTTCATCTAATCCTCTAGTTACAGATTCTCTTCATGTTTTCTTTATTCCTCCTCCCACTTATTCCGTTGTCTCTGAATCTTCTACTCCCGATCCTTCTACTTCTTCTATTCCTACTCCTCCTCCTTTTTCTTCTATTTCCATTCCCTCTCCTACTTCTTTCCCTACTACCTCTGTTCCTTCTTCTTCATCTTCTCATCTTCCTCCTCCTCCCCATGTTCGTACCCATCATATGACTACTCGTTCACAGGATCATACTCGTCAGGCGAGACAGTTTCATGACCATGTTACATTTCTTGCTTCTACTACTCCCACCAATGAGCCTACTACTTTTCATCAGGCTCAGCGATGGTCTGTTTGGTGGGATACTATGCGTGCTGAGATGGATGCTCTTTATACCAACCAGACTTGGCGTCTGGTTCCGGCTCCCACTGGTGCCAACATTGTTGGTTGCAAGTGGGTTTACAGGATTAATACTAATCCTGATGGTACTTTGAGTAGATATAAAGCCCGGCTTGCTGCTAAGGGCTTTCTATAGACTGTGATTACACTGAGACTTTTAGTCCAGTCGTGAAACCCACTACTATTCTGTTGATGCACTTTCTATGGACGTCACTGTCGAATAGACTAGGGTTGAGTCTTGTATTGTATGACATCAGATTGTGGTGATCCATAAGGGCAATTTATGGATCTGAGGCATTTATTATTATAGACCAAAACATAAAGTATTGGTTCGAACCCTACAAGGGTCGAACCTGCAGGTTCGACCTCGTTAAAGGGGCAAACGTGGCTTTATGTTTTGGACTATAAATAGCAATCTCATGTGTTGGTTTTCTTTTAAGATTTTGAGTTTGTGCTTTGAATGCTCTCAAGGGGGAGGTCATGCCCGACCTCCCTCGGCCCCGAGATAGATGTTTATCCTACTGATGACAGTGTCTGTAACCGTTTATGATGTAATACGAATCTGTGATGACATTGTTCTTGTCGATTTCTGTCTCGTCTCATATCTTCCGTCTGAAATCGAGTTGTTTTCGCTTAATCGATCCATGGATTCGGTTTTTAGCCGGATTCTTAACTGGTATCAGAGCCGTGGTACCGATTTGAACGATCTAATAGTCGTTTGAATCAATCACAGCTCAATTTCATGATTTCAGACGTTAAAATTCAGTTTTTGATCGAAAGGTTGAAACCATATAAACCCTAGATTCTTAATTGAACCCAAAATATTTTCCATGTTTCTGTTAATTCGAGGGTTAGGTTTTCATTTCCGCACCTTTCTGTACAAGTTTCATCATCAAATTTGAAGTTTTAGAGTGCTTATGGACTGATTTGCAGATAATATTGAAGAAGAACACGTTTTTCTGCAAATGGTCGAATGTGCAGTAGATTCGACCGTTCGTGAGGTCGAACGTAGGTTTTGGAGGTCGAATCTGCTAATTTGTGTTGAAAACAAAGGTCGAACCTGGTTGTGTTCTACATTCGACCTCATGACAGGTCGAATGTGGAATCTAGGTGGTCGAATGTGAAATCTCAATTTTAGTCAGGCTTAAACAAACTTGGTTCGACCCAATCATGGTACATTCGACCTTACACAGGGGTCGAATGTAGCTTTATTTCCACATTCGAACCCTCGACATAGAGAATGAAAAATTGGTATTTTAAAGGGTAAACAAATTTCGAAATGGCAATTTTTGAAGATTTTTGGGAGAATGGTGATGATGTCTACACAAATTGTTGAAGAAATGATGACGATGAAATGTTTTATTGTGGGGTAGTCATGAGAATCAACAGTATGATAATCAGATTCAAATGACTATTATGGGCTAGAAAAATCAGATATATTTTTATTCCGCAAGTTGAGAACAGTTAACCCAGTTCCAGTGTGATTGAAGGAACTTGTTCAGACAAAGTTGTTGTTTACAAGTAAATCAAGACTGAGATCTCAATGTTTCGAAAGTAATGAGGGATCTCAGTAGGAGTCATGTGGCACGTAGATTCAACGAAAGTTTCAAGATTACAGTCCTGAAGAATTTCAAGAGCTATTGGTGGATATTGTTAGGCCCCGTAGAAAACTTCAGTTTCTGAAGCATTTCAAGTCCGCAATGGTACCGGTAGTACCCACTGAAAACTTCTGATTGCTTGATCCACTCGTCTACGGCTAGTATTCTGTCTAACAGATGAAGTTACTCAAGAACATGTTGATTTATCATTATCTTACGGGATCTCAGAGAAACTTTGCTGAAACTGCATCATTTAAGGGGGCGTTTGTTGATGAAATACTGATACTTCAACAATACTGACTGAAGATGCAAGTTGTGTTTAACATTCGCCAGCAACGTCCAAGGGGGAGATTGTTGATGCACTTTCTGTGGACGTCACTGTCGAATAGACTAGGGTTGAGTCTTGTATTGTATGACATCAGATTGTGGTGATCCATAAGGGCATTTTATGGATCTGATGCATTTGTTAATATAGACCAAAACATAAAGTATTGGTTCGAACCCTACAAGGGTCGAACCTACAGGTTCGACCTCATTAAAGGGGCGAACGTGGCTTTATGTTTTGGACTATAAATAGCAATCTCATGTGTTGGTTTTCTTTTAAGATTTTGAGTTTGTGCTTTGAATGCTCTCAAGGGGGAGGTCATGCCTGACCTCCCTCGGCCCCGAGATAGATGTTTATCCTACTGATGACAGTGTCTGTAACCGTTTATGATGTAATACGAATCTGTGATGACATTGTTCTTGTCGATTTCTATCTCGTCTCATATCTTCCGTCTGAAATCAAGTTATTTTCGCTTAATCGATCCATGGATTCGGTTTTTAACCGGATTCTTACTATTCGTACTGTTCTTTCTGTTGCCTTTTCCAGAGGATAGGATATTCGGTAGGTTGATGTCAATAATGCCTTTCTTCATGGGGATTTATCTAAGACTGTTTATATGGCACAGCCCCCTGGCTTTGTTGACTCCTCTCGTCCTCAGCATGTTTGTCTTCTGCAGAAGGCTCTTTATGGCCTGAAGCAGGCACCTCGAGCTTGGTTTTCCAAGCTTTCTTCGGCTCTCATTGCTAGTGGATTTTCATAGTGTGTTTCTGATACATCTTTGTTTGTGTATCATTGGGATGGTATTATGAGTTATGTCTTGGTTTATGTTGATGACATCATTATTACTGGGAGTTCCTCGGACTTTGTGAGAGATTTGATTGCTCGGTTACACTCTTAGTTTGACCTCAAGGACTTAGGCACTTTGTCCTATTTCTTGGGTGTTCAGGCGACTTTTACAGACGATGAGTTACATTTATCACACCCGCGTTACTTGCTTGATTTGCTGCATCGAACGTTGTCCGAGTGTCGTCCTTTATCTACTCCCGTGTCATCTGGTCGACAGTTATCGCGTCATACAGGTACTCCTTTGGATGATCCGACTATGTATTGGAGTACTGTGGGGGCATTACAGTATGTGGTATTGACTAGGCCTGAGATTGCTTATGCGGTCAGTCTGGTGTCTCAGTTTTTACAGACACCTACTGATCATCATTGGGGCGCTGTTAAGCGCATTTTGAGATATTTGTGTGGTACTGCTACATGTGGTTTGTCTATTCGGAGATCTGCCCGATGTGATATTCATGGTTATTCAAATGCTGATTGGGCGGGTTGCCCAGATGATCGCAGGTCTATGACAGGTTATTGTGTGTTTCTTGGTCCCAACCTCAGTAGTTGGAGTTCTAAGAAACAACACACAGTTTCTCGATCGAGTACAGAGGCAGAGTGTCAGGCATTAGCTCATACAGTAGCAGAGATTCGATGGATTTGTTCCTTGTTATCCGAGTTACGCATTCCGCGGCCCTGTCCACCTACTATCTGGTGTGACAACCTTGGAGCTACTTACCTTGCAGTCAACCCTGTGTTTCATTAGCGCACGAAACATATTGAGATTGACTTGCATTTTATTCAAGATATGGTGATGTCTGGTGTTCTCAGTGTTTGTTATGTTTCTACTATGTCTCAACTTGCAGATATCTTGACCAAAGGGTTGTCTTCCTCTAGATTTGACACTCTTCGGGTCAAGCTTCATGTTGCATCGCCCAGTTCAGCTTAAGGGGGCATATTAGAGGGTAGTTTTTAAGAGGATTCTAGATTCTTCTAGATCATTCTAGATGGATAGTTAGTTAGAGGTGGTTGGCTCTATATATGTGTATGCTTGTATTTCTTTTCACAACAACAAATAATAATAATAACAAGATGATTGAGAGCTCATACCATTTCTTCAATAAAATTAGTCAATTAGAGGATGGAGTGGAGAGGGTGGTAATCGTATAAGACTAGAGAAGATGATTAAAGTGGAGTAGAAATAACGCGCCAACTAGGGTTTATATTAATTTCCCAAGTAAAGGGCAAACTTGTCAATTTAAAAACTTAATGCCTAAAACAAACAGACAGGGGCTTCAAACGATCCTAGCAGCTAACAAGATACTCAAGACCAACGTGATAAAAAGCTCGAAACGAGACCAACCTTATCGAGCCCTAGCCTAAAACAAAGATTGTTTGTTTATCGAGCCCGAGCCTGACATGTGAAGCTTGTCGAGCCTTATCGAGCCTCAACGTAATATTAATTTTATTAAATTAATTAATAATAATAACTCCTCATTTAATCTTGTTTACGAGCCGCAGTGACAGATCCAAGAATTTTTTTCCAGTGGGTTCACTACCTTTATATGATCCAATTTCATAGGACCGGGCATAAAAAAGTTTGGCTTGGTTCGACAGTTCGGGTCGGTTAAAGTTCACCATATTATAAAAAAAACAGGATTCCTTCGCCTCCTTCAAGTCCGACCATCATGGCTCCTATTCTCCACCTTCCTTCTCTCATGCCCACCCTCATCCTTAGCCGTATATTTCATCTTTAACTCCGTCATGGACTTTTTCAGTGATCAAAATAATGATAGGATTTCAACCATATTAAACACAAGATCTTTCTTTTCATCTAATTAACAGCAAATTAACCTTCGATAGTCTGTAATCGCTTAATATGTCTGTTTATGACATTATTGATCATGCTTATGATCCAAAAGACTAGAACCCAAACAAAACTGATAAATCCCTAGGTTTGAACTTTGAGCCCAAATTATCAAAATATAATCTCCTGCTTGTTTTAGTTACAGATGATTCTAAAATTTTAAAGAGTTTAATTTTTTTGTGCTAAAAATATTAAATATTATGTAAAACGAAAAAATGTGAAATTAAACTCAATGAGTGAGACTCTACACAACCTATTTAACACATTAAAACCATATCTATGATTTGTAATTCTGATTAGAAAAAAAATTCAAAAACATGCAACTACAGGGCTTTGATGACGTGGGTACCTGAATATTCTCACTTAACAATAGTTAAGAAAGTTAAAAGCATATTCAAAGAAGCTTAGAATAGATAAGCTGACAGCTCCATCCGAGAAGCTACACGCTACAGCTTCTCGGACGAAGGTAGCTTCTTCTACAGTGACTCAGGTCAAAAAGTCAACCTGATTTGACCTCAACACTCTGACCCATAAAGTTCCCTTTCAATGTCACTATTTATTATTGAAAGAAGGAAAAATGTACTTACACCAAAGCGGCAAGAACCACCTGCACAAGCATGATAAAGAGAAAAGCAGCTACGAGGTATAGAAGGTGAGCTGACTTGGGGAAGCACATAGGCGGGAACTCTCTGCTGATAAATAACAACCCTAATTAGCTAAGTCTTCATCTCTCATTCTAACTCTCACTCTCATACTTCACACTTGCACCCTCTCTTTACATTCTTATCACCTTCTTGAGTCTCAAGTTGGAGGTTGATCCCAGGAGACCCCTTCTGCGGTGAGACTAATGGTGTTGTTCTTCTTAGCAGGATTAAGGAAACACTGAGTTGCTACATTTCTCCTTAAAATAACACAACCATTATTCTTGTTCTTTTAATAGGCTCGAACCCGGGTTCTAATGTTTAGAGGTAGGAAGCTTTAACCATGGAGCCACTCATTGGATTTGGTAATGAGTTCATCCCACATTTGCTTATGGATTCATGGCATACTTTTTGTATACATTTCCACTAAAATTTTGAAACCGATTGGGTTCGTCTAAACCCGCTCCATTGTACTTAAATCCGCTCCTGACGAACTGAGCCCGAACCTAAAAATAAACTTGTTTCGTAAATGATCTTGTGGCCGAGCTTCACTTATCGAGCTCGCGGGACATTATATTATTTTTATTTAATATATTACCTAATAAATATTAAAAAAAAGCCAAGTTCGAGCTTGAGAAACTACCAACTAGCCAAGCTCGAGTTTCGAAAACAAAGCTCGAATCAAGCCGAGCTCTTTTAAGTTAACTGAGTTCGAGCGAGCTCGCAATTTCAATTTCTCGTAACTAGGGATCAATTATTGAGAAAAAAAAAACAGTGCAGTAAGCTTGTAAATATCACCATAGTTTGAGGGCCTAAATGCAAAGCTCTCCATATAAATGACACTCACCTAAAACAGAGTTAGGTCTGTATCTACCTCTCCATTCATCTATTACATACCATCATCATCATCATAAAAAAAAACCCAATGGGTCTTCTCTCTTGGTTCAAAGGCAACAACAATAAACCCAATTCTACAACCACCGAAAAACAGAACCCAAACCTTAAACCCATCGTATCAACAAATAAACCAACGGATGAAGTTCCAGACATGAACGGGGCTGTGGAGGTCTCTAGACCTGGTTCCAACGTGGACGTGACGGTGTTTGAATTCGGGTCAGTCGCTGCGTCTGCTGATAAGGTGACTCTTGCTGGGTACTGCCCTGTTTCTGATGACGTTGAGCCTTGTCGTTGGGAGATTCTGCCGGCTACTGGTTCTGATGCTCCTCAGTTTCGGGTTGTCTTTTGATGGGTATATGTTGCTTATGTTTTGTAAGTTGTGTGTTTTGTTTGAGGATACTTTTGGTTATTGTCCCTTTTTTTGTTGCGATTGTTAAAACCCTAAGGAACAAAAAAAACACCTAGTTATTTGCGGCCTAGTTGCGTTATTATCCTATCCACATGGGGTTTGCTCTTGAGTTAGTATTATCTTTTATAGGTTTCTTAATTTTTATGGTGTTATTGACTAATTTATAAAAACATACATACATTAGGTAATGAATTTGAATTACAACTGCTTAGGGTGTGAGGGGCACTCCTAATTCAATATGACCCATTTTAACGCATTGGGCTCGTCAGCAACCACCCGAATCCCATCCGTGGTGGTGTTCCAACTTAAACCTGATGAACCCAAACCCCCCATACCCGAATCCCCCCTGACACACACAACCTGCTGTTCCTATCAAGAATGAAGTTTGGGGCTTTGGGAAGATGACATCTGTGTAGTTGATGTCAATAGTAGCCAACATTTTTAAGCTGTATTGATTAGATTAGTCATGGTTCAAAGACTTCAAGATGATTTGAATTCATAATGTGCAGTATGAAGATTTTTTTTTTTTTTTTTTTTTTTTTTCTGGCTTCAAGAGAATTCAAATGATAGGTTTTCCAAATTGTTGTTTTGAGGTAGATTATTTATTACTTATGTGTGGGAAGTTTTGATCTTTGGGTGATGAATGATCCAAGAAGTTGCTGGGAATAGTTTGGTTTAGAATATGATTAGTTTGTCATCACCAGTAGTGATAATTGCGAATCCGGATACTTTAAAGGCAGCTTTTCATAGTGTGTGGATTAGGTTTATGATGCACACACCTGGAGATCAAGAAAGTTACCATGTGATTATTATATTGGTGATGAAGAAAAGTGGAACTTTTCATGTTTGTAATCGACTGATCAAAGCGATAGCCTCTGCATATGCGGCTCACCCCACCCCCACACAGATCCTTTCTTTCTCCTCCCTTTCGGACCTCTCCCCCTTGCTTTCTCCTCCCCTTCTCACAAAGCCTGCAATCGTCACCTGCATATCGTCTATGTCCATGACCACTGGAGCTCCCTCTCTCTTCCTCATCTCCATCATGATTCCCTCTCTCAACTATGTATGTCGTCTCTAATGCTTACAACCCATCATTGAAGATGCTTTTAGCTACATTCGAGTTTTCTAAACCCTACAATAGTCTTTTGTAAACCTTAAAGGAAGGGTAATTTTATCTTTTTCTATCCACATCCAATCCTTTTACTCTTAACCATCTTTAAGAAGCAATTAATGTGTTTTTGAAGTGGAAGCATAACACACACTTTAAAAGAACTAGAGAAGTAATATACTTTCTGAATTCATAAATATTGTCATAAGTTTCTTATAGCAAAAATCTAAATTTGAAAGATCATGGGAAATCTTGGAAAACTATTAGTACCTTAATTGAACAGTTAAATAATTATGGGGATGATAAAAAAAAGTTCACCATGCACATACGAAGATACCTTGACCTTTACTGCCTAAAGGGCCCTTGAGCATAACCAGACGCACTGCAAAACAAAACATTATTAGGACTCGCCATAGAAATGGGGTTATCCGACCATCCTGCGGCGTGAGAAAAAGTATTCGTTTATGGAGAAAGTATGAGAGAGAGAGGGAGAATGTTGTGAATGAATAATGGAAGATACATGTTCGTCCTTTTATAGTTGTTGGTGAACCTAGGGTTTAACTCTTGGCAGTTGTATTTCAATATAATCTCTTATTTTTATTATTTCAATTATAATAACTACCTGGAATAAAGGAGATATTGCCCAACTCAAGAATTATCCGCAAATAGTGCTTATTCTGTTATTGGGTGATAAAGAGTTTGTCTTATCGATAAGTTTGTTGATGCATTAAACGTGTTTCGGTTTATGTGAACCGGGTTTTGGTGGTTTTTTAGGTGTTGGCACTTGGCTGGGTTAACTGGACCAGACCACACCTTGTCATGTCCTCCCAGTCTAGTGATATGAAAATATAAAAATTACTAGACTCATAACAAAGGAGTTATAAAGTTTAATCATCATATGGAAAATTGTTTTTTATACCTTTAAAGACTATCGGAATAAATGCCGCATGACATGTGCATGTGCATTGACATCACATGCAGTTGTCAAATCAGCCATTTCATGAGACTGATCGACATAGTGACAACTTGGCGCCCCTTTTGAAATTCAAACCATCATTCTGTGTGTATAAATATGTGAGCAATGTAATTTGTCCATATCTTCACTCTTATCAAGGTGAAAAAAAAAGGATATTACTTTTAAACGCTATTCACACACGTCGTTATGGCACCTAAGGCCGGGGCTTCACGCACAGTCATTGAGTATTGCCGAATTTAATTGTAATTGGTTTGGTAACGACTTTTGATTCCTTTTTAAAGGAGTTTGGTATCATCCCAGAGTGGAAACCAGAGTTCCCGGGTTCGAAGGATATAACTTTCTCTTGAAGGAGGGGGAAATCACTCTATATCAGGATCTCTTTACTTTCTGTCACTTCTGTCTTCCTATTACACGATTTGTAGCAGATGTATTGTAATACTACCGGGTCAACATTTTACAATTACGTCCACTAGGCCTGATCAAACCGAGACATTTCAAATTTTGTGCCGCCGGGCTAGGGATGTCCCCTAGTTGCAGATATTCAGGGTAATTATGTGCTGGTTGACAAACGAGAGTATTTCACGTTTTATTAGTGATTAATGGCCATATCTTGTATTGAAAAATTCCCCACTGTTTGTAGTGGATGCTCCGATCCGAATTCCGACACCCAGGAGAAAGTTGCCGATGAATGCCCTCAGGCATCCACGTATGAGAGAACCTGCTGTTTGTAGCGTTAATCAACAATCCCACTATTTGTACCAATATTCCTGAGCATGCAATGGTTGCCTCTTTCATTGATAGAAACTTATTTACCGTGTCGAGTTGACTCACTGAAGTCCAATCAAAATGGACAATCCTGCGATCATGAAATACACGCAATGGTATTCATATAATTAATATACCGTGTCATTCGAATATAGCAGTACGAACTAGTTGTAAATAAATACGTCCCTTCTTGCCCAACACCTAGACTTGCCTGAACCACTACATGGGGCTAAGTTGTGAATCCCAGACCCCAAATGGGGTTAAGTGAACTAAAATTTGTTAACGTGGAACGAGACGCAACTGGTTGTTAATGCATAAACCTTCCCAAATATTTGAATACTAGATTATTGCTCGTGTGAACACACGGTTCAATAAATACTAATACTTTGAATTTTAAACTTTATTGAATAAAAATAAATATAAACATGTATTAACAAAAAAAAGTTAAATATTCATATAAGAATAATAAAACATGAGTGTAATCAATAGTTAAAATAAAATTCATAAGTTAGAAAAAAAACAACATATAATTCAACTACCATTTGAAGTTGGATAATGGTGTTCATTCCAGGTCACCTAAAAAGCAAAAACAAATTCAATATAAGTTGAATTATCAAATTAAATGTAAGTTAAAGTTTAAATTATTTTTTTTACATTGATTAATTAAAGTTGTAATAACTTACCAATTAAAGTGTCAACTTTCGATGAATGCTTAGATCACTTAGATGTATCTTGTTTATATTTGAGGCAAAAAATGGTAAGCAATCTAATTGGGAAATAAAAAAAGGCATGAACGATGAATATACTAAAAAAACTAATTCAAGGCAATAATCTAATCTGAGTCAAAGTCAACTTCCACAAACAACTCGCCGAAAAAATTAAAATGACATTTTCAGTTATTAAACAAAATGTAAGTGAGTTCATTTTACTACATATGACGTCAGAATGAAGGTTTATTGCAGGAAGAAGTGTATGTAATACCAACTTTATATATGCATGTTTTATGCTAATATGTTATGCATTATTTTGAAGTTGCACTAACATATTCTAAATACAGAATATCGAGAAAAAAGAGTAAATTATAGATTGTGATTTCTAGTTATGTCATTTGGCTTCATTACACACATCAAGTCCTTTCATTTGCTAACGTGGGGTACCCTATTTGATAGAGGCTTATACCTCTAAAAGGATATGTCATAGATTTAAATTTAAGTAATGATGTGTGTATTTGAGTAACACTAGCTATTAAAAAAAATCCAACCAGTTAACCAATAGTTTTATGTATGTTTTAAATAAATTGACAAAAAAACCCCTTATTATAAAAAAAATATCTTTTTTTAGCAACTGTAAAATATATTTACTATTATATAAGGCTTACGAGAAGGGTATATTAAGTTACCTGAAAGTTAAGAACCCCTTTTAGGTGTTGTTTGGTTTTGAAGAGGTAAAATGTCTGCAGTCTGCATACCACATCTGCAGAGATCTGTTGGAGAAGAGGTGGACCAAAGGTCTGGATTCTACAAGAAGAAGATTTTTTATTTGTTAACGTCTGTAGCGTAACCTAACTATAACCATAACCAACCACAACCCACCGTAACCACAACCCACCATAACCATAACCCACCACAACGCACTTTAACTGTGGAGAGAGAGAAAGAAAGAGCTGTCGAGTTAAGAGAGAGAGAGCATTGTATATATATATATATATATATATATATATATATATAGGTTTAGGATCCTGTACAAAGTACATTTTTCGTGAGAAGTGTGAGAAGGACTAAGAATTGACATGTAGACATCATGTTTTGGATTTAGGAATGATGTTTTAGGTTGTTTTAACTTGAAAAACACCAAACACAACAATCTAAAACACAATACAATGTATTATAGTCATTAAATTTAAAAAAAACAGTTAAAACACACTAGTTAACGCTTAAAACACACTGCTAATGTTCTTAGCATGGTGTTTTAAGTTTTAAGCCTAAAATATATTGTTTTCGGTTTTTAATTGTTATGTTTGGTGTTTTTATAGGCAAAACAATCCAAAACATCACGACTAAGTTCAAAAAATGATGCCTAAGTATCAATTTTTAATACTTCTCACACTTCTCACAAAAAAAAACACTTTGTACACGATCTTGACCCTATATATATATATATATATACATATATATATATATATATATATATATAGAGAGAGAGAGAGAGCTGTGTGGGGACGGCGGTGGGTAGGAGGGGACGACAAGGGGGGGGGGGAGAAGGCGGCGGCGGGAGCAGGAGGGGAGGAGAAGGTGGTGGTGGTGGAGGGAGGGAGGAGGAGGAGAAGGAGGAATGTCTGATGTTGTGGGTGAGGAAAAGAGAAGATGAGAAGACCTTAAAAGACCTTGGTCCAAGTCTGCACCAAAAATATGCTAGGAAGACTTTTTTTAATGAAAGGTCTTCCAAAAAAACAAACAAGAGGCAAACCCCAAATGTCTGCCCGCGTCTGCACGACACAGATAGAAGTGGTCAGAAACACTTCTGAGAAAAAAAAACAAACGCCCCGTTATTTTAATGCATAAGGTTCAACCTTCAAAAGAGGATAAATTAGTATTTCAAACACTAATTATAGTTTAATCCTCTCGTTTTAGATTTCAAAACAAACTAACAAATTAAATAATCACACACAAACGGGCAATAAGCTGCGCCGTCATCCTTTTCTAAATAGCGAAACTGAACCTACTAAAGAAAAACCTTGCCCTCGGGTGTCGAAAAATTGCTATGAACGACCCGTTGAACTTTGACAAGGAAACGAATAACTTCTGGTGCCAAAGAGCCAAACATATCGAAGGCTAAGGGAACAAAAACATGTTGATTATTCTCACAGACTTTAGCATGATTCTCAACCTTCTTGAACTGGTTTCCGCATCGTCTACCCGATCACAAAAATGTCACTCGAGTTAACTGAAATTAACTAGGTTAAAGAAATCATTTATGGTAAAATAGGTGAAATTAAAACTTAAAAAAACACGATTGCATAATAAAATAGCTAATGTTATGCAAAATTGAAGATTAACGAGGAAGACACTCAATAAAGCGTACTTTCATAAGTCTCCCTTTTGCTTCAATGCTTCAAAGTTGACTTAGTGGCTATTTGGTTGATTAAGTGTTGAATTGTTATGGTAAAACTTCGTTTAAAACGATGTGGTAGAAAGCAACGTGCGACTTGAAGGACACGATCCGGTGTGGATTCTTATTCTTACAGAGGTCTAAATGGTTAAGAGGCTTTGAATGATTAAGGGGTTGTTTGGTTGATTAAGTGATGAATCATTAAGATGGTCTGAATGGTTAAGAAGCTCTGAATGGTTAAGAGCTGAATCATTCAGCATTCCTTATTGGCTTAATGTTTCAGCACTTAATCATTCCATTCAGATGCTGAAACAAACAGTTTGAATGCTGAATGATTCAGACCTGAATGGTTAAGAGGCTGATTAAGAGGCTACCAAACAGCCCCTAAGTGCCGAATGATGAAGCTATGCACCAAGTCTAAATGGTTCAGCTCTTAACCATTTCAATCAGAGCCTTTTTTAGGTTGAAACAAATAGTCTAAATGCTGAACCATTCAGACATGGCCGGCCCTGAAAATTTAGGTGCCCGGGCCGAGCCGTGAAATATGTGCCCCTTAGTCTTAGGTCTTTTAAACAATGTTTTCATAACTGAAACGGACATTGAACTGGTGTCCTTACTGGTTCCCTAGTCGGACCAGTTGAACTGAATATACAACTGAAAGTGTCGTAATAAGTATAAAAATTAATATGTTTGGCTAATTGTTTTATAAAAAAACCACCATTTCTTAAAATTCCATAATAATTGGCCATTATTTTATGTCTAGACTTCAAAAGTTTTTTAATAAAATGAATTTGATTTGCATCATGTGCAAAAGCGTGACATAATTACTGTTTTGTAGTACTACTATGTATTAAAATTTACTGTAAAGGTTGCACAATTACTCGTACCACAACACAAATCTCAAGTAACACACTTCAACCTTTTTTTTTTTTTTTTAATTTTGTCGTATCTTTCCAATCTGGTTTATCATGTATGACCCATCTTCTTCCTTATCTACTATTCACCTTATTGCGTTTATAACTAGTAATGTTCAAGATGGGATCTTTTTTTTTTTTGGGTCGAAAATAGAAAGAAAAAAAAACTTATAGAAAGAAAACACTCGCCGCCGCTCAAAGTGCCCCTTTAGAAATTGGGCTCGGGCCGGAAGTCCTCCCCGCACCCCCTCAGGGCCGGCCTTGCATGAGCTGAATACCAAACATGCCTTAAACAATCCAAAACAAATGAAAAGAAAAAAATAACCCAGCACAAGGTACAACTGTTAATGCATATTATAAGCCGATACAGGATTTTAGCTCTGGACTAAACGACTATTTCTCCGGAAAAATAACCCTGTTTCAAAAATACAAAAGAAAGCTTTGGGCCAATTTGTTTAGCAGTCCCCCCTCATCATCTCCTCAAAGTTCTTCAACCTTTATTGCTTAGGCCCATTCTACAGCCTCACAGTGGGCCCCACACCGAAAACATATGGACCCACGAATCAAAATGTCTGGGTTAGGAGTATTTACAAGCCAGCATTAATGAGAGCCGTTGATTTGATGAGGGACGGTGGAGATCCCCTGCTTGAAGAGCTCGTGAATGACGCTCTCAGTAGATGGAGGTCTAAGGCCCAAAGGCAAGGGTAGCCATGGGTTATTTATTGCTTCCTTCACAACCTTGTCAATCACTTCATCATCCTACAATAATAATAATAATATTAATAATAATACCACTTTCATATGTCACAATTATCACAATGCACATGCCAATCATATTGACTTTTTAGTTTCATCATTTATGAAGATGGGAGGGCCAAAATGAAAGCACACCTGAGTTGAAAAACCTTGAGACACTGATTTTTTTTTTGAATGGCAACTTTCATTAGAAACAAACGTCAACCCAAAACGGTCCGACCAAAACTACACACGACAATTACATAGATATAAATTTACACCAATTTTCCCAAGAGATATCCTTGAGACCGTATAACAATCCATTCTTTTAATGTGTGTAATATATGTTTCTAGTAATAAAAGATTTGAGAAAAAAAATTGTAACTAATTGTTACACATGTGTTACAAAATCTTATTGTTACATGTAACACATGTGTAACATTTTAATAGCGACATTTTGTTACATATGTGTAACAATTGCTTACAATTTAATTTCTTCTTTTTTTTTTTGGGAAGATAACATATTACATAAATAAATCTTTTCTATTGTTTCATGGAGTTTTTACGGTTTTCTCAACTCAACTAGGGTTTCATTTTACCATTTCCCATTCTTAACATTCTTGTTTATCATAAAATGTCTTATTAACCCGTCAAAATTTGTAATGATTGTACTGTTAATTAACCTATGTTTATCGTTAATTTGATAGATAAGTGTATATACCAAAATTTGGTTGAGCGACTTCTTTGTACACAATAAAAAGAATGTTGGTTTTTATGGTATAACCTATGTTGTCAAAGCGGCTAGGGTGCACTCAAGGCGCATAGGTTGAGGGCTCTTTTAGATAAGGCGCATGGTATAAAATACATTTTTAGGGGTTTTAGAGATGTTTTATACTTGTTTAGGGCTACTTTAGGATATTTTAAGGCTGATCAGAACTTGTTTATGGCTCATTTAGGATGTTTTAGAGGTTTCGGACAACTTTTAGCCTGAATTTGACTGGAAACTGGCCTAAAATGGTCTGAAATTGCGTCTCAGCGCCTAAAAGCGACCTCACCAGTCGCAGCGCACTTGGTGCGACTCAGCGCCTAGGCACGCACCTCGTGCACTTTTGACAACATAGGGTATAACCACTTCTTTAGATATTGAAACTATAAGAATATCATTCTGGTGTGACATTAGTTGTCAAAAGTATTATGTTTGACCATAAAAGTCAAATGCTGTTTATTTTGTTCAGGAAGAAGGAACTTTTATATAAAATAGTGCATAAATACCGGATAATTGTCAAATGGATACTTTGGAATGGATTGGTTACTCTGCAACGAATCACTAATCTGAAATCGAGCAGTATCCTGCAGTTTCTCAGATCATTGATAAGCAAGTACATTTTCACAATTAAAGAAATTAATTCAATGCGAAAAAAAGACCACAAAAAGCATACTCACTTGAGGGAAAGATGTACGTGGCAGTGGTATGGCAGGGCAGCCCCACGCTTCGGCTTGTAACCCTGAACAAGGATTCCACATCCAGTTATTAGAAGACTGCTGCCAACCTGGATAATACATCTGAGGTGGAGGTGCGTAATTGTGCTGAGGTGGCCAAGCAGGATACACTTGGGGGTGGTTAGAATGATATGGAGGAGGGTAAGCCATAATGGGCTTCTGTAGAAGGTAGGTTCTTGGTGTTGAATGTCTAGTTTGAGGCCATTTTCGCGCGCTTGCCTTGGGTAAAATATGTCGCCTTTGCAATCTATACTTCTGCTTGAATTATAGTATAAATAATGTATAAGCACGGATACATGTACTGCCGACTATATAACAAGATGTTCAAACTAACCTGGAGATGACTTGACACATTATGGCGAGTCAAACCCGGAACGTTCATAAGTTCTAGTATACGCGAAGGTATTGCTTGATCAACACCAAGTTGTTCAACGGCTTGTACAAATTTCTTGTGTAGTTCAGAAGTCCAATCGACCTGAAACATATTGTATGCATTCATCGTAGAATTTGGGTGACTCTTGACCCTCTTCTCTTTTAGGTAAATCGTTTTAACTAACCCACTTGTGGTTAAAACACAAGTGAGTATACCATATAGGTTAACAGCACCACATAAGCCGCTACTAGGGGTGTAAATGAGCCGAGCCGCTCATAAGCTACTTGAGTCCGAGTCGCCATGCTCAAGCTTGAAAAACTAGTCATGAGCCGAACTCGAGGTTTTAGAAATAGAACAAAGCTCTCGTGAGATAAACGAACTGAGCTCAAGCTTAGGCGATCTCGGAATTAGCTTGGTTCATTTACACCCTTAGCTGCTACCCGCCTCCACCCTTGCATCCTAAATCAAGATTACTATAAAATATTACATAAACCATCATCGTACCTTGATCTTCCTTCCGCCAGATTTAGTGGGGCGTGAATTAGGATGCTTAGATGCTTCAGTTGACATCTTATTATTAGTATGATCTGGACGAATTTCATTGCTTAAAGGCTTTCCAGTACCCTCCTCCAAACTCGTGGATGTGTCTGTTTCAATAGTAATAGTATCAACAGCTAAATTATCACAAGTGGTTTCGACTAATTTGGATTCACCATCATGATCAACACACACTTTCTCAGTTGATATGTGAGTTTGATCTTGATCTTGATGGCATCCATTGTCAACTGATGCCCCATCCTCATTATGATCTTGATTTTGACTAAAGCCTTCCATTATATCTTCATCCTTCATACGATCGTCTACATCAGATTTCAAAGGTTCAGATTGATTCTTGGGTCCCGCATTAAATGCCTGCTTGATGTTTTCATGTTCCTATTATCAGAAAACAAGTGAAGGTAACCAGATTTATAAACTTTTGAGGATACAAGTTAAAACTGACCTTGTGAGCCACATGCTGCCATATGTTTCTAAGTTTATCCTCCGAAAGTGGTTTTTCAAGGTACTCAACCGCACCAAGCTGAACAGAGAATTGGCATTGTCTTATTAAATCACTTTTTAAGGTCGAGGGGTGTTTAAATGTGCATTTTGAAGGAGCTTACATGATATTTGATAATCAGACTCGGATACAAAGGGGGCGGTACAAAATAGTGGCTACGCATGCTTGTCCAAATTTTAAGTTGTTTGAGTGTTTGACAGACAAATTGCTATTATTGAAGAAATTTATATGAAAAAATGAATCGTTCTTTATAACCGTGAAAACCTGTCACTGGAAAAGGGCCTCACCAACACCGCGCTGGCAAATAGGCCAGGATGCGCTAGGCAGGTGGCCTTCAAGGGGTTGTAGGCAAAAACCATTGGAAACTGGATTCAAACCTGTAAAGGAAATCATGCAATTATCACTGCGCCCCCCCCCCCCCCCCCCCCCCCTCTTAAAGGTTGAGTCGTTTTGTACAGCTTCTAGGAAACCAATTATCTTAGCCCTAAAGAATAACAATAATAAAGAAACGTTACGGGTTTATCTAAACATTAAAAAGAGATTGTTGTCAATTAGTAGCTTCAAAACGCATATCCAAACACCCGCAGACTACTTGGTTTTTTTAAAAATAGAAGCCTGTAAAGAAGAAAACTTGCTGCTATGCACTTCATCATGGTACTTATGCATTTCACATCTGAAGTTACTGCAATCAAAAGCAAACAAACAAACATCAAACAATATGATCCAAGCGAAGGAAATTAGGTTCGTGGGGCGTACTGATTGTCGGCAAATCTTTTGTGCTTTCAAGAAATTTAAACATTCCATCTTTGTTGTCAGCTTTCACCTGTAACAAAATATAACCATCACCCTATATCATGACTAAAACATCATACAAAAATCAAAACATTTCTTATTATTATATCAATCAACTTCAATACCTCTACTATTGCCACATGGAAGACTCTAGAATTGTCTGAAATGGCCGACAATGCTTCATTCTCACTACCAAAGGTAGAAACTGTACGCAATAAACCAAAAGTTTTAAATAATTATTTATATTTACTTATAATTCACTGTGATACAAAGTATGTAACCATCTATAGATTGTCAAAAGGACTCAAAAGTGTATAACAAAATAATGTTCTACACTGCTAGGGATGACATCGGTTCGGGTATTGGAAATCCTAGCCAGACACCTGATTATAAGACTAGTAATATGCATTCCGATTATAAAACGGTGTCCCATACCTATTGGGGTTGGATCTTTCTTCCATCCATCCTTACACAATAAACATAGAACAAGTATTCAAATCAAGAACAGTGTTTCGGAGCATAAATAACTTACCAACATAACTCATTTCTTCAAGTTTTGATCTTATATCAGTTGCAGAATTAATGTCATCATCAAGGAGTAAGACTCTAAGACCCTTTGGAAAGTCTTTCCACTCCAACAAATCATCAGCAGTGCAAACCATGGCCGGTTCGCCTGTTCGGCATCTCTCACTTCATCAGATCATTATATTAAGCATCACTTTTCTTGTACAAATTCTGCATAAAACCAACATAAATTTCAATCTCAACAGTCTTAGATTCAGAATAAAGATTGTCTTTTTACAAATCTTTATTTATTTGTAGACACAAAAAAGATGAGTCATATTACTGTTCAAGCTAAACAGTTATCAGATGATGGAATAATTGCATACTGATAGCATTATAATTTGAGAGCCATACACATATAAAAATATTCATAAAGTGGATACACTTTAAATAATGATTCCAACTAATAAAAAATAGCATCTAATAGTGGTAGGTCATAATACACATAATGCAAAGCAGATTCTTGATTATTCACACACATATACACATCTTCATGAACCAACACATAAAGAACAAAAAGTCAGTGTGCCAAAACATGAAACCAATGGAACCCACTTGATCCGATCTTTCCAAATATATGTAGATTAGATGAACAATATACAAGTTTATAAGAAGAACACAAGAGGGAAGAAAGAGTAAATGCATGTAAGGCAGAGGAAATAGTTAAAAATGGACAGAGTTGGTAAATAATAAGTGGAAAATGAAGTACACATGATTCATGAAATGGAGTAAATGTTAAACACCACCAACTTTAAGCAATAATATGAAGCAGCTGAAAAGGAGCTCTATATTTTTGACCTTTACTAAAAAGGACTGAATAAAAAGCCATGTGCCAATGCCACTATGATGACTTCCTTTTGCAGCAAAAAAGATACCATGTATGTATGTGTGTATATATTTTTTTTTTTGAAAATTGACTTTCATTAAACCAAACAAAAACGCCCAAACGCCAATCCACAAGAAGGGGAAAGACGCCGAAAGCCAAAACAATACAAAGTTACGTTACATCAAAATTACACCAACTAAACCAATCCACTACCTCTTTTTTAAACCTATATATGTACCAAAGAAACCTCAATGCCTTAATGTCCGCAACCATATCCACCACGTTAGGATTCTTGCTATCAAAAATCTTCTCGATCCTAGCTCTCCATAACCTCCAACAAGTATGAAAAACCCCACGAATGTTCAATGACATACCATTCATTGATCACCCTCTTGATAACCTTCTGCACGTAAGTCCTCTTTAACAATTTCAGAAAAATCAACCAAATTCTGGACACCTAACATTTCACTTAACTCCATGGTTTTGTCTAACTCCACATCAAGTGGACATCTGACACGAACCGTAACATTATCCCTACCGTTGGACACAAGATCCTCCATACCAGCCAAACTACCATCATCGACCCCACTCCCGACATCCGGACCACCAGGAATCCGTTTGTTTAAATCCGGTGTCATGAACATGTCATCCCCACCTGTATCCTCGCCACCTGCAGCCTCAACATGATTCTGCATAACATTAATAACCTTGTCCAAGTCAAAAACGTCGTTGGTCTCCCTTGGTCTTTTCTTAGGTCGCTCCAAAGAACCACTTCCCCCGCTTCGGTTAGAAAATAAGTTCTTCCTTCTATACTTCTTCCGACCTATCCCTTTCTCCACAACAACATTGCGCCCTTCCCTATTACAATTGTCAGTCAACAAATCCTCCGGCACTCGCTGTGTAGACGTATCAACATGGTTCAGCGCGTTCGTATCCTCATGAGCCGATCCATAATCCATTGTAGCGTCTACCTGAATCTCACCCTCCTCAAGGTCATTAGTATCATACCTATGACAAGACCCACACTCATTGTCACCGCTCTCCACACTATCCACCGAGTGTTCCTCATCAACAACGTCCCCCACGCAATCCGGATACCATTCCGAGACGTCCTCATCCACCCAAACATGATACACGTTGCCCCTCCATGCTAAGTCAACCTTATCATCAATTCTTTTATGATCTTTACACAAAACCCCAATGGTCACATAAGCAAAATTATCACCCGGTTCCCCCATGCAAGCCGAGTTTACCAACGTACCGTACCTAGAAGCAATCTTGTCAAACACCGGATCCACTGTCAGCTGAATAGGGACCCCATGCACCTGAAGCCATGCAATACGTTCTTCCGCCACAACCACCTTATCATCCCACGGGTCCAACGACCTGAACCACCCAGCCCATAAACTAGAATCTTTTAGGAAAAATTGTACCTTTTCTTCGGAATTGAAAACCAAAACCACCATTAGTCCCCCCACATACTTGATACTAACCTCATTCCAACCTTTATTACGGATCAACGAATTCAGCACTGTTAATGTGTTGAAGTCTATCACCTTCCCCACAAGTGCATAACCGTTCCAGTACGAATAACCCTCTACGTCGTCTTCCACGCGAACAACATCAACCTTATTCCTATTTAGAACAGAATCCACGAAAGACCTTCCCTCCCCAACACCATGCGCCTTCACACCACCAGTATTAGCATTGCCATCCCCTTCGTTGTCACTTCTAGAATTAGGGTTAACCGGTACACTTTGATTCACCCTTGCGGACTTAGTTGCAGGTTCATTGATTTTCCTCGGCAAAGATTCACCGTTCACGAACCGGGCAACCGCAATGAACAACTTATAAGAACCAACCCACACATCCCCCATAGCCGAAACCATCATGTTTGCATCAGTTACATCACGATACGATACAAAAGCAAATCGCTTACCCCACTTATCTAACTTTCTGGCGATGTACGACCCTTCATACCTTCCAAAACCACCCAATACCTCCTTAAGATCTTGTGACGAACACTTCGGAGGAAGATTCGACACAAAGAATTTTGTTATGGTCTTGCCAATTCCCTGCTGCTGAATATTAGTACCCTTACCTTTGCGATTGACCACCGTCTCCCAATCTTCTGAATCTGGATCTTGCCGCCTATTGTCCTCCGACATCTTCGGAGCATAGGGTTTGTTTTATACTGAACAGCTACATATATCTGTGGGTTGTGGACCGGATGGTTGAACTAAGGGTAGGGAGAGAGATGTACTATAGTGGGGATTTATGAAGGATGACTGGATGAGAGATGGAAAAAGTACTGAACATCTTTCTTGAATTTTATCCAACAACCAAATATATAAATGAGACTAGTGTGTTTGTTACCTACTTTGCGTTACGCCGACGCCTAATTATTTAGTAACACCCTCTGAAATTTATATCAACTCGAATCTAGACAAAAGTTACGTTAAAACGTAGACTTACAGTTTGGTTTGTTGCGGTACCTAGTATGGTAACGGCATCTATATGACTATACGGTAACGCCGTTAGTACTAACGGTTATGTCGTTAGTAGTAACTAAAGCTGTTCATACTAACGCCGTTAGTACTAATGGCGTTATCGTTGAGTTGTTAAAAAAAAAACGAAGAAGTTGACGCCGTTACTACTAACGGCATTAACGTTAGTACTATTCCGAATTTATACCCTCAAAATGTAAACTGAAATTTATACCAACTCCAATATGGAAAAAATATATGTCAAAACCTAGACCTACAATTTGGTTGCTTGCAGTATGATACGTACTGATACAAATAACATTACTCCACGTTTTCATGCAATCCATATTTGTACCCACGTTCCCATTTTCATGCACCTGTTCCTTGTTTTATGTTTTGTTGAGTTGTTTATTTTAGTAAATGTGTTAGTGGGTAGCATAACCACTAAGTCCATGTTCCTGTTTGTGTTTCTTATTCTCTATGTTTTTGTAAGCCTTTATAAGCAGGGCCGTCTCCGAGAAATATCAAAATGTTTTGGGCCTGGGGCCACTAAAAATTATCAGGCCCATATAATTTAAACTCAATCATCATCGTATATATAAAAACCATAATACGACAATATTGTTATAACAATCATCAAAACAAAAGTATGGTACCAAAATGATCTAAATTTACCTACTCAAGCGCGAATCGCACGGATCTAGCGTTTTTTTTTGAAGCAAACCTCTCGTTTTCAATAGACCGGATTGGTATTTGTAATTAGAAGAGGAAATATTATTAGGTTGTAGCCCCATGTATTATACGGTTGTTTTAAAACTTGGTTTTATGAAGTGGTAATATTATGAGATAAGGATGGAAAAGATAAAAAAGTTTGGTAGTATTTGAACAAACATTCGAAGTCAACTTTTTTATATGGCCTTTAAAGTTAGTTGAGACATAGTGTGTCTCGTATAAAGTAATTAGTGCCTGTAAAAAAATGAAGTAATTAGTAATTATATACCATTAGTTAACCTTTGGATTTGAATAGTAAATTATGGCAAGTTGGTAATTTAGTGTTTTGTTTTAGATTTATTGACAGAATATGTATTTATTCATCTGATTTTTGAAACAAAATATAAGTTGTTGTAGTGGTTTGTTAAGTGATTGTGCGTTGTTGTGCCTTAGGTTCGAGGCTTTTGTTCGCCGTTTTCTCTTACTTTTTATTCCATCCTCCTGCGTTGCCACGTGTTGGTTTTTTGGGACACGTGTGGTTGGTACACGTTTATGGTGGTTGGTCTGATGACGCGTGTAAGCTAGGTGGCAAATTTCCTTCTTTCCACCGTTTATCTACAAAATGATAATACCAGCGATTATTTCTTCCCCTTGCACCTTCCTTCTCTACTCTCTAGAGACAAAACAAATGAGTTAGATATGCATCTGGAAAGAGCAACTGTTGTGACCATTTGCAATCGAGGAATTCCGTCTTAGATCGGAAGTGCCATGACTTATTCCGGCCAATCGCGAATGCTAAGGTAAATATGAAAACCCTAATGGATCTTCCGGTTCTTTAGATTCTTCATTGCATGTTTACTGGTGTTTGGGATTCGTTGATGGTAGCATTGGGATTTTCTCAATCCGCTTCACTTAGGTTTTACAGTTGGGTTTCATGTTCACGATACTTGGGTTTTTTCAATCCGCTTCAATTGCAAATGCCAAAAAAATCTCAGTTATAAATGTTGTATAGCAATCTATTGTATCATTCTTATGTGTTTGTGCTGATTCTGCAGGCTGGCTTTTATATACACTGTGATTTAGGATTTTGCAAGAATAAAATAGGTTCTTTCCTTCCTGAGAGGTTGTGGTTCTTGAACCCATTGTGCCTGCTCAAAATACGGAGTTCTCTTGCTTGCCTTCTCATAATGATATAGGTATCGAATCCTTATTTTGTTGGGATTTTGTTTTCACATAATTGTCTTTCATTATGTTGTTATTTCGTTGACAAAGTTTTGCTATAAATGTGCAGGTTTGACTTAGTGTTGTATGTAGACTCACACCAACTGTTTGATGTTTTGTTTGTTTGAAATTAGAAACATGTTATATGGGTTTTTTAAATTGCTTTAGCATTTGTTTCATTATCAATATCAAGGGATGGTGTTTGAGACGTGGAAACACCTGATCCTATTCCGACCTTGAACAGGGAGATTGTTCACAAAACTCCTCAAGAATGACGTATGGTATCATGATATAAATATATATCCAAAAGTATGCATATCCGCTTGTCAGTTTTGATTTATACTTTTTTCGGCAACCAAATATCTTCTGTTAGCATATCCCTTTTCATTAGGGTGAGGGAAGTTGCTAATGTTCCAAGCTTTATAGTCGTTATTACGAGTTGTCCAAAGCTACGCTTACGTTAGTTCGATCTGTTTTGTTTCTTATTGGTACTTTTACGTACCTTTCAAATCTTTAGGTAATGAACATTATATTTTGTTGCTAAAGTTGAATTCTTTTTTGTGAATGTCAAGCGGGTATTGTTTTAATAATAAATTTTGCTTAAATTTTGGGATATACATACATACATACATTCATGTGTATTTTTTGGGGGTTGTTGAGATAAGGTTGATGTTAAAACCTTATATACAGATCAATACTGCATGAGAATTTCAAATACTAATATGCAAGCTAGCATACAATTTATGAGTTTAATTGTTATGTATTTTTCCCGTTTAAATGTGCATTTACTTTTCATCTTTTTGGGTTTTTGTGGAGATTAGGTCAGACATACTATTTATGCATGTGCTTAATATTGTTCTTTTGGGTTTTTGTTGATATTAGGTCCTCATTATTGTTTACCACAAGGACAGAAAGCAAAGTCAATAAGGAACGGGTTCTTGGTTTCATACACCCCGTGACATCATATTCTAGGGGTGTGACATCACATTCTGGAGTATGTGACATTGAAAGCATGGAGTATTGGAGCATATAGGTTGAACTGAAAGAACAAAATCGAGTATTTTTAACTATCTAGACTGTTATTTTTACTGCACTTTCCAAATTTTGGTGTTAATAGGTATATTTTTGCAGACTGAGACTCGGGCAAGAAAGTGAAAATAAAACAATTGGATTCCTAGAGGTATTGTATATCTACATTACCTAAAATTTATTATATTTTCAGTTTTTATCCTTCCATTTTATATTAAAATGTTGATACTTTTATGTTTATATATGTATTGCTTCTTTGTTCTCAAATAATTGCAATCTTCTGCCACATAGTTCAATGATGATCTTTGACTTTAGTCAAATAGTTGCAGCATCTACAATCCACCCCACTGGACGGTCCGGTGGGGTTGGACGGACCGTGAGAAAGCAAAAACAGCATTGGAGAAGTTGGACCTAGGTCGGTCCATCCGCTCAAGCGGACCAGTTCAGTTTGTTCAAGGTGGGCTCTATAGTGTACTTAAATATTAAATAAAAAAGGTAATTTTGTGTGTGGGTTATAAATTAAATTAAAGAAAAGTAGGTGATGAGGTGAAGGTTTTGAATGGTTTGGGGTTGAAGGAAAAAAGTGAGGTTTGGTTTGGAATGGTTTGAAAAGATGTGGCATGGTGACGTGACGGTCTGAAGTGGTTTGTTTGACTAGCATTGTGATTGCTCTTAGAACTACCCATGAACGGCTTAGTAGGATTTGTAGATTAAATAAATGTTATCTGCATTTTGTTTGTGTCTAATGATTGTTTGATAGAAATAGCGCATCTTATTTTTCTTTAGTTTTGATACTACAGGTGGTTATGTCTATGGGATAGGAAGGTGATGAACCGAAGATCGATGATTCAGACAAAAAAGTGTGCCGATTTAAGAGTTTTCCTATTTCGGTCCAATTTCATATTTAATATGTGCTGGAAGGATAATTCCTAGAAAGAAGACTAAAATTGTTTGTGTATTTGAATGTGTACGATCTCATTCCCGTTAATATTTATGCTTTTCAGTTATTTTGTTTCATTGCAGGTTATGCATTTTGTTTCATAGCTTTAAATTACCGGCGTTGATTTATCTTTATAGTTGTTCAACCAAGTGTTTGTGCCATACCGTAATGAACCGAAAAGGGAAAGGAAAAAACGTAAAAATGGTGCAGCAACGCGCGCCGGAAGAAAAACTAGTTAATATGGAACATCATTTATTAGGTGTTACATTATATTAATATCAGTTCATCCACTGAAACAAAAAATTCTGAATTGGAATCGAACCCGAGGCATCAACTTTGTAAGGAAGCGCAACAACCAATTAGGCTGCAACAGTTTGTGTGCTGTTTGGTAGCCTCTTAATCAGCCTCTTAATCATTCAGGTCTGAATCATTAAGCATTCAGACTGTTTGTTTCAGCATCTGAATGGAATGGTTAAGTGCTGAACCATTAAGCTAATAAGGGATGCTGAATGATTCAGCTCTTAACCATTTAGAGCCTCTTAACCATTCAGACCATCTTAATGATTCAGCACTTAATCAACCAAACATCCCCTTACATTTTCTTTTTACTTATTATATATGTATATATATAATATAATTTTTTTAAGAAAAACAAAACTTCGGGCCCTTGGGAAACTCGGGCCTGGGGCTGTTGCCCTCGTCGCCCCATGCCATAGCCGGCCATGTTTATAAGGCCTAGAGTTTTAGAATTAAAGAGAGAAGAAAATATTTGAAAAGCATTGTGCTTGATCCCTCTCTCATCTTGTGTTCTTGGAAGTTTTGTAGGTTTTTCTTTGTAAAACCTATCAATTGGTGCTTTCATTGAGCCTTAGCCTCTATGGCTTTGGAAGAACTCAATGACTCCACTATTCTATCTCGATTCACCGGTTCGAATCCGGCCCATTGGCTTTGTGAGTTTGAGCGGTTCTTCTCCTCATATGCAATTTATGAGGAAGACCGGTTTGCTTATGTAGTCGAGTACTTTGATGACGAACCTTTTTCTTGGTTCAATTCGTGGTGTCGAGGGCCCGAACGCCTCACTTGAAAGTCTTTCACCATTGCGATGCTTCATCGTTTCTGACCACCACTACCAAATCGACCACAAAAAAAAACCCCGTTGCACCATCGCCTACCCATACCGAATCCAATCTTATTTCTCGTCCACATATTCATCCTATGTTGTCACTCCATAGCCCTCAAACCTCAAACCACACATATGGCCTTGCAAAATTAACTAAAGAAAAACTAGCATCCCAAATTGAGCATAAGAATAAGCCTTCTGATCGTTTATTGATCCTAGTACCAAACCTCATTTACAGCACCACCGCCACTTATTCAAAGAAAGAATATTTTGAAGGAACTCTAAAGCCTCTACCGATGCATCTTACAACGGAGATACACGAGTGGCGCCCACCGTGGCACCCCGTTGTGTCCGCTCCAAACGCCATTGTTCGACTTGAATGGCGACCACCGTGGCGTTTCACTTCGTGGCAACCCGTCAACAACGCACCAAACGCAATGGGAAGGATCGAATGGCGACCACCATGGGATTACACATCGTCCTTGAGGACAAGGACGTTTTATAGGGCGGGAGTATTGATACGTACTGATAAAAATAACATTACTCCACGTTTTCATGCAATCCATATTTGTACCCACGTTCCCATTTCCATGCACTTGTTCCTTGTTTTATGTTTTGTTGAGTTGTTTATTTTAGTATATGTGTTAGTGGGTAGCATAACCACCAAGTCCATGTTCCTATTTGTGTTTCTTATTCTCTATGTTTTTGTAAGCCTTTATAAGGCCTAGAGTTTTAGAATTAAAGAGAGAAGAAAATATTTGAAAAGCATTGTACTTGATCCCTCTCTCATCTTGTGTTCTTGGAAGTTTTGTAGGTTTTTCTTTGTAAAACCTATCACAATATCTGGTATGTTAGCACTTAGCAGCATTCCATATGACTATACAGTAACGCTATTAGTACTAACGGTTATGTCGCTAATTTTGTCCCTAAGGTTTGGTCCAGTTTGTCACTTCAGTACAAAAAAGGTTTTTTTTTTTTTTTTTTTTTTTTTTTTTTTTGTAATTCAACACACCCCCCTCTGCATACATGATAACACCACCACCTGTAGGGCTAGACTTACACCACCACCACCAAAGGCTGTGACCGTTTCTTTTCCGACCAGGGAACTCGCCGGCCGGCGAGTTTCTTCGGTGAATGTTCTTGAACCAATTAACGCGTATTAATCGTTTATAGGAATATCATTGATATTTCTCCATGGCAAATCATTTTAATCGTCGCCTTCATGGCAAATCATTTTAATCGGTTTCGATTCAAGCTTGTATCGATAAATTGAACTCATAATCAAAGTCAGGAACCTATTTCGCATCATAACCCTTTATCAAGTGCACCTCTCACGCGTTCTAAGGTTCTGAATCGGCGCCTGAAAGTCTCAGTCGTCGTTCTTTGTTTGGTCGGCGTACTGAGCTCGTAAGTCCTTAGTATTAATACCATTTTACTAGTTTTGTGTCATAGATTAAAAGCCCCATAATTTCGATTGTTAATCATGTTGATTCTGGCCGATTGGATATTTGGGTTAGGGTTTATATAAAGATTTGGGGAAGAAGATGACTTTGAACATTGGGGGTGGTGGTGTGGTGGTTCTATGATGCAGTAGTGATGGTGGTGGTGGCAAGTGGCTGAAGTGTAATAATAAGGTGTATAATTAATGGGTGTGGGTGAGGTGGCTTAATGAATAATGTATTCAAATACTTGTACTTAATTCTATTACTTGATGCGTATTTTGTGAACATCATAATACATTGTCCGGTTTTTTACTCAAAACAAAAATAAATAGATAAAATTACTACAATACCCTTGACTTGACAGAAAAAATAAACCCAGTTAGTGAAAATGACGAAAATTGCAAAAAAAAAATAAAAAAAATCCAAACCTCATGTGTTAGAATTTTTTTTTTTAAAGATAATTTCAACAAAATGGGCAAATTACATAAGAATAGCAGGGAGTCGGGCAACTTTGGAGACCAACCTTCTCCATATGGCCCCCACAGCAATGGGGCGAATCCCATTATCAGGCTTCAACAATGGGGTCAGGGGGGGCTGAAGTAATAAATTCAGCAAGCACCCCGAGACATAACCACCTTAACCACAGATTTGACCACATCGATGATAGCGGAAAGCAACCCTGAAGCAGTCGCCGACCCCTCCCCGCTAAGGGCATACAACAGGTGTTGAGCCCGTAAGCCGTCCCGACCACAAGATGTCCCTTTCGGGAACGACTTCACTGTAACATCACACAAATTTTCTTTATATATATATATATATATATATATATATATATATAGAACTCCCTCGTTTATTCATCCGATTCATGTTTACAGTATCTTTACCATCCATTTTGTTAATTTTTTTTGTTTAAATAATGACGTATAATCAATATTAAATTGGATTGTATTAAAAATTCTGATTTAAAAACGTTAAAAAAAATGTTTGCCTGTGCCAGGATTCGAACCCGAGTCCCTGGCGGGCTAAACCTTAACCACACCACACAAACCACTACACTATTTGGTGTTTTGTGATGTTAATTAAAACCAATTAAACTTAAACCCTTTCAAGGTCCCCTAGTCAAACCTGAAAAGTCAAATGTAGTCTCCTAGTCAAGTCAAGTCAAAGTGTTAGTAAATATGGTCTCCTAGTCAAGTCAAAGTGTTAGTAAATATGGTCTTCTAGTCAAGTCAAAGTTGTTCCTAAATTCTAGCCTAGTCAAAGTAGCCCCTAATTACAACTCCAAATTTTACACTATAAATACACTAGCCTACTATTCAACTCTTTGTACCATTCAAAAAAAAAAAAAAAAAAACATTATTATCCCATCTCCCATATACTAATGTTTTCATCCGTCATTATCTCCTCTAGCTAGTTTTGAGTTTTCCAAGGCATTATTACTAAGTGTTTGCACGCTCAATAAAACGCACGAACTCATTATACACCTAAGGTGAGTTTACATAGCCCCTTTTTCTGTTTTACATTTTGGGGTGAAACATGTTTAAACATTTTATACACTATCATTTACTCATTCTTACATTATTGAAACTTGTGATTCAATTACACTATCATTTACTCATTCTATCATTTGACTGTAACAAAAAGACACAGTACAATCATTACATTGATCAAGCCGCCTGTTTAGATTATAGCACTATAGGTCTGACAAACCCATCCCCCCGCATAAATTCAGGGATGATCGAAAACAGTAACAACATTTAACTAACTTGCGAGTTAGGTCTCAGTCGACACAAGGTTTGATTGTACAAAAGACGCATTGTTACATGTCGGACTCATACTCTTACATTATACAACTATGATTGTTGTACAAACTATTGTTATCTATTAAATTCAAAAACCTATGTAATTCTCACCAACTTTTGTTGACCCAAAATATTTTCAAGCTTAACATGTTTCAGGTTATAGCTTGCTCGAAGATTAGAGTTAATGCTTGAAGATGCGTAGCTAGTATTTTTTTATCTTGATGTACAAATTCTTAGAACAATTGTATGTAATTTATTTAAATCATATATTGAAACTTATTATTTACCATGAGCTACTGAACAATCATCAATACGTGACATCCCGATGTTTCCGCCATCGGTTGGGGTGTTACAGATTGGTATTAGAGCCATAGTTATAGGGAATTAGGTTATTAGAAAAATAATCTAGTCTATAACCGTAGGATTATAATCAGTACTTGCTCCTTTTACTTGCAACCCTACTTGTTTCTATTCTCTATCTCCCTCCTACTTCTTACCCTACTTTAGTCCCTACAAGAAGATTGTTCTCCATCACAAGATCTACTCTTAGACTAATAGCACAAATCCTCAGGTTTAGCCTGAACCACCTTGAAGATCTCGTCGAAGTTCTAGATTTTAATAACGAACACGTGCAATCTGGAAGGGTGAACGCATGTATTCTGAGTTTTCTGTCTAGGACTGGCATTGCACATAAATCCCAATCAGACGAGGGACCCGGATGCCTACCTGGGAATTCTCGGGATGAGTGTTCACTTATAGGCTAAAGCATGTCTTCACTATGTTATTAGAATCTAGAAGTTTTGATAAGTCAACGTTTTCGTTTATTCGTTTTAATTAACGAATAAATGATTACACTCACTTTCCTTAAACTAAGCTCTAAAATCTCAAAATTTTACAGCTTAAATCAATCTCATTTCATAACCATCTATGGATTTCACAATCACACTTCACCTTACCATCTTAGCCACTTTTTAAATATTCAACACCCTACCTAAATCATATTATTTCATTTCTCCACATGTTACTTATTTTTAAAAACTATAACCTCATACCTTAGCACAAACTAAAGATTTCTAAATCGTGTTGTATTTTCATTACCTAGTAACTTTACAAAGTACATATTTTTTTGTCAAAAGATGTCCTCGAACTTAAATTCAATTGTTTATTTATTGACGTAACAAACAATTTTCTATATAATGCTTTAAACTATTAAAAAATCACTTAATACAACCTTGATCTTCAAAACCTAATGTCATGTTTGAAATCTCCAACTAACGGGAATATTTTAATCAAAGCCCACTTAGCTTGTACTATTTAATAACTTTTGCTTTATGTATAAAACCAATTTTGAAAATAAGATTTTTTTTATCCATAGGAATAATATCTAGTCTCTAAATTCTCCATCAACACTCACTCATTTTCAACTTGTTCAAATTTTTACAATATTTGGCATATACCACAATCATGTTTTCTTATACACTTGATTATAACCTTTGATCCAAACCCCAAAATTTACACTGCTACATAATCTCCTTACTATAAAATAAACTCTTTATCAACTATCTTCACATTCACTATCTCTCACAACCTTGATTCTGCTTCAAGTTTTTCATCATCCTCTCAAGAACTAAATTCATATCCTTCACCTTCTCACACATGAGCTAGTTACCCATGATAACCAAACTATTGAAACTTGATTGTGTGTTGCATCAAACATAATCCTTAGTTATACATGAGGATTCGACTATCTATCATATTTGAACATTTGAAACTAGAATTCATGGAATATAAACTATTTGCAATAGACACACCTAGAGTCATTAACCTTGTCTAGGGCAACTCTATTATAACTCGTATGCTATACTTGATACTTGATTGCTTACATGTACATATTATCAATTTGCAATTCATGTGTGTAATAATTGGTACACTTAATCAAACAACTGATAGAGGATGAAGTACTTGCTCAACAGTTAGTAGAGTACCAAATAACCTACTCAACGATTGGTAGAGGTCATCATGCCTGCTCAACAGTCGGTAGAGGCCCTACAACCTGCTCAACGACTGGAAGAGGCTATGGCACCTGCTCAACAATCGGTAGAGGTTCTTACTCACTGACTGGTAGAGGTCTTTTTCCTGCTCAACAGTTGGACTTATTTTTGGATACATTGTATACGATTCAATCACAAGGCTATTTTGCATTACTTACATGTGTGTTTAGAGTCATAGAAGGACACAAAACCCTAATGTAAGGTAAATTGGTGATTGCGGTCCGGAACGTAATCATGAATTTACAGGTACATAAAGGTAGTGTGAAATTCTATTAAGGTTTTGGGAGATACCCCGTATGTTTTCGAAGTATCAGAGGTGTGATGGGTTAGCTGCGGTACACCCTATATATAAACATTAATGATACGTGGAAAGGGATACTGTAGGGTCAAACCAATAACAAACCCTAGTTATTTGGTAGTCCATCTAGCATTTATGGTTATCTTATACATTCCTTAAACTCTTACCCTACTCTGAACCATAGTCACCCTAACTATCCTCAACACTATTCAAATGTTTCTTCTTAAAATAAACTTCAGGACGAAGTTCCTAAAAGTAGGGGAGACTATAACATCACACAAATTTTCTTTATATATATATAGAACTCCCTCGTTTATTCATCCGATTCATGTTTACAGTATCTTTACCATCCATTTTGTTAATTTTTTTTGTTTAAATAATGACGTATAATCAATATTAAATTGGATTGTATTAAAAATTCTGATTTAAAAACGTTAAAAAAAATGTTTGCCTGTGCTAGGATTCGAACCCGAGTCCCTGGCGGGCTAAACCTTAACCACACCACACAAACCACTACACCATTTGGTGTTTTGTGATGTTAATTAAAACCAATTAAACTTAAACCCTTTCAAGGTCCCCTAGTCAAACCTGAAAAGTCAAATGTAGTCTCCTAGTCAAGTCAAGTCAAAGTGTTAGTAAATATGGTCTCCTAGTCAAGTCAAAGTGTTAGTAAATATGGTCTTCTAGTCAAGTCAAAGTTGTTCCTAAATTCTAGCCTAGTCAAAGTAGCCCCTAATTACAACTCCAAATTTTACACTATAAATACACTAGCCTACCATTCAACTCTTTGTACCATTCAAAAAAAAAAAAAACATTATTATCCCATCTCCCATATACTAAAGTTTTCATCCGTCATTATCTCCTCTAGCTAGTTTCGAGTTTTCCAAGGCATTATTACTAAGTGTTTGCACGCTCAATAAAACGCACGAACTCATTATACACCTAAGGTGAGTTTACATAGCCCTTTTTTCTGTTTTACATTTTGGGGTGAAACATGTTTAAACATTTTATACACTATCATTTACTCATTCTTACATTATTGAAACTTGTGATTCAATTACACTATCATTTACTCATTCTATCATTTGACTGTAACAAAAAGACACAGTTTAATCATTAACATTGATCAAGCCGCCTGTTTAGATTATAGCGCTATAGGTCTGACAAACCCATCCCCCCGCATAAATTCCGGGATGATCGAAAACAGTAACAACATTTAACTAACTTGCGAGTTAGGTCTCAGTCGACACAAGGTTTGATTGTATAAAAGACGCATTGTTACATGTCGGACTCATACTCTTACATTATACAACTATGATTGTTGTACAAACTATTGTTATCTATTACATTCAAAACCTATGTAATTCTCACCAACTTTTGTTGACCCAAAATATTTTCAAACTTAACATGTTTCAGGTTATAGCTTGCTCGAAGATTAGAGTTAATGCTTGAAGATGCGTAGCTAGTATTTTTTTTATCTTGATGTACAAATTCTTAGAACAATTGTATGTAATTTATTTAAATCATATATTGAAACTTATTATTTACCATGAGCTACTGAACAATCATCAATACGTGACATCCCGATGTTTCCACCATCGGTTGGGGTGTTACATTCACACACCTGTAAGCGCAGTCTTCACCCACTGATAATGCAGGGTGGGGTAGAGGGCTGGACAGTAGGGTTGGCGGCGAAACAATGGGATGCTTGTCGATAAGGGCTTGCATGGTAGATTCCCCAGGTGGAGCTACCCCACTGGAGCACAACACCTTAACAGCGGCGGTGAAGTGCCCATCCCTGACTTTCCTTAGACATTGCTTGATATTTGGGTCAACTTCCTCGTCCTTTTCCCCCCTCCGTTGCGCTCCCCCACCATGCAAATCCTCTTCCCCCATTGGGAGGAGCGACGTAACTAAATCCTCAAAATCAGAGCCGTCCTTCTATGTTGCTAAGGCCCGCATAATACTATCACATTGCAAGGACTTCCTATTACCTGACCTCCGTTCCTGCCTAAAAGACGGAACGACCACCTTAGAATTGCAAAAAAAAAAAACTGTTTTGTAAAGTGGCAAACTGGACCAAACCTCAGGGACGAAATTGACATTTAATTTTAAAAGGAAAAAACAAAGAAGTTAACGTTGTTACTACTAACGGCATAACCATTAACACTAACGCCATTAGTACTACCTGTTACCATCAGTTCTATTCCTTTCAACTTTCAAGGTTTATAAATATAATTTTGTGTTTGGCTTTAATGTTTGGAATTTGGATCTCAAAGGATAAAAGTAAAAAGAGAGAATTACACAAATTGTCCTTTAGTTATTACTGAAATTGCATCCTCTGTCCTTTATGGAAAATTTTCACTCCTTATGTCCTTTATTTTATCAATTTGTTACACCATTTGTCCTTTAGCCTAACTTAGTTAAAAAACTTGGTTAATTTTATTTTCTAAGTTTAAACTCTTAGCTCCTATAGTTTTGATCGAATCCTAACCCTTGATTGACCTCGAATTCGACCACAAAAATTAACGAAATCATAGGGCTATTATAGAACATCAAATTTCGATCAAAACCATGTATAATAATCGTACTAACCTAATCGTTTTCGAGGCTAAATCGAACGATTAAAATTGCGACTGGTTGATCTTGTTCTTCTAATTGCGAACGATTTGGTGAGTGTTTATGATATATTTTTGCACAGAAACATAAATTGGTAATCATACACTTGGCTTTGATTTTATTTTTGTTTTATTATATTTTTTTAAACCAAAAAGTCTTGGTAGATTTGTTTTAATATTGTCACTACTAAGGGGTTTTCTAGAATTCTTAATTATAAAGTTAAATAATATCAATCGTATGGTAGAAAATTTCTCTGGGAACCAAAATAAGCATCTGGATTCGATGTTATATAGGTTTTTCCATCTATGTTAGAAGGCACTGAAACGATTTTTAATATGTACAAAATGTTAATTTTCCTGCAGGATCATTGTGAACTGTGAAGATGATTAGGTCTTAGCTAGCCCTTACCAAAGTTGAAAGTCTGGAGCCAAGTTAAAAACATGTACAACTTCAAAAGCATGGGGCATGCATCATTATATCACTTTCTCTAACAAAGTATTGTTGTTCCAGACGGTGCGCTTTAGAAGAAGTTTGTCAAAAGGTCAAAGCCAATTTGATTTGAAGATGATCATTGACTACTTATATTACAAGTTCAGCTCAAGTTACTACTTTTGCCACATGAAGTACAGCAATACATGGACACATTTTTTACCAATATATTAATTTTCAATTCATATTCATAGCAACCTGGCGAATTCTAAAGTGGGAAGCAGATCGATATCTAATCCTGTTGTGAGCTCTCTGGATATAACTCGGCCCACGAGGAGAGCTTAGCCCTGTATTGTTGTATTAAAAAACAAGGGGTCAGGCCTTTGTCACAATAGACTTGCTTCTTGTCGAGTTGATACCCTACATGTAATATATTAGTCGACCGTTTCTGTGCAAAAATATATCATAAACACTCACCAAATCGTTCGCAATTAGAAGAACAAGATCAACCAGTCGCAATTTTAATCGTTCGATTTAACCTCGAAAACGATCAGGATAGTACGATTATTATACATGGTTTTGATCGGAATTTGATGTTTTATAATATCCCTATGATTTCGTTAATTTCCGTGGTCGAATTCGAGGTCAATCAAGGGTTGGGGTTCGATCAAAATTATAGGGGCTAAAAGTGTAAACTTAGAAAATAAAGTTAACCAAGTTTTTTTTAACTAAGTTAGGCTAAAGGACAAATGGTGTAACAAATTGATAAAATAAAGGATATAAGGAGTGAAAAATTTCCATAAAGGACAGAGGATGCAATTTCAGTAATAACTAAAGGACAATTTGTGTAATTTTCTCAAGGAAAAAATAAAATTTTCTGTTCGATGTAGCTAGTTAAACTTTACTATTGACAACTACTATTGTTATGGTTCTTTTAGTAATGACACGTGTGAACATATAACAGGGGAAACGATTAGTAATATTATTATACTAGACTATTGCCCGTGTGGACACGCGGTTCAACAACTAACAATTATTTATAGCAGTATAACCTATAGACAAAATATAGTAGAAATATTTTATTAAAATTTAAAAGTAAGGAATACATATGCTATTCAAATATCACTAAATATTTCTTTATACACCACATTTTTTGTTTGAGTTTTGACATTCCCATCACTATCTAGTATAAGTAATTTCACCCGTGCTCTGCTTTTAACTCTTAACAATGCGACATAAAGTTGCCCATGTGAGAATATGGGGTCTCTTATAATTACGTCTAATTGTTATCATTATAGATATTAAAATATGAAATTATATACTTAAATAGAACATTTAATATTTGAATACTTATAAAGTTTAACTGAAATCTATCAATTCAAATTCTTGTATTCAAAATTTAAATTTTAACTTGTAACTAATTTGAGAAATTTATAAATAAAACTATTATTTGTTACATTTTAAATATATTAGGAAATATCTAATTAGTATATCTCTATTTTAAAGGTAATAGTAAGATTGTTTGTTACAATTATTAACTTAACTTCAAAAGTTTGATTTTTTTTTAAAATATTCAAATCATTCAAAATTCGAATTAAATGTTATAATTAAGTCTAATTGTTACCATTATTATCTAGAATTCAAAATTTAGAATTTTTATAATGTTAGAAACTTTTAAAATTTATATTATAGATGTTGAAATATAAAATTATATACTAAATAGACCATTTAATATTTGAATAGTTATAAATTATATATTACTAAAACACAACGTTGGTGACCGTCGGTTTTTTTCAATCACAGTTCACCAGGCAATCGGTGGCCCCTTTAATTTTGACCTTGGTCAACTTCGGTGGCAGCTTTGTAATTTTGGCCTGCTATAGGGGCTCAATCAAAGCGTATGTCGATGATAGTTATAGTGTGGTATACAACGGCAACACCAACTTTCTGACGACGGCGACAAAGTCGTGCAATCGGCGGCAGATACGGTGGTGGTCACGACGTGAGTGGTCAAGTGGTGGCTTTTGTATCTTTGATTTTCTGGGTTAGATACTTCGATTGGATGAAGACGGGATTTGTATAACTCAACAATTAGGCTGCGGGGGTGGTTGGAGGTTTTATAGAGAGAGAAAGTAGAAGATGGGTGAACGCTTTATAGAGAAAGTTGAATCGCCTCCAGATCTACCGGAACTCGGGACATGCAACCGCAATTGTACATATCTAGCAGCGAATTGGTTGTGTCAAAGAACCATTTTAGGCTTTTTGGTGGGGTGTGTGGCGGGGTTAGCATGGTGGTCGTGTGTGTGGCGGAGGAGTCATGACAACCGGTGGTGGTTGTAGTTCTTGTAGAGAGAAGAATTTCTAAAACTTTGCTTATAATAAAAGATAAGTGTTTTTGAAATCCCGTACTCGAAGCAGTTTACTTTATTGTGGGCTAGTATTATTGAGCACAACTTTCATAAATCAAGTAATTCTTTCCAAAACGTTGAAAACCCACACTTCTTTTTTTTTTTTTTGAACGATCAACAAAATAACTTTATTCACCCATTGCTAGCGGGATACTAGCCATACATTGTACATACATTATTACACCAAGATTACCATAATCACCAAGCTATTTTAGAAAAGTCAAAGTTACACCAAACATTCCAATCCAATCCCAATTTCTTTGCCCTCGCCTTAACCCAAAAAAGCTTGTTGCCTTAATATCACCAAAAACCTTTGGAAGATGAACCTGAATGTTGTTAAAGACCACCTCGTTCCTGTGTTTCCATAAGCACCAAATAGTAGTAAGACAAATTACATAAAACGCCTTCTTCTTGTTCCTCGAGCCACCCATGTATTGATGCAGATTCAAGATATCCCTGAAATGGTATAGATAAAGCGAACCGAACTTACACCATTGTGCCACAAGTTGCCATATGATCTGCGCAAAACCACACGAAACGAATAAATGTTCCGTGGATTCAGCCACATCACCACAGATCGGACATAAATCTGATCCGATATTGATGTTCCTTCTAATATGATTACGCCTTGTAGGAAGCCTGTCCATGTCTGCACGCCAGGCAAGTATCCACGTCTTCAAAGGGACCCAAGAGTTCCGCTGCAGAATAAAGTCCGCCTGAGCAAAACTGCAATGCTGCAGCCTTCTTCGTACATCAGCAGCTGTAAACATGGAACCTGATTCCGAAGCCCAACCCCAAGTGTCTGCTGCACCCGACAAGACAGGCAGTGAAACAGAGCTGCAGAACTGCTGTAACGCAGCCTGCTCAGTAGCAGACAGCACCCCACGAGCCCAATTCCAATCCCAACCCAACCCCAGCCTTGAAACCCGATCTGCGACCGCCACCCTTTTGTCTCTTTCAATAGCAAACAACGCTGGAAACGCCACAGCCAAGGGAATATCCAAGGCCCAGCTATCCAACCAAAACGCGATACCCAACCCGTTCCCAACCACCCCTTTAATTGCCCAACCCACATCCAACCCACACCTTTTGACCGATTGCATAGCCGAAAACACTTGCTTCCAAGGACCTGAAATAGATAATTTAGATGGAATGGGGTTCCGGTCCCGGTTCGAACTATGAATAGTCCAAACCACCTTTCGCCAAAGAGCGTTAGGATCGAACTTGAACCGCCACCACCATTTAGCCATTAGAGAGAGATTAGCGTCATTAAGTGAACCAAAACCGAGACCACCAAACTCAACCGGGGCATTGACCCTTTGCCACGCGACCCAATTCGTTTTCGCCTTTTCCTCCGACCCACCCCAAAAGAATATCCGCCTGATTTTATCTAATTCGTCAATCACAACCCCGGGTGCTTTAAACAATGAGAAATAATATGATGGTAGCGCATTTAAGACCGATCTAATAAGCGTCACCCTCCCTCCAAAAGACAAAGTCTTCGCCTTCCAAATCGACAATTTATTCCTAAAGGCATCCACCACCGGCTTCCAATTCTTCCTAAGATTCATATTTGCGCCGACCTGCAAACCGAGATACGTGAAAGGGAAGGCACCGGGTCTGCACAATAGTACATCAGCCAACTGCTGAACCTCATTTTCCGGCACCCCAATACCATAAACACTGCACTTCCCCAAGTTAATTCTCAACCCCGAAACTAGATAAAAACATCTAAGAACACGTTTAAGATTCCTGGCGTTATCCGCCGACCACTCACCAAGGAAAATGACATCGTCGGCGTACAACAAGTGAGAAAGAACCAACCCATCCGATCCGCACATTAGCCCCCGAAACAAACCTACCTCCAAAGATCTTCTCATAACGGCCGAGAGCGCTTCCATTGCAATTACAAACAGAAAAGGCGAAAGTGGATCACCTTGCCTTAACCCTCGACTACACCCAAACTCATGAGTAGGAGAACCATTCACCAACACTGAAGCTCTCGCGGATCTAACAATCGCCATAATCCATTTACACCATCTATCCGGAAAATTCATTTGGATCATAATAGATTCTAGAAAATCCCAACTCAAAGAGTCATAGGCCTTTTCAATGTCCACCTTAAACATCATCCCTCGCTTCCGAGCTTTCTTCATCCACCCAATATACTCATTAAGCATTAGCGGACCATCCGTAATATTCCTACCACCCAAAAAAGCCGACTGCTCCGGAGAAATGAGCTTCCATATGACAGTTTTAAGTCTTGCGACTAGGACTTTTGAAAACACCTTGTTGACGCAACCAACTAAACTAATGGGGCGATAATTTGTAAAACCAATGGGGTCTTTAACTTTTGGGATTAAAGCAATAAAGGACGAAGCACACCCCGGGCCCACATTAGCTCCTTCGTAGAACTCATTAAAAAGTCGAATAAAATCCGCCCCAAACCCGCTCCAACACCTCTTCAAAAATTTAAAATTAAATCCATCCGGCCCTGGAGCTTTATCACCATCACAATCCCACACAGCATCTTTAATCTCACGTAAGGAGAAAGGAGCCACTAAAGATTCCGCATCCCCAGCCGAGAGTTTATTAATGTCAGGACACACTAATTTCGGCCTCACCAACATCGGCTCCTTAAACTTCTCTTCGAAGAACACGAAAGCACTATCCTTAATAAACAACGGATTAGTGATCCATTCACCCTCCACCAATAGCCCGTTAATCCTCCTAGAAGTAATATTAGCATTAATAATGCCATGGAAAATTTTTGAATTCTCATCCCCATCAATGGCCCATTTGACCCGTGCCTTTTGCCTCAAATCCGCTTGTTTACTCCTATCGAATTCCAAAACAGATGCCTTTGCCTGATTCATCCTCTCTAATTCTTGACTAGTAAGATCCCTATCTTCCGCAGCCTTCTCCAAATGCTCCATAACCCCCTTTTCCTCCTTATAACGACCTTTTACCTTTGCTTTCTCTGCTGCAACCCAAACCTTGATTTTGTTTTTGATAAACTTTAGATTCGTAACCAGAGCCAAGTCAGCCGACCCATTAAACGTGAAGCCGGCACACAGATTAGCAATCAACTCTTGAAAACGGGCATATCTAACCATGAATTAAAAAACCGGAACGGTATGTGACCAAAATCCGACACCACCACTGAAAGAATAATAGGACTATGGTCCGATAAATATCTAGATAGAGCCGTGACGGAAGCATCACCCCATTTCATCTTAAACACATTACACACCAAGAACCTATCCAACTTACTCAATTTTTCACCGCTTCCGGACATGTAAGTGAATTTATGTCCACCCATATTATACTCCTCAAGTTCAGCACTACGAATAAACTTATTAAAAGCGTCCGCATTCGAGACCACAAACTCCGTATTCTTTCTCTCCTCTTGGTATCTCACATCATTAAAATCCCCTAGAAACAACCAGATACCCGATCTAGCCCCCTTGAATCTTAACAAATCAACCCATAACGCTCTCCTAGCACTCGGCTCATTAGGTGCGTATATATTGACCACATTCAAAAACTCCCCACATGAAGTCAAAATACCAGACGTGGCTAAAAAATATCTATTCTTAAAGACAGATGTTACCTGAAAAACTGAAGGATCCCACAAACTGATAATTCCACCTGATCTTCCTTCCTCAAAAACCTGTTCTGAGCTAAAAGCCAATCGACCCCAAAAACTATTCAAATGAAAAAAGGACCCAGCTGCAAGTTTTGACTCATGCAATCCAACAAAATGCGCCCCATGACACGTTTTTAAGCCTCTGACCCAAGATGATTTCCGGTCATCCCGCACCCCCCTAATGTTTAAATTGATAACATTCATTGATTAACCCTAGCAGCACCCTCACCATCAACCTCAGCAGCAACCTGATCTACAAATTCACCCAAATCAATACCAATAGCCACACCAGCTTCTAAAGTCAAGCCCACTTCAGCGTCCCGACCTGACGCATCCAGAGGACCCGGACTCGCAATAGCACCCTCAACTACATCTGGACCTTGAACCCCTTCCATGGCTACATCACCATCATCATCCCTCGGAACCCGGAGCCCAGTACGATTGAATGAATTATTCAGCTCATCCTCTTTGGAAACCGACTGATTTACTTCCGGTTCCCCATCCCCCATGACCGTGTTCTGAGATACCACTTCATTCTCCATCCTCCCCATTAAATCACCTGGGCCCAGACTAGAACCCCTAAGATCTACAAAACTATCTTCAACTTGGGCTGGACTCCTCATGTGCCTAGGCCTCTTCCTGGATTTGTGGCCCAGACCCACTGAATGACACTGGCCCATTGAGAAACTATGAACTGATTTGTTCAAATCCCACGAAACATTCTCCTGACCCCTACCTTGTGACCCCACAACATTTAATGCATCACCATTACAATTCATGCAACTAAACCTAGGCACCCTTCCATCTTCCCCATGCACGCCACATTCCCCATGCACCCTTTGATCTTCTTTCCGGCTAACATTTCTCTGGTGAGTAACCTCCGGTGCCGGCGACAAATTGGCCGTTGAGAACGGAATATCATTTATAGCTCTGATTTCTCCATCCTCCAATATAAGCTAAATTAATATTAGGATAATATATGGTAATTAATATGATCAATTAATGTATTAATAAGAGTTGACACAACTTATGTAGGGACTTTGAATCATATTAACCTAGGTTAGAGACCCGGGTGTACAATCGGTGCATCCCCAAGGCAAATGACAAAATTCTATAAAGATTGTATTATACAATTTTATTTATTGAAAGTTACGTAATACAATTCTTATGAATTTCGGTTGATTGCAAAATATCATAAAAAAGTTGAATGTTACCGGTAAGTGATATATGAATCAACAAATATTTAATTTGATGTGATTTATAAACAGACAATGAAATAATAATAACATATTTATTGTAACGACATACAAATGAAGATTAAAATTCAAATTTCATAAACATCACCATCCATACAAACATAACTTATTCAAGATAATGACTTACAATCTCAACGTAGTTGATTGTTAAGACATGGTGTGCAAATAACCAACGAATTCACGACACCTTGCCTATTTGTTTGCCCATCATTACCAAACTTGGAACAAAAAACATAGAGTAATAGATGAAACATATGATCTAAAATGACATTATTTCAAGTAAAAGATAAAAAGTTCTACAATTACTTAAAAGATCCATCATACAAATAATGCAAAAAATTAACACCACAAAGATGAATGAATTGAATTCAATTTATCTCCTAAAAAGCAAAAAAGAAGTAATAAAACAAACATGAATTATTATAAAGCCTGAATTTGATCTCAATGTATATAATTGTATTATAAAGATTATCTACAAACCATTCCAATAAGCATGTCTAGGAAAATTCAGCATATTTCAACATACAATTAAGGCTAATGACATAAGCAGAAGATTTCTTGAGGATAGCTTAAAGCTTAGATAAGCATTGATACTTTAAGACTAAATTTTCTCTTACCGGTGAATAATACTTCAAGAATTGCAGGTAAACAAATCAGTCTTTTGCCGCCCATATTGACAGAAAACCAGTGCAGACCAGCTATAAAATGAGCAGCAAAATAAACCTGAAACACAGGCCCATGCACACCTTAATAAAGTACCAAGGGACTTACAAATTAGAACAATGATACAAAAATGCATTTGTAAATATATAATATCCTTTCTCATCGGTCCCAACTTTTTCAGATAATTGACAAAGTTTATGGATAAATTTTTCAAGCTAAACATTTAAGTCCCGTCTTTCTGCAAATCACAGAAGCATTAGTATTAAACAAAAATACAACCAATGATTAAAATAATAATAAAAACTACATACCTGACTGTTTACAAAATCAAATAGTGTTTGGCATCCTATAATTTGCATTTCGTCTTGTCGGGTTTACTCCAATAGAGTGTGCATGATAGATAGCAAACTATAAGCAAAAAGAGGCTTGGTTACATAAACACAAAAAGTATTATTCATATGAAAAAGGATATTATATATTTACGAATGCATAAAATAGTGAAAGAACACAAAGGTACATAAGAGGGGTACTTCTACAAATGCCCCACCAGCCTGTAACAAAACAAACAAAGAATATAAATATTAAAATTTAGTCATGCATTTGATCAAACAGGTGGTGTGTATAAATATTATTCATGATGAAACTCAAAGCCCAGTTCAAAGAAACATTATTTGATCAAATGGATCATTGAAAAATGCAATCTTTAACATGAAAGATTTGTTAAATAACCTTCAAGTCGACGCAAGAAGCCCGATAAACAAAGGTTAATGAATTTCAACAATATACCAAATTAAAGAAGTCCATTAACAAACAGTCATATCTAGTGACACAAGTTCAAACATCCATGGATCAAACATTCAAACTACAATACTAAGCAAATATCAAAAACAAATTCTATCAAACTCATAAACTTCATATAAAAAAAGATTATACCCTTCGGTTATTCGGGTACCCTTGGATCCCATTTCCAGGATAATTCTTGAAAAAAGCAGGCTGCACAAAGTAATTGAGCACAGACTGATCGCGATTGCGATTAATGGGAGAGTGATAAGAAGGGCAATGATGATTTATTCAACATATCTAGAGTAACTCGGGCAAAAAGTAGCCTTATATGAGGTTTAAACAAAAAAAAAAAACTTTACGAAAAATAAGATAAAACAGTGTCGTGTTTACCTATCTCTGCACCGAGTCCTTGCATCCCAGAAATAAACACATTGGACACGAACAGCCAAATCATAGTCTTACGAGCATACATAGCAAGCCGTATTAATGAAAAAAAAAGAATATCAAATCGCATACTAATCAAAACAGATATATAAATGTTAAAAGAATTTCACTAAATAAATATGCTACATACATGTATACATAACTAACATAAATGTTAAACACAAACAGATATTAAAAAAATACATACCTTGAAAAAATGTGTGCATGAAACTTCGAAGTAATCTTTATGCAAAGTGAATATAGATTAATAAGTGCACATACGTTTATTTAGTATAATAAGGCACAATAGTATATAATAGGCAAAATGAAACAGTTTTAATGGCATGTAAACTAATTAATTTAAAAAAATATGTAAATGAGTATGATTGAGTATTTATATAAGGAAAGAATATATTTTTTTTAAGTAGTTGGTTACGACTTTAAATTTTTTAAATTCGATTTTGACAACAATAATCAGAATTAATTACCTAATTAAGTTAATTAATGATTTTTGACCAAGATTTATCACAAATGTTAGTATGAGCAAGTAAATGGTTTTATGACCAAGATTTATCACAAATGTTAGTATGAACAACAATAAATGAAATCAAACAGATTTGAGTTCATACTTTTTAAGATTGAAACCTAAATCAATCAATCACCAAAACTTAAAAATCAATACAGATTTTAACCTACATGAATCAATCGTCAAAATGATTATTACTTCCCAAAACAGAGCAATATGTATGAAATCAATGAACACTAAAACTGAAAAATTATTAACCATACCCCATTATTCATAACTAAATCAATCATAACTAAAGTTGATCATCTATATCATAACTAAATCAATCAAGAAAAGATTTTAACCCAAAACAGAGCATTAGTATGCAAGAACATATTTTAACCTACATCAATCAATGGCCAAAAATATTATTACTTCCCAAAACATAGCATTATGTATGAAATAAAAGAACCCTAAACAGAGAAATTAACATGAACTAATAAAGACAATCAAAACCCACTTCAATTTATGAAGTTTTAGGATTCTAGTTTAAAGAATGTTTACCGATGATTTGTTTCTTGCTTTAGGGATGAGTATAGCCACCTAACCATGGATTATCAACTTCAATTGCAAGATTTCCAGCCCTGTCATCCTCGTCAACCTCCTCACCATATACGCACACAAACACAATATCAAAATAAAACATAAATAAAAAGGAACATAAAACCTATAAAGCATTGATTGAAAATCAACGGTGTTAGGCGCTAAAACATAACGTAGAGGAGATGAAAACATACCTTTCGATTGAAGATGGAAGACAATAGGAAGATGTTATTTAGATCTGGTTGTTTGGTTTCTTGATTGTTGAACGCTGGTAACATAAGATCTGAGGCATAAGATCAAACTCAAGATATAAAACAAATCTCAACGAAGGAAGACGAAAGAAGGATTGTTGATGAAAGAAGGATTAGTCAGAGAAAATAAGGTATACGGTGGGTTTTTTGAATAGGTTTATGATTAACAAATTGGAAAGTTATTAATGTGAAATAAATTACCATTGATGAATGATTTTTGATTTAAAAAAAAAGAAAATAGTATAAATTCTCACCTCTTTCCATGTGGCACAATGTGGGTGTAGAAGAGATTGAGGTGCAATGTGGGAGTGCCATGTGTCCCACATTGCTTTCTTTTATTATATGTATAGAATAGATTTTTTATTTAGCTTACACGGTGAGATGGTGTGAAAATAGGCCATGAAGTCCTTCCACATTAGGCCATCACACCGTTTCAAGTATAGAGAAGATCATGGGGCACACTCGGTGAAAATTTCCACTAGTGTGGGGCAACACCATTCATTGGACCGAGTAAATTCAAGGCTTTGACCATTTGAAAATGGTAGGTCCAACCGTATATTATTTATTAAATGCTATTTATTACCCCACTAATTCAATTTTACCTATAAAAAACCTTTACCACATCGTTTAAAAACACATTCACAAAACCGTCACTTTCACCTTCCACGTTAGGCCATCGAATAAGAAGATATCACCCTTTGCACGGTGTGGATTGAAGTCAAGAACCACCCTCCACGTCAAGGGTCCATTTAGCCCCACATGCTATAGAGTTCAAAGAGTTGGTTGGTGGTTCAGACCAAATTAACGACTCACTAAACCAAACTCCAACACAAGTGTCGACATTTCGAGACGGTCCATCAAACTGTACTGCGTCAACCACCCCCCTCCACACACACACACACACACAATACACCCAATGTGACAACCTATACCCTCATCTTTGCCAAGTTGTCGATAGTAGTTCTTCATATATTCTAGTGTTCTATCCTTGAAATTTTAATCATTTTCGTATTTAATGAAAAGATCGAATTCAATGTTTATCATTGCATTTATTATGGATTGAACCTTCATTTTAATCAAATATGTACATTTAGACATTATTCGAAATGGTTTTTACAAAAATAGAAAAAAATAAATATAAATTATAACAATAACATTAATAACAATACCTACAAAATTTGACATATTCTTCTCTATAGTTTGTAAGATGTTTATTATAAAATGATATGTGCCAAAAAGAAATTTGTTATTTAGTAATATTCATTTTCAAAAAATAGTAATAATAATTATTATTATAATAATGAAAATAAACATACTATGTTTAATGATGATTTACGAGTCCATAAAAATTCAAGTTTCACTTTGACTTCCTTAGTAATTGTAATCAAGTCATAACTTTTATCAATGAATTGAAACCGACATTTGAATTGTAGTAAATTAATCATGTATACTACCATTATTTCAAAAACTATATATATATATATATATATATATATATATATATATATATATATATTTTGGAACATAAACTTTCATTAACACCGGCAGGCTCTAGAACACAGAACCGCCAAAACTATACACACATATACAAAGAATATTTGACCCATTCATTCCATACAATGTTATTAAATTTAGTCCTATACTTCAACCATAAAAAAGTCTTGGATTTTACTTCCGTCATTGCTTACATGACCCTTGTATCTCTATTTTGAAAAACCTTTGGGTTCCTGACGTTCCATATCACCCAAGTTGTAACCATAACTATGCCTCGTATAATCTTTTTCCTCCACTTTCCAGCATGCACATTCTTATAAAGCAACAATAAATCCTCATAATCATAAGCAAAAAATGGCTCTAACTTGCACCATTTACAAATCGCGCTCCAAACCCCATAAGCGAACCCGCATAATACCATTAAATGGTTTACATCTTCCCTACCACAACCACATAAAGGACATGAAACATCTTGTATACTTACTCTTCTTTGCACCAAAGCCACCCGAGTGGGAATCCGGTCTCTAACAACTCTCAATGCCAACAATCCCACCTTAAGAGGGACCCACCCTCCCTTTTATAACCCATATTCCTTATAATATCATTCGAGCCTCTAGTATCCAAGAACCGCAGCTCGCGAACAGACTTAATAGTAAACGATTCCTTCCGTTGATCATTCCAGGTCTAGCAATCCTTCGCCCCATTAACCACCAACCCAACAACCATCCGTTCTAGATCTTGATACTCCGATATCTCCTCTACCGTACTGGGGAACCTATACCAATCTGGTTGAAACCGAAATACCCCATCCATAAGACCCAGCCTCTGACCGATTAAAACTTTCTTATTTTTTTTCCAGTTTATACAAGTTAGGCCACCTATCTTTAAACAAGGCATCTCCCCACCAATAGTCCAGCCAAAAATGAATATGTTCCCCACACCCAAAGCTGCCTCGGATCAATTGATGCACCGTTTTACCCTTAACCTTTGTAGATTCCAAAACGTTAACAATAGCCTTCCAACAACCCGGTAGTGATCTCCTTATTGGCAAAAAACTCCACAAACCTCTCCCACTATGAATTGCTACAATCACAGAACTCCAAATCGACCCTTTTCCACCCTAAACCTCCACGCCCATTTAGAAAGTAATGCTAAATTCATATCATGTAATCTCAAAACACCCCAACCACCTAATTTCTTGGGAGTAGTAATGACCTCCCAAGAAATCCAGTGCATCTTATTATCTCCATTCACCCCATACCATAAAAAATTCCTCATAAGCTTCTCCAAAGTCTCAATCACCCCCACCGGAGCTTTATATAAAGAAAGATAGTATAATGGAAGACTAGTTAACACCGACTTAATAAGAGTAAGTCGACCTCCCATCGACAAAGAATTTGCCTTCCACGATGACAATCTATTCTTAACCGTATCAATAACCGGATTCCAATGACAAATCCGGTTCATATTGGCCCCAACCCTTATACCCAAGTAGTCAAAAGGTAAAGTGCCAACTCTACAACCCAAAGTCGCCGCCGAAACCTCTACCTCTCTATCTTCCACCCCTACCCCAATCAAGTACGACTTATGAAAGTTGAGCTTTAACCCGGAACAAATATAAAACACCCGAAGAATTCTAGCTACTCTCTCCAAATTCTCCTTAGACCATTCACCAATGATAAGAGCATCATCGGCGTAAAATAAATGAGAAATATCCAAAGAATCTCTATCGATCCAAATTCCTTTCAATTACCCTAATTCCACCGCTTTATCTATCATGCAATGTAGAACTTCCATTACCACCAAAAATAAAAACAGGGACAATGGGTCTCCTTGTCGAACCCCCTTTTTCACATTGAAATTCGAATGTAGGAGACCCATTAACCAAAACCGCAAAACGTGCGGATTCTAAAATCCCTTTAACCCAAGTACACCGTCTCCTTGGAAATCCCATTTGACTTAAAGTTGATAACAAGAAACCCCAATTAACATTATCGTAGGCTTTCTCAAAATCCAACTTCAACAAAAAAGCCTTCTTACCTGTCTTTTTGAGCCACCCAATCGTCTCATTAATCACTAAAGGACCATCTAAAATAAATCTCCCACTAATAAAAGCCGATTGAGTACACGATATGACATCCCCCAAAACCTTTCTGATGCACATAGCTAAATGCTTTGACACCACTTTGCTCACTATACCAACCAAATTAATAGGTCGGTAATCTTTTAGACCAACCGGAGTCTTTGATTTAGGAATCAAAGTGATAAACGACGAACTACATCCCCTGCTAATAACTCCATCCTCATGAAAACACTCCAACATATTCCAAAAATCCTTCTCCAAATAATTCCAAAAATGTTTTACAAACCTGAAGTTGAAACCATCCGGGCCGGGTGCTCTATCTGACCCACAATCAAAAACCGCTTCTTTAATCTCTTCCTTAGTGAACCTCTTTATTAACTCCTCCCCCTTACAAACATCTAATCTCTTCATATTACTGCATCAGATACTTGGTCTATTTTTCTCGTTCTCCTTAAAGTGGTTTCGAAAGTGTTTCATCACGTGATACTTTACCAACGACGGCTTCTGCACCCACGCACCGTGATACTGATCATCAGAATCGTATCCTCCAGGCTCAACATACTTCAGTCACCCAAGGTAACATGTACGACGAAATGTCTTGTGGTGCTGAGACTCAACTTGAAACCAAACCTGATGGTCTACTTTATTTTCTCAATCAACTTTGGATTCCTGACCGTGATGATCTTCGTACCTTCCTTATGAACGAGGCTCATAAGTCTCGTTATTCTATTCATCCTGGAGCTGACAAGATGTACCAAGATCTTCGTTATTCGTATTGGTGTCCTGGTATGAAGAAAGATATCGCTCTTTTTGTTGCAAAATGCCTTACTTGTTCAAAGGTCAAGGCTGAACATCAACGACCATCTGGTATGCTTGAACAACTAGAAATTCCTGTATGGAAATGGGAGAGCATAGCAATGGATTTCATCACTAAACTCCCTCGTACACCCAAAGGTTTTGACAGCATTTGGGTAATCGTCGACCAAATGACCAAGTCAGCCCATTTCTTACCTATTCGTGAGAATTATTCTGTGGAAAGGTTAGCAAAGATGTACGTAAGTGAAATCGTATGTCGTCATGGTATACCTTTGGACATTATCTCTGATCGTGATGGTCGTTTCACCTCTCACTTTTGGGATTCTTTACAAGACGCCTTGGGTACCAAGCTGAACCTGAGTACTGCTTATCACCCTAAAACAGATGGTCAGACTGAACGGACCATCCAGACGCTTGAGGATATGCTCAGGGCATGTGTCATCGATTTTGGTGGCGCATGGGATTCTCATCTTCCTTTGGTCGAGTTTTCATACAACAACAGTTATCGTGCCAGCATTAACATGGCTCCTTTCGAGGCACTCTATGGTCGTAAATGTCGTTCACCTGTCTGTTGGACTGAGGTTGGTGAAGCCCAGATCACTGGACCTGAACTGATCCAGGAAACCACAGATAAAATCCAACTCATTCAGGATAATCTTCTCAAGGCTAGAAGTCGTCAGAAGAGTTATGCTGATAAACGTCGTAAGCCCTTGGAATTTCAAGTCGGGGACCTTGTACTTCTTAAGGTATCCCCTTGGAAGGGAGTAATTCGCTTCGGTAGAAAGGGAAAACTAGCTCCTCGATACGTAGGCCCATTCAAAGTTCTTGACAGGATTGGAAAAGTGGCTTACAAACTTGATCTTCCACCCGAACTAAGCAATGTTCACCCAACCTTTCATGTTTCAAATCTCAATAAATGCTTAGCAGATGAGAACCTCCATGTCCCTCTTGAAGATGTGCAGATCGATGAAACTATGCACATTGTCGAGAAACCCGTCGAGATCGTGGATACTGGAGTCAAGAAACTCAAGCGCAGCCGCATTCCGATCGTTAAGGTTCGTTGGGAATCTAAACAAGGTCCAGAGTTCACTTGGGAACGCAAGGACCAGATGAAGACTAAATACCCACATCTTTTTGCACCAGACTCTCCAACTCCAACTTCGGGACGAAGTTCCTAAAAGTAAGGGAGACTGTAACATTTCGCATTGAATTATTTGTACGTTACGTTGATTATTAATAAAACGTCGAATTTCATCATTTAACGTCCTTTTAAAAATATTTCGTGACGCATTTGGACCCCTAGTACTATACTATATACATATAACATCTTTATATTGTTGATATAATTGTCAAAAAATAAAGGCATGGGCCGGGATTCGAACCCGAGCCCATGGCCGATTCAACAGACACCCACCACACAACCAACTGATCTACACCACATTTCTATCAAAGTACCCATGCGTTTTATTTATATATCATGTTTAAAATCTAGCAGTTGACTTAGAAAGTCAACTGCAAGAACAATCAACCATAATTAGTCCATCCAAAACGCGTTTAATCCCTGTCAAGACTTAATTGTTGATTGCCTTGACTGATTCGCGTCCATTACACGCTGATTAGTTGTTAAAAACATTCCTATTATACACAAATCATCGCATCATCATGTTTAATAGGGTCAAACATTCCAATTCGCTTAACCCGAACCCCACACTATAAATTGAACACCTCATAGCACTCTAAACTCGCCAAATACTCTTTCTTCATCTTCAATTTCTGTTATAAATCATCCTTTCAAGCTTTTGCTCGTGCGTTTTGCTTTTCCGTTTGACCACTCAATAATCACGATTAAGCTTTGTAAGTTTAAATTTTTTTGAAGGTTTTGTTCATCGGCCCTCTACAAACAATAACCCTATGTTTAATCGGGTTATTGTTTGTTAAACTTGATTATTGCACAAACTAGGGTTCGATCGAATTATTTTAGGGAAGAAAACTTCTGCAGACTTGTGTATTTATTTAAAACAGAGGCAAGATAAACACAACCACTGATCTAGATCAAATGGTTGTGTCTGTCTGTTTGTGAACAAAGGGACGCGGGTTCGAGTCCCGTATCCCACAATCTTTTATTTTCATTTATAAAAGGATTATAATTTAGTTTCTGATACAACTATATAATTAAATTCAAACCTAGTTTATTCGTTCTCAGGGTCTAGCCCAGTTGGTGGCTAGGCTTGTGATTAAAACACGAACCGGTCCCAGACCCGGGTTCGAATCCTACCTTGAGCAAAACATTTTTTTTTTTTTACCTTTTAGCTTTATATATTTCCACTAATATTTTTAAAATTGGTTTTAAAATACTAAAACTCCTTTATAAATTCTACAAAAATTATTTTATGTTATACTAATAGGAAAGTTTATTATACAATTTTTAGTTTTCCAAAAATTATTTATTTAATATATATAATTAATATTTCAAGTTTATTCTATTTTAATCATAAAATTCTATAAAAATATCAAAATGATTATATAAATTCCCACAAAAATTATTCTGAGTTTATATAACATTAAACATTTCTGAAATGATTTTTATTTCTGAAAAATCATTTATTTAATATTTTTAATCAATTTTTGTTATTTTTAATCATAAATAAATCATAATAAATTCATTTTTCAATATTTTTGCACCAAAATTTTATATAAATTATTTCTGTCCATTTAGAACAGAAGTACAAATTTTAATTTAAAAATTCTTTAATTTTAATATTTTTAGACATTAAAGTTATATTTTGACAAATTAAAATAAATAGATTAAATATTCTATTTTTTAAGAAAATAATTTTGTAAAAAATTATTTTCATACTTAAAACTTTATAATATGACCATCTTTAATCTAAAGTTTACAAAAAGACTTTTGTTTATTTATTTATCAAATTTCTTTTATTTATTAAACAAATTAATTAATAATCAAACGAATACTTATCCCCAAATTCGAAACCCTAGAAAATACTTGTAGACTAGAAAGACTTAGACTTATTTGTTATCTTATACATAGGGTAATACTTGGCAACTTTGTGGCTACACTTATTCTTTTTCTCGAGACTTAATACTTTGCTAAGGTGAGTTTACGTAACCATGTTTATGCAAATTCTTTATACTTGCAACATTATACTTAAGCAATTCTACATACATGTCTAGTTGTAATCTTTAATGCCTCATGACTTAGACAACTACAGTTAGACTTAAACTTCAACATACATAATCATTAGCTATGGCCAAGCCGGCGATACTCAATAATAGATCTATTGGATTGACAATCCCACCTAGATTCGTTGACCATCTTTTATGGGGAGCGCGGGGTGATTGTTATCGTTCCAACGTGATATTAAGGTGAACCGTGGATGACGGGATGGACCTAAACTAGTCGGAGGTTTGATTATGTGCATACTACACTTCATGTTTATTCATGTAGACTTAAACTTACGATAGACATATGAATTGCTAAACTTTTATTCTTAAACTTAATTGCTTGACATGGCTTATGTATTCTCACCAACTTCTAGTTGACCCCCCCCATTTTTACAACTCAACAGGTAATAATGATGCTTGAAGTCTAGAGAGTTAGCATGAGGAGAAAATTTGAAGTTTATGCTTTGTTTGGCTTTTTGATGTATTAGAATTTCATTCAAAACTCATTATGTATTTTCAATTTTGGATATTTGCACTTTAAATAAATTTCAATTAAAACTTGAATACCATGTGCTACTGTATACTCATTCTTACGTGACACCTCGATGTTTCCGCCATCGGTTCGGGTGTTACAGTGGTCGGCCGACATTAAAACGACGAAGGGGATGTAGGTGTGATGGAGAGATTGAGAGGTTAGAGAGAGTGTAGAGAGAGATAGAGGGAGAGTGTGCGGTTATGGCTGCACAAACAAGTGGGGAAGAAGATGGGATAAGGATGTTTTTATATCTAGGTTTGGGTTAGGTGGGTGTGTACAGCGTATCGAATCCGTATTAACGTTTCGAGCTTCGGTTTTTATTTTAGGCCCGATAATTAATTATAAAAAGTAGTCAGTTTTGTTCGAAATTAAAAATAAAATAAGCCGAGCAAAAATATAAATATATATGTCGCCTGGCACGTGTGTTCGATGCACGCGTTTACATCACGTTTATTAAATCGGTCGGAATTTCGATTGTTAAAACGATCAGTAAACTTCCGAAACTTAATAATAAACAATATTTATAATAAATATATATTATTTTTAATAATAAAAATCACGTCAGTGTAGATCAGAAGTAGCCGGTTGTCACAGTATTAATTGCATAGCCTATATAATCATTTCAAATACACACTTTCCCACTTCTTCTGTATTCTTCTCTTTCGACTCCCAAACAACTCTAACGTCTTTCTTTCAATTTCCTTTTAATTTCTTCAATCCTTTCACAATGTCTCAAGATTCTCAGAATGTTTGTGATCCAGCAAAGGTTTCTGATTCTACCAAGGATGATACGTCGTCCAAGAGTATTGATACAACAACTATTAAGTGGGATAAGGAGTCGTTTGCTGCATTCCTTGATCAATATGGAATCCGGAAAGAATGGGCTCCTGAACTTCCATATGAGGGCAAAACTGCATTGCAGGCTACCGAAGATAAAATTACTCTTTAGGAAGCATTTTTCACCAAGTGTTGTTTCTGACTCCCTACCACAAACTTTGTGGTGAATACCCTGCTCACCTATGGTGTTCATCCGACCCAAATGACTCTATTTGGGTGGCTTCGGATACTCCACTTTGAAGCAGCGTGCAGGGCCTTGGACATGGAACCTACGTTCGAGAGATTGAACGTGTTTTATGTTCTTGAAGTAGCCCGTGGAGGGAGTGGTTGGTATAGCCTCGGTACTCGTAGGAAGGTGAAGCAACTTGTGTCAGAAAATCTCAAGTCTATGTAGGACTGGAAGGAGAAATTCTTTTATGTGAACCGTGGAGTCATCCCTGCACCCCTGCAGTGGATGACTGTTGGTCTGAAGGAGAAGATTGCTGAATTTCCCCCTATGGAGGATTATAAGAATCAAGAATGGTATAAATCCCTTTGCGCACACGCTACTCCGCTTGTCATGGACAAATGTCCAGAAGGTGTGCTGGTGATGTTGGGTCTCAGCCAGTTGCGCACTCCGGAAGGATATGATCCGTGTGTACCGGAAGAAGGTATGATTTCATTTTCGCTATCACCATGTTGTTAGCTGTTATATGCTCTTACGACAAGTCTTGTGTATTGTGTGACAGGCATGTCTTTCTTTGAATTGTTTGAACGGAGAGGACCCAAGGGGAAAACCAAAATTACATCAAATCCAACGGGTATTTACACCATTTATTCCAATCTATACCTCTATGTCTAGATCTATTACGAATCCAATAAAATGACATAAAGTTGGTGAATGATGACTTAATTACCCAACCCATAACCTCCCAAGCTGGATGAGGTCCTTGACAAAGGCGGCACATAGTCCTAAAGGTGTATGATACAAAAGATCACTGGTGCGCCCGTAGGGAAACCATCCTTTGCCAAGAAGATCACCCAATCATCTGGTATGAACCAGAAATGTGTCCCTCGGATCTGGTCCACTTCAGAAGCCATTGCTTAGAACCCGGTTTGGATATCAGAAGCCCGAAGGATCTGTCTCACTACCGGTTTCCTTGCCTTGGATCTAGCTCGGGACTACCAGAAGCTGATTATACCATTGATTAATTTAGTTAAAGTTGTTATTAAGTTATTCATCATTCAAACCTATCACCAAGATAAACAAATAAAGATTAGAAGAAGATAACACAACAAATAACTGAAAATAAACTACTTTTAATAATAATAAAGTCTACGAATCGAAGCGGGTTTGTAAATACAAGAAAGATATAACCATAGAAATGATCAACACAAGGATGATGGCTGCTCATAGACAAGCTCTCCATCTCTAAGTGATATGTATTCTCTCATGATCCTTACGACCCTTGTTGTTTTATTGCATAACTACTCTACGATCCTCTTCTTGGCTAAGCTGATCAAGGTAGGTCGAAGCCTAACCATTGAGGGATGTTAGGAGGACCAGAAGGCCTCTCAAGGGACCGCAAGATCTCTGGAAGAAGCTTGGTAGTCGGCCAAAGAGAGCACAAGAAGGGATGAACAAATGGTGAGGGTTGGCTTGCTATTTATAGACCTCCAGGGGCTGCACAGCCGTGCCAACTTGTGTCGAGGGTGTGCACGCTATCTCACGTATGTTCTGTTGCTGCATGGCAGACTCTGTCTGTCCTTTTTGTCTGAGCATGGGCGTGCACTAGTATGTGGCACGGCCATGCATTAGCTGTCTTGTCTTGATTTCTTGCTCTCCAAGTTTGCTGCGTTGTTCTCTCGCGTACTGGACCCTCGTGCAGGTGTGCGTGGGCGTGCTTGGTCACTCCGAGGCTGATTTTAGTGTTGTTTAAGTCCCTGGATTGTCTTCAAATCATACAGTGAGCCGGCTGATAGTCTCGTATCTTTAGGAATATCCTGTTTTTGTCTGTTTTTGCCCAGAAATCCTTTATTTCTGCTTTGGAGCTCCGTTTTCCTGCAAAACACAATTAGGAACGAATTAAGTATCATATCTTACAATATTACCTTAATTTGTACCCTATTATGAGACTGTTTATGCCCATTTTATATGATAACGTTTTGAGTTATCAATACACGATACCTTGTAATGTTCGAGCTTCTTCTTCATTCTTTGACTGATAATCCTACATGTGAATCAAATCCGCAACGTCGAAAACCATAACAGGAGCCAACCTGCACCAAGCCTCTAATCTGGTCCACACTTCTGTCGAATAAACACACCCGGTAAATAGGTGCAGCGCGCTATCTTGACCCGAATCACACAACGGACATTCCAAGCTATCAAGCGGCACCCCACGTCTAACCAAGTTCATCTTTGTTGGGAGTCTATCAAGACCTGGTCTCTAGACCAAAATTTTACATTTGAGAGGCGGCCAACCTCTCCAATCTATGGACCGCATGGTACCTGTCGACGAGCCTTCGCAAAGCAATTTCTTGGCACTTTTAATTGAGAAAATACCATCCTTATCTGGATCTCATTTCCACCTGTCGTTGCCAAACCTCCCACTAATAATCATGAATATCGGCTAACAAGTCAAACAATTCAACAACCTTTTCAAACGAACTCGGAGTCGATTGCCATTCCCGATTCATAACTTTTATTCCTTGCTGAACCTGTACTCGGTCTACTATAGTAACCCATTTCCTTCTTTCTAGCCAAAACAGATGAGGATACCGAGTGCGTAATGGTTCGTTGCCTAACCATTTATCACCCCAAAACGTAATAGACATCCCATCCCCAACAATAACCGTAAAAAAGCTGTTAAGCAATCTACCGTTTGGGACCTTTTTGTCTCCTATTTTTACGATCTCTTTCCAACATCCACTAGCCACTTGATTACAAGGTAACATAGTCCACACTCTACTCGAACCATGACAACCAACCACAATATTTTTCCATAGACAATTTGTATATGAGGATCGAATTGTCAAAACAAAGACTATGATCAAACAAGTATATCAATTCAGGTGCGGAATCCCTGAATCGATTACAAAATGATAATAATACTAGCAAAACACACAAATCACTTTTAAAGTTTCCATTTCATTGATAAACATGTTGATTAAGCTTACAAATTGATGTTTACAATGATATAAAATAAACTCAGACTCAAAGAAACCCTAGGGAGAGATCACACTCAAAGGAGGGAAACAAAATGACAACTATTAACTTTAAAATCTGATTCAGCCTATTTATAGAACTGCACATTCGACCATACGTATGGGCGAATGTGCACGTTCGACCTTTCAAACGAGCGAATCAGCACTATACACTACAAAACTTCTCCTTGACCTTGAGCTTCTCCCTTCGACCAAAACTTTCACCTTCGACCATATTAAATTCCACGTTCGACCATTCGATAATGACAAAACAAGATTATATGTGCAATCCAATAGCATTAGTTGCACAATATGCATCAACAAACTCCCCCTCGGCTATTGCTTGGATTGCTTAAGCCTTCGCTCTTCGTCCATTATCTTGTTCATCAACTTGATGTGTCGTAAAGTCTTCTGCTCTTTCGTCAATACTGGTTCATTAGTTTGCTCCGGTTTCTTCTTTTCTTTCTTTTGAACTTGACCAAACTTCCCCAGTTTCTTATCATAGTCGCACCCGCGTTAACATCCCATGCAAAACACAAAAATACTACACGTTGGTATTTTGCAGCTTGTTCACTGTCCTTTTCTTCATAGAATATCGGGTTGTAATACAGCATAATAATATCTTCATGAGAGCAATTTATCAACCACATTGGATCAAAGATATGTATCTTCTTGAAATCATTCTTGCCATCCTTCAACAAGATAATAGCCTCCGCCGTCTTCCAATCATAATACCACCACATAAAGTCTTTCGAAAAGTGTTGTGGAATAGGCATCAAAGGTATGTGTTTCAAAACTGTCGGTGGTTCATACTTCAAAGTAATCTTGTTCATCCCCGTTATCTGATCTTTCTTCTTATGCACAATCCTCTTCGGATACTGTGGGGTGAACACATTCCATTTCGTCCTACTCTCTCTCACCATGTGATCTGCAAAATAACCAACAACACCGTTGTTCACAGTAGCATCTGACAACGTGTGTCTGCAGATATCGCGTACAACCCAGTAAGGTAGTGTCTTAATGTCATGGAATCTGTGAAAATACAGAATTCCTTTCTCCCACTTCACTGCAACACACCTCAGCTGTCTCAAATATTTCCACCCGAGAGCTTTACGTTTGAATAGTTCGTTATGGAATTTATAGAAAGCACCATGAATCTCAGTCTTTGGACGGTTGGCCTCTTTCTCTTTCAGCTTTCTTAACAAGTTCTTCAGATCGTCAGATTGTTCAACATTCGGTTTCTGACAATCTTAGTTCTTGAAAACTTCATCAACGAACTTCTTGCTTTTCTCACGAGCAAGTTTCTCAGCTTGGCTCAATAGTTCTTCAGAAAATTCAGGAAATCCAGAATCCTTATCATTTTTAAAGTATTCTGGATATTCCTCACTTGTAATATCCTCCATTTCAACATCTTCAAACACTGGAGTATCTCTATCATTAGAGTGATTTCCTGCTTCTTTCTCAGGAATATTTAGAATGTAGTTCTCACTCATTAAATCTTCAAGAGATTTCCCAACCTGTTTAGCCAATCCTTCTAGTATTTCTTTCGAAACTGCTGCAGAAACTTCACCGTCTTCAAGATCAGGATCATTGTACTCAAGTTCAAATCTCATGTTATCTGACTCAAATATTTCTGGAAATCTTCTGTCATCTCAATCGTCTAGAGTTTGTTTGTTAACATCTGACGATATAGCTTCTTATCCTCCTCAGATAGAGATCTGAACTTCTCATTCCAGAATATATCATCATCATCATCATCATCAGTATTACTACCAGGAGCTTTCGAACTTGATTCTCCTGCATCTTTTCCTGATTCTCTCTTTTCATACTTATATCGATCAGTGTCATCATCATCGTCATCATCATCATCATTCGCAGAGCTATTATCATCTCCAGAATCATCACCTGAACCATCATTATCATCACTATCCTTCTTCTTTTTCTCAGGATCATCACCGGCATCCTGTTCAAGTTCTTCATCATCTTCTTCATCAGACTCATATGGTTCAAAATCAACAAGCTCTTCATCTTTTTCTTTATCCTCCTCTCCTTCTTGTAACTGAGGAGCTCTTTCATACAAATCGTAAATCAGCTTTCTAAGCCCTTTGTTATCTTTCTTTACCTGCTTGTTTTCAAGTTTTAAAGCCACGTATCTTCTCGTATTTCTCTGCTCATGCTTTAACAACTTTTTGATTCTCTTTCTAGAGTATTTTAATCTTTGCTGCTAACTCTTCCTGGCTCTCCTGTGAAGATTCAACCACATCCAACATTTTTCTATCATTTTTTCTTAACTGATCAATCTCTTCTTCTTGCTGATTTATGATTTTCATCATTTCAGTCAGCTTCTGATTAACTGCATCCATCACATCTCCTGATACGGTAACTTAGGAATTGAAGCCTCAGCAAATGGAGTCTTTTTCTTAAACTTGTTTAAGACTCTATCCAACGCAACATTAAAATCATCAGTTGGAATATTAGTTTGCTCAGCAGCAGATGTTTTCTGTTTCTTAGCTGCTGGGGATGTCACGGGAGACTTAGAGCTAGATACTTCAGGAACTTTCTTTCTTGCAATTAAACTTTCAATTTCCTTAGCTCTCCTTTTCATAGGCTTTTTCAATTTCAACAGCCTTAGCTTTCTTCTTGTATATTGGATTCTTTTGTTTTGTTCCAGCCTTTGGTGATTCACCAAAATCTTCAGAACCCAATCCCAGACTCTCATCAATATCATCCATCACAACTGGACTCTTCATCCTCTCTTCTTCCAAAGTTTGATTAAGACTTTCAGATTCACCAGCCACAGTGTCCTTGGGCGTGGTGGTCTTAACGGTCTCATCAGCAAAATCCCATCTCTCTTCCTCCCGAGTCTCTTCAGAATCAATAGACTCTTCATTAACCAAATGTGTTCCTTTCTTTGCAACACTCTTCTTTCTTTGAGATGTTTTCTTTGGCGGTTCTGCTTTAACTTCTTTCTCTTTACCTTTACCTTTACTACTCTTGGCACCAACATTAACAACTGTCTCTTTCTTTTGGCTTCAGGATCAACAGGACGTAATGGATCATCATTATCAGATTCACTATTTTCATTCCTTGCCTTATCAACACCTGGATCTTTATAATCTGGTTTGATCAGATGACCAAACAAGTTCTTCAAAGGTGGTCTTTCATTTGAAGGTACACCTTTATAACCTTTCATTCTCACCAATGTGCTCAGACTTATATGATCCTGTACCACAATCTGAGTTGGATCTTTCCTCAACTTCTTGTATTTCTGATCGAATATCATTTGCAGGAATCTAGGATAAAGTAAAAACTTCTTACTCTTCAGACCTCTCAACGGTTCAAGCATATGATCAAGTATCATTCCCGATACGTTGAATGGTTTGTTCAGAATCAAAGCAACCATCAAAGAGCTAATACTCTTCCTCATGACATCATATCCTCCACTCACAGACCCAAATACATGTAGCATCACATGAGCAAGGTATTTAAACTGTGGGCACAATTTACCTTTATGTAGGGCTCCGTCTGTGATAGGTCCATTATATTTCATCCTCATAAAGCACTTCCTCTGTTCTATCCAAGATAAGAATCTCGGATCAGTCTTCTTGTCTGTCAACTTTAAAGCTTTCCTGATGTCACCTTCAGATACAATCACCAACTCCCCCTGAATCTTACTGATTATTGATGTTTCATTATCCTAGAAATCAATTTGTGCATTCTTCCAGAACTCTTTCCGATGATCTCTGTAAATGATAGCAGGAGTGGCTATAGCATCTACAACTCTGCTTTGCTTCAGGAACTCAACGATACCAGTGAATTCGGCATGTCTCTTTAAATCTCCAAGAAAAGCGCAACAGTTGTGAGCTTCTTCAAACGGTAGTTCTTCTTCTGGCTTCTTCGCAGCAGCCTTTTCTGATGAACCTGCTTGTATATTTGTATTATGAGGTTCAGCCATTAACAATTTGCAAAAACAAAACACGAAAACATATTAGAAACGGACAAAAATATACAAAATTGAAATTTTGGATTTTAGAAATCCACCTTCGACCGAACGTGGGTTCGAAGGTGTAAAATATAAGGTTCAAATGTGGAAATAAGGTTCGAATGTGAAAAAGTTGAATTAAAATTGTACATTAGACCTTTTATCCACTTTCGACCGTTTAAACAAGCCACCTTCGACCAAAAAGTCAACGGTTGAATTAGGCTGTTCATCTTCTAAAATTTCATATTTTGATTTTGACTGTTTTAACATGCCATTTTGATTTGTTTAGATGCTAATAGGTCCGATTAACCTTTATTAACAATCAATTGTTATTATTATTCAATGATTAAGTGTTTTTCCCCAAAATCTAGGGTTCGAAGGTTTTTAACAATCAATAACACAATCTGTTGGATTATAACCCTTGATTTTGTTATCCTCTCCTCCTAAAACACTTAAGGATTGAATCCCTATAAAAAATGTTAACACTAACACAATCTAAAACCACAATCAATTCAGATTTAGGGTTCGGATATAAAACCACTGATTCAGTCTTCAAAACTTGATGATTACCTGCAAATCTAATGTATAAATGATCAGACAATGACAAGGAATACAATGATAAGGTGTAGAATGATTGGGCAACAAGGGGGTGTAATCTCAGATTTTTGAAAATTTTTCAAATGAGGGATCGAAGGTGCAGATGAGGTTATATAGGCTCCACATTCGACCCTTTTAGTTGGGAGAATGTGAAGATATTTCCACTTTCGACCCTATTTAAAGGTTCGAAGGAGGAAATATGGTTCGAATGTGCAACATACATAAGAACACTCACAATCGACCGTTTAGAAAGTTCGAATGTAAAGGAAAATTCCACATTCGACCCATCGAAGGGGCGAATGGAGATTGGAATTTTTGAACTTTTTACCAGATCTCAAAATCGAATCCCGTTCAATATTTTTCTTAACTTTTAAACATTCATCATTTCTCATTTAAAGATCACAAAACTCAAATGATCCATCAAGTTTTAGAAAATCACCAACAACCACCATCGGTTATCAAAAAGAATATAGAAATGTAAAATCTATTGGATTTTCTGAAAGTTTTTGTTAAAACACACCTAAAATCTTTTTGCGTTTTTGTATTTTTGACTAAAAATGTAAAATGCGGAAATGTAAAGATAAAGCAGTAAATGTTTTGTGATTTCCGGTAAGAGGATCATATCAGTTATTGAGAAATCTGATCACACCGTTGATCTTTTAATTTATATTATCATTAAAGACAATGTGTGATCTGGCAATTGCTGATATTGTTGTCCACATAAGCTCACATGCAGACTGTTGTGTAGTGCTTTAGACTGATACGGTTATTTATAGTATAAACGTAATTGTCTGTGGTTCCCACACACACGACATACTCCCGTATCAAGGAATAATTGCACAAAGATTCATTGTAACGCGTGATTATGCTTTTGTTATCTGTCATTTACAAGGTATGAGGCACAGAGGTGTACAGGTCAGCAATTCAATGCTACAAAGTAACTTCTGCACTCTACCAGGTTGAGGGCTGATATCAATCATGATTTGCATCAATGATTGGATACGATGCATTAGATAATCTTTGATTATATTCATACATTGAAAGTTCCTCAATTTGGTAACTTTAGGTTTTGGCAATAAAGCTCTTTTATAAAGATACCCTGTCTGATCTAGGTCCGTAATAACTTACGACAGAAGATCAGAAAGGCTATCACCAAATAACTAATAACATAACGACTCAAAACCTCCGAATTTTGTACAAAAACCCTATCAAACGAAATTACGGTACTAAGACCATATGCCCATGAGGAGTTCATCCACATAACAATTCGTTGGATATGTATGTATCAGGCACGCAGTAATAGGTATACGAAGCCTCTCAACACATCACACAGACTCAAACACACGCCTTATATTGCATTACACTTCTTTAGCATGTGTCAGATCCCCACTGATGTACTATCATTTCCTCTTTTTCTCCTGGAAATCATTTTGGGTTTTTCTAATTTTTATGACTTTTTGACTTTTTCATTATTTTTGGTTTTTCTAAAAATAAACTCCCACTAAAATGAAAAACATATTTTGGGTTTTTGAATTTTTCAGAAAAGCAGTAAAAACTAAAACTAAAAAGTGATAAACCGAGGTGATGATTAGTCTTGTTTCTCTTTTATACCATTAGCTTTTAAAAGATATTCAAATCTGGATTTATCAAAAGCTTTGGTAAAAAGATCTGCACGTTGATAGTCAGTGTGGATTTTGACCATATCAATCAACTCTTTTGCATAGCAATCACGGATAAAATGGTATTTAATCCGGATATGCTTAGCTTTTGAGTGATTGACTAAGTCTTTAGTTAATGCAATAGCGGCTTCATTATCACAGTAAATAGGGGTTTTAAGAAATTGCAAACCGTAATCAACCATCTGTTGTTGGATCCACAACACTTGTGAGCAGCAGCTTGAAGCTGAGACATATTTTGCTTCACATGTTGATAAGGCGACTGCAGTTTGTTTCTTGCATTGCCAGGTCACGAGCCTGCTCCCCATAAACTCGCATCCAGCCGTTGTGGACTTACTGTCTTTGTCACAGCCTCCCCAATCTGCATCACTAAAAGCTATTAGGTCAAAATTATCATCATTAGGGTACCATAGTCCTCTCGACGGACTACCCTTCAGATATCTAAGGATCCGTTTGACAGCTGCTAAATGACTTTGTTTTGGCTTCGATTGATAACGTGCACAAAGACATGTGGCAAACATTATATCTGGTCTAGATGCGGTGAGGTACATCAGAGATCTGACGCTAGCTCTGTATGTAAAAGGATCAGTCAGCTCCCCCTTAGCGTCAACTCCAATCCAGTGATTAGGTTGTATTGGGGTATCCATCGGCTTCGAATCTTCCATCTGGAATCGGCTCAAGACTTCAGATACGTATTTGGTTTGGTGAATAAGATCCCCGTTGGTCTTTGGTCCACCTGCAAGCCTAGGAAAAACTGCATATCTCCCATCGCACTCATTTCAAACTTTTCCTGCATAACCTTTTCAAATTCTCTTCACAAAAGTTCGTTAGTAGATCCAAAAATAATGTCATCAACATAAATCTGCACTAGAAGCAAGTCATCCCCTGTTCCTTTTGTGAACAGTGTGCAATCTACCAAACCTCGTTTAAATCCTTTGGATAGAAGATACGTGCTCAGCTCCTCATACCATTGCCGTGGAGCCTGGTGCAACCCATAGAGAGCTTTATTAAGAACGTAGACCTTATCCCGGTGGATAGGATCCTCAAAGCCTGGTGGTTGACCTACGTAAACTTCTTCCTTGACCACACCATAAAGAAACGCGCTTTTAACGTCCATTTGATACACCTTGAATTTCTTATATGATGCAAACGCTAGAAACATGCAAATAGCTTCTAAGCATGCAACCGGTGCATAAATCTTGTTATAGTCGATTCCTTCCACTTGATGAAAGCCTTGTACAACCAGTCGAGCTTTGTTTATCACAATCACTCCTCTGTCATCCTTTTTGCACTTGAACACCCATTTGGTTCCAATCTTTTTCCTTCCTGGAGGTAAATTTGTTAGTGTCCACACTCCTAGTTTCTGAAATTGCAATAACTCCTCTTGCATTGCCTCTACCCAAGCTTCATCCAAAAGAGCGTCCTTGTATGTCCGCGGCTCAACCTGCAAAACATAACAAGTAAAAGACCAGTCATTCTGACAACCTGTTTTCTGAACTTTAGCATATAAAGCTAGAGCGCCAAGATTTTCTTGTGAGTTTGCAATCCTAAGTTGTCCTCTTGTCATAACAGGGCTTCCAAGATCAACAATAACTTGCTCGAGCGGGTGAATACGATGAATCCGAGATTCCGGATGATCAGGTACTTGCACTTCCGTTTGAGTAGTCGAATTCTCTGTCGAATCTAGATCATTACCCAAGTTTGATGATGAAGCAACATTTGGATTTGGGTTCACTGGAGGTGTCTCTATAACCTGTTCTAGAATAGCTTCACCTGTGACTTCATCATCATCTTCCGATTCTGAAGAATTAAGAGTTGTGGAAGCTTCCTGGAACACTTCTTCTTCTGGTGTAGGAACATTGGCATCATTAGAAGCTGTTTGAGGAGTTACGGTGATCGGACGCACTAACGGTGATGTTACTGCGTTTTCACACTCGTAGTATAATCTTAATACAGCCTCTTCAACCAAGTCATCTAGATTGAATGATTCAAAGAAGTCTTTGTAATCAAACATCCAATCTGGACCGCTACCCTGTACATTCTGAGTATACCGCTGAACTTCAACGTTAGCCCACTCCTCTACCTGACGAGTTCGTTTGTTGAATACCCGTTTGAGCGGGGTTGCATATCCAACAAAGAATCCTTCTTTAGCTTTCAGTGCGAACTTCTCAGATGGATTAAGCATAGTACACGGTGCTCCAAATGGTTCTAGATACTCTAAGTTTGGCTTTTGTCTGTTTAACAATTCATAAGAAGTTTTACCAAACTTCTTCACTGTTAAACACATGATTCAGTGTATAACATGCTACGTAAATGGTTTCATTCCAGAACATTACTGGAAGGTTGGAATTCGCAAGCATTGTTCGAGCCGCTTCAATTAGAGTCCCGTTTTTACGTTTTGCGACACCATTCTGTTGAGGGGTATACGGAGCACTATATTCATGATGAATTCCTTTGTCTTTACAAAGAGCATCCATCTGTGCGTTTTTGAACTCCGTCCCATTATCACTCCTAATTCTCCTGATCTTCAGACCATAGACATTTTCTAATCGAGTGAACAGAACCTTCAGATTGTTAAACGTGTCGCTCTTATGATGCAAGAACATAACCCATGAGAATCTGGAATAATCATCGGTAACCACAAGACTGTACAATTCACCAGCATGACTTTTACGCTTGACCGGTCCAAATAGGTCCATGTGCAAACGCTCAAGTGGCATCTCTACTTAATTTACTTTCTTTGGTTTGTGGGATTGCTTGTGCTGCTTTACTTTCTTGCAACTCACACACTTGTTCAAATGGAAATGTTTAACATTTATGCCTTCGACAAGTCCATTCTTCACCAGATGGTTCATTTTTCTAAGGTGAATGTGTCCCATCCTCCTATGCCACATTATAGATTCTTTTTCAGTAGCCTTGGAGAGGAAACACGTGACTTGACCCTGGGTTGTCATAGCCTTTAACATGTCGAGAATGTATAGATTATTCACTCTCGGTGCTTTCAGCATTATCCACTCTTTTGGAAGTACGAAACCTGGCTTGAGAATGTAGCAAGATTTGTCATCAAAGAAAACAGAGAACTGTTTGTCGCAGATTTGACTGACACTTAGCAGATTATAGTCGTTCTGTTTCACATACGATATCTTCTCAAAACTCACGATACCATTACGCACACTCCCTTCCATAGTAATGTATCCTCCTTTGTTCCCTGCAAATGCTACATATCCGCCATTGATGTTTCTAATGTCGAACAGCAGCGATAAATCCCCCGTCATGTGACCAGAAGCTGCACTGTCAACAATCCAAAGACTGCTAACAGGGCCAGCTGAAGCTCCCTGCACATATCAAGTAAAAAGATTAGTTCTTTCGGGGGACCCAAGCCTGCTTGGTCTTGGGTCTTTGAACATTTTGTTTCAAAGATTCTTTATCACAAACACTTGAATTTGAATTGACCTTTTTCTGATTAATTTAATTTCGCTTTCATTTTCAGATTTTTCATGTGCTTTTGAAGTCGAAGCACCTTGAGAACCCACCGGTGACCAGAATTGTTCCGAACTTTTCAAGATCCGAATCTGAGATTTTGGAGTCTCAGTCGGTTTCTTTACTTCATTCTTGAAGGAAACTTTCTTGGTTACCTTCTCTGATTTAACAGAGACAGGTCCAACTATTGGTTTAACAGCATGTTTTAATGGTACCTTTTGCTTCTCAACAGCTGTGTTCACCACTGGTTTCTTTAAGGGTTTTTCCATTGCGATCCGGTTACGACGATCATATGCCATCTGACGATTATCCCTCTTTTGAAAATATCTGCTTTGGTTATAAAACGGTGCTGGTTGAGGGACAAAGCGTCGTTGTAGATAACAATGATTATCGACTGGAATTTGATACTTTTGCTTCACTTCAACCTCGTGCCTTTTGTGCCTCACGTACGAGTAGTGAGCAAGTAAATGTCCTCTCTCCCCGCACTTAAAGAATGCACGTTATTCTTCAACGTTGTTCTTGGCGTTCGACTTTGCATAAGTAGTGATAGGATATTGGTCATCCACACACCTTCGTCTTAAACTCTCAGGAGCTGGGTCCTTTGAGTAAGTTAGCTCAAGAAAACTATTCGCCTTCTCCTTTGGCTTAACAAACTCTGTGACATGAACCTTTAGTTCTTTTGGAACATCCAAGTAAATTTTCTTCAAAATCTCTGGAGGTACATCATTGGTTCTCTCATGTTTTGGGAACCAAATAGTACTCTCCTGCCAAATTTTCTCAATCTTGGAGTAATTGGTAAACTTAATTGGATATTCCTCATCAGAAATGATCTTATCAGATCCTTCCGTCCGATAAAACACCTTGACGGGTTTGTCACTTTGTTCATTCTTTTCAACCTGCTTAACTAACTGATTCACTCGATGAGCGTTAGCCATTGGATGAATAATCTGAGAAGGTGACACCGGTTCATTGGTGATAATATGATTTTCAACTGGAATATCACTCACTTTCTCAGTTTTATCATCCTCAGAGTCAGAATCATCAGTTACAGCTGTCACACCCTCATCATTCAGTCCCAAAATAGGTCTAACATCGGAATTTGGATCTCCCACACTGGAAGTGTTAGATTCATCATCCGATGCAGAATCAGACTTAACTGAACTCTCCGGTGTTATTGAATGTAAAATATGATTTTCAAACAACACTGGAGATGGGACTGCCTTGTAGTTTGCACTACTTGGTTGTGAAGGTTCCTCAATAATATGGTCAACAACATATGCAATAGTTTGTAGCTTTCAAGCTTCTTGTTGACTTTTTCAGCAAAGAACTTGATGGTTGCCATTTCAAGTTTAGTTTCTTCCAATTTATTGATGTAATTGTTAATGGCCAATTGTTTTAAAGAAAGTGTTTTCTTAAGATCGAAAATATCTTTCTTATAACCATCAAGCACCTTATTGAATTCATGTGCTTCTTTTCGATACGATTGACAGTTGATCTTAGCACTCTCAAGTTGAACCTGAGTTGCTTATTATCCTCTGTCAATCTATCACATGCACCACAATACTTGTCACTATTCATGTCTAAAGTAGAGTCAGAACTTACCTGTTTCGGAGGCTCTGTCATCGCAATCAAAGCAAAGTGTGCTTCCTTACCAGCAAAGAATTTAAATTAATCCACTCTGGTGAAAGCATCATCCACTATGCAAGATTTGCGGGTCATAAGAAAATTAGCTTCGGCTAGAAGTTGATCAATGTCATCATCTAGTGAGTTAACACTAGATTCAGAATTAGGCTCGCTCTCCGAATCAGAATAAACTGAGTCACACTGTTCAGGAATATCAGTGACTGAGTCAAGAATCAATCCTAACTTCTCTTCAACACAAACATCAGTTTCTTCCACCAATTCCTCAATCTTCACCTCAGATTTCTTCTCAATCTCCAAATCTTCTTCAACTGACACCGGCTCCTCCAACTCTATCTTCTGAGCAACACACGCCACATTACCAGTGGTAATCTCCTCAACACCAAGTTGCATACCAGTCCAATCAAATCGTTCATCCTTCTGAGTAACCAAAGCTTGGTTCTGGTTATCTAGTTAGGTTTGGTTGTTAGGTGTGGAAATTGGAATGATTGTTTTGGTTGGATTGTGTGGTGTTTGATTTTGGTTCTGGTTTGGTGTAGTGGTTTGTCTAACAGAATTGTTTGATGGAGTATTTTGTCGGTTTTGGTAATTACTTTATGGTTGGTAGTTGGTGTTGTTTTGGCTTTGATAAGATACCTGATTTTGAGATTGACGGCTCTGGTAATTAGTGTTGAAAGGATTCCTGTTTCCCTGTTGTGCTGGCTGTGTACATTCTCTCTTGAAGTAACCTTTCCCACCACAGTTAAAACATATGACTTTGGCGTTGTTGAAGCCATATGTGGTGTTGGGAGATGTAGAAAAATCAGTTCTGCCAGTTTTCTCTATAAACTTCGTCGCTCATCTCATGACACTAGCAAATGCCAACTGAATGTCAATGAGCTCCATTTCTTCCTTGTCAATTTTGGTGTAGTCTTCACTTGTTAGGTACCAATCTGACTAGCTACCAAACCATTATACGAGGCGACCATAGCAGATACCAAAGCTACATGTTGCTGTGCAACTTCAACAGTGACATTGTTCAAATTTGATGTCTCCAACACAATTGGGCTTTGTTTTGGTTGGTTTGGGTTCATTTGAGGAATAAATGGTTGTTGTTGGGGTTGATTCAAGCTAGCAGAGTAGCATACAGCTTGTTGCATAGGTGAAAATGGTGGGATGTAAGCGTCTGGATATGACGGTGGTGTGTAAGATGATGTTTAAGCAAGATAGTTTATTGGGGTTTTGGTTGGTTCAACAACGTTTGAAACACAGGCTATGTGTGGAGCAACAGAACTACTAGAACTTGAACTAGTCAGAGATGAAGATGTACCACCATGATATAACTCTGGATTCTGAGGAACTTGTGCTCTTTTCGCTTTCCTCTTCTCTTCCATTTCTTTGTTCTCAAGCTTCTGGATGAATTCATTGCTGGTCCAATACTGGTATGCATCTTTCTCCTTCAGGACCTCAATGTGTTGATTCCAGTATGGTGGTAATGCATCAGCGAATTTATCAACCAACTCAGACATAGGTATGTTGATCTCATAACTTGACAGTTCAGTTAACAAATGATAATACCTCGAAATCAACTCCTTCAATGTCTCATTTCCCATATAACTGAAATTCTCTAACTCTTTTCTCAACTCCTCCATTCTTAACTTCCTTGTTTTCTCATTCCCATCATGACGATTCCTTAACATATCCCATAGCTGCTTTGAGGTTGTGCACGACCCGAACTGATGTAGAAGATCAGTGTTAATAGCCTGGGATAACGCCTTCTTTTCCACTGCAAACTTTTGCTTTTCATCTTCAGCTAAGCTTTCTAATGGAATCGGCTCACCAGTGTTCTCCAAAACTGGTGCTACATAACCCTTCGCAATCATTTGCCATGCCTCGGTGCCTTCCATTCCCTCCAAATGAATCTTGAACTTGGTCTTCCATTGATTATAATCCACCATTTCCATCAGCTTTGGTGGACGGCTCCCACTACCTGAAGATAAGTCATGAATTAGCGTAGAAATATCATTGGTAGTTTGAGAGTGTACCGCAGCTGCTGCAACTCCCCAATAATCAGCCATGGGTTGTTGTGGTGGTTGTGCAACTTGTTGTGGCATCGAACTAGTCATCGCCAAGTAGTTGATTGGTTGAGATGATTGACTAGTCGTCTTCTGAGCAGCTACCGACCAAGGATCCATTGTCACTTGTTGTTGTGCTGTTGTATTAGGTCTCGGTGTTGTTGGAAAGTTCCACATATCATCTAAAAAGGATAAAACACGAAACGATTAGAAAAATTTTCAAACAGTTTCTACTTTCGACCTTTTACAAATAATCGTGGGGGCGAATGTGGAATTATGTCCAGATTCGACCCTTTCTGAAGACTTGAAGGTAGAATATAACAAACTCTTCTCACTTTCGACCAAACTATCCCACTTTCGACCTCGCGATGGGTCGAATGTACACCAACTGGTCGAATGAACAACAACGCACAAAAAATCCTAGGTTCGACCGGAATAATGTCCACTTTCAACCTAAAACCTCCTGGTTCGACCTAAAACACACACTCTCAACCGTTTCTCCCTAGGTTCGACCCTTGCATTTTGAAAAACGGTTATTCTTTGAAAATCAGTTATTTTGAATCAAAATTTTCAAAAGTTGATGAAATTTGATGATGTTTTGCAGGTTTTGCTTCGGAATTGATTTGGAACGAGTTTAATAAAGAGAATTTTAGATTTTATCCATGAAAACAAGTTCAAATCAATCAATATTCATCAATTTCAATTGTTCTTTGAAAACAGAAAAGTTTTGATCAAAATTGAGTCCAAATCAGCTCAATTATTATCAAATCGTAGTTGTTTGATCCTTATGGCTCTGATACCACTTTGTATGTGAGAATCGAATTGTCAAAACAAAGACTATGATCAAACAAGTATATCAATTCAGGTGCGGAATCCCTGAATCGATTACAAAATGATAATAATACTAGCAAAACACACAAATCACTTTCAAAGTTTCCATTTCATTGATAAACATGTTGATTATGCTTACAAATTGATGTTTACAATGATATAAAATTAACTCAGACTCAAAGAAACCCTAGGGAGAGAACACACTCAAAGGAGGGAAACAAAATGACAACTATTAACTTTAAAATCTGATTCAGCCTATTTATAGAACTGCACATTCGACCATACGTATGGGCGAATGTGCACGTTCGACCTTTCAAACGGGCAAATCAGCACTGTACACTACAAAACTTCTCCTTCGACCTTGAGCTTCTCCCTTCGACCAAAACTTTCACCTTCGACCATATTAAATTCCACGTTCAACCATTTGATAATGACAAAACAAGATTATATGTGCAATCCAATAGCATTAGTCGCACAATATGCATCAACACAATTTCCTTCTCTTTTAAACCTCCATGCCCATTTGAGAAGAAGAGCCTCATTAATACCTTGCAACTTCGAAACGCCTAACCCTCCTTCCTTTTTAGATTTTGTAATAACTTCCCAAGCAACCCATGCTATTTTTTTTCTCATCGGATGATCCGGCCCATAATAATCTTCTCATGATCGCTTCAATACTTTCTATCACCTTCTTCGAGGCTTTATACAAAGAAGAGTAATATATCGGTAAATTTTCAAGCACTGATTTAATGAGAACTAACCTTCCCCCAATCGAAAAAGTTCTCGCCTTCCATGACACAAGTCTAGACTTCACGACATCTATCACCGTCGACCAATTAGCGATCCGATTCATATTAGCTCCTACTTTATCCTGAGGTACTCGAAAGGAAAAGACCCCTTTTTGCACCCCAAGATTTGTGTCATCTCCTCAACTTGTGTGTCTTTAGTTCCCACCCCAATGAGATTAGATTTATGCAAGTTAATACGAAGACCAGAATACAAATAAAACACACGAAGCATACGAGCCGTGCTTTCCAGATTCTCTCGTGACCAATCCCCTAGAATCAATGCATCATCAGCGTAAAACAAGTGCGTAACTTCAGCTTCGTAATCTGTAAAATTAATGCCCGAAAATTCCCCAACATCTTTAGATTTATTCACAACCCAAGACCAATCCTCCATGACAACTAAGAATAAAAAGGGGGAGAGCGGGTCACCGTGGCGAAGACCTTTCTGACAATTAAATTCAAAAGTCGGTGACCCGTTCACTAGCACCGCAGACCATGCTGACATCAAAATACCTCTAACCCATTTACACCACCGAATAGGAAAGCCCATCCGTGTCATAATAGAGTCCAAAAAATTCCAGTTTACATTATCGCATGCCTTTTCGAAGTCTATTTTTAATAAAAAAAAAGCCTTATTCTTCCGTCTTTTTAACCACTCTGTTAACTCGTTAACAACCAAGGTGTAACATCCGGCAAAAATCGATGTGATTCCATACGTAATTAGTATATGTAATTAACGGTTTAAGTGCATATTTAAATTAATTGGATTTATTTAACTAATGCCTTAGAGAATAGCAAATTCCCCATAAGATGCATAGGAATGCACATGTTTAATGTTGAAGCACGGCGAAATCGCGTGCGAATAAACTTGTCCGGAACGGACGTTGGTGATTACCCGGTAAAAACTAAATAAACGAAAAGGATCCCGGACACCCAGGATATAATATAAAGGGTATTTTCACAAGATATAATGTGTTTTGGAACTCTAAAACCATAAGTGAAAACTTTACATACAAATCTCCCGGTAACGAATAAAGTGTGCGTACCGCACCCGGTACGCGTATAACTCATAATTTCACCCAACAAGAGCCTAATTAACCAATCAACACTTAAACTAGGCAATGTTTAAGAGTTATTAGAGGCACTTATAATGTCCGAATAACACGCGATTAAAATCTGAAAAATACCCGAACGACACCCGAACGTTAAAGGATTAACCTTAACAAATTGTTAACAAATATTTTGTGTTGTGGACCCCCACCCCATGACCTCTAGAACCGGACACCCTTCCTAAACCATCCTCAAATCTCACTTTTTGTACCAAAAATCCAAGGGTGATCATAAGGATATGGAGGTATGGATTTGATTGTATATTATATAAGATCTTGGTACTTATAAGATTACAAGCAATCCTCCCATTCTTGTTGAAATTCTCGGCCATACACCCAAGAAAAACAATCTCCCAAAGAGTTCTAGTACAACAAAAGCCTTGTTTTAAGGAAAGAGGATCCAAGCTAGATTGTATACAATATTATTGTGTCCTTCCAAGATTACATGAAACCTTCCATTCTTTTACAAAACTCATGGCCAAGACACCTCAAAAACAATTCACCAAGATTTCTTAAAGATCACTAGTACATACATGTTCATTTCATATAAGATTAAAATCTAGTGATGGATCCTTGAAATCTTGGAAGATCATTGTAAGATATGTTGAGGATATAAAGAATCACAAAGCTTAACACTTGAACCAAAATCTTCTTCTTCTTCTTTCCTTTTTGGCCATGAGGTTGCAAGAAGCATCCACACATCTTCTTTCAAGTTTTAACACCTCCAAATCACTCATAAACATATCCATCTTCCAAACCCCCATTGTGTGTTTCAAGCTTGGAGCTTAACCACTTAGGAAGAACACACTAAACCCCATCAAAATCAAGCATTGATAGCTTCCCTAGCCTTGTGCTAGTTGTAAGTATTCTTGATCTTGTTTTGTCTTTAAAAGTTTATGTTTAATAGCTTGAAGCAAGCTGTACAAGGGGTGAACTTGAATAAGCTTTTCATAATAAAACATATGATTTTTAAAGACTAAAATGGTGTTAAGTTAGTGTGAAATGGCCGAAATATGGTGAAGGATATTAAGTATTCTTGTAGTTTTTATAAAGTTCATTAATACTTGAAGAAGATGGTGATTTAAAGATGAATTGTTATTAGAACTTGAATGAGCTTAAAAATGGTTTTAATCATCTTAACATAAGGATATAAGACTTGTTATAATGTTTCTTTTCTAGAAAATAAGTTATACAAAAAAATTGCATTATCAAAGTCTACAAACTTGAAAAATATAATTTGGACATGTTGGACAAAATACACTAATTACACTTATTAGTAGCCTTAATAAGATGATATGAGACTATTAAAAGTGTTGAAATGTGAAAATAAACTAACATTACAAAAATGATCTATTAAAGTCTACTAGTTTAGTAGGAAATTGCTAATCTTGAAAAATAAAATGGAAAAATGCAACTTTTATAAGTTAAAGGACTATATTGGTAACTTTAAAAGTTGAGGGACTAAAAATGATGTTTTTAGAAACTTGGGTCTAAAAATACAACTATGGAAAGTTTGGTGTCAAAATTGTAAATAATAATTTTCCAAGGTAGAATTGGTAAATACTAGCAAGTATACACATGTATCTTGTATAAAAGTGTATTTTTATAAAATAGAGTTTTATAAAAATATGGACTTTTCTAACATATGGATATATATATATATAAACAAAGGTTTTATAAAAATGTTAGACAAATTAAAAACTTGGGAGAACTTATATAAAAATGAACACCTTTATATAAATGGGAATATAAAAGTGTTGGAGCATTTTTTATATATAAGTTACCAAGTCTTGTGTAAAAATGCAAAGGTATTTATAAAACTTCCAAGTAATATGTGTAGGAAATTAAAGGTGAATAAATTTCTAGAATACACATATTGAGAAACTTGGGAAAAATTAACTATATATATACATATATAAGTTAAGTAATCGGATTTGGACGTGTAAACGGACTAAGACGTAAAATCGAACAAATAAGTATTTGTATTAATTACGTCTAAGGAAAATATAAGAATATATATTTTTAAAGGACCTAAAATATATAAATTGGGTGAAAATACATAACACTTTCCTAAGTGTTGGAAATTTATTCGTGGGAGAAAAATAATGTAAATAATCTAACGATTAAACGTTAAACAAGTGTATGGACTTAACAAAGAATATATATATATATATATATATATATATATTCGGCTCGACGAAATCTTAGTATATTTATTTAATGGGAAAGTAAATATACAGGGAGGTGAGTCGAGTGCAGAAAACAATATATATATATAAAAATATCGAATCGACGAGATCCTAGTGTATTTACTTAATGGGAAAGTAAATATACGGTATGGTGAGTCGAGTCGAGCGTAGAAAACTTATTATCGAAAGACAAGACCTTAGTATATTTATTTGAATGGGAAAATAAATATACGGTAAAGTGAGTCGTGTCGAGTGGTAAAGATATTATATCGAACGACGAGATCTTAAGTATAATTATTTAATGGGGAAATAATTATACGTTAAGTGACGTTGAGTCGAGAATAATATTATACAAGTTAATTAATATTCATGAAAGTATAAATGTAACTTGTAAGAAGGGTAATCCATCACCAACGGACCTAGGACATATGTTTAATTAAACGGGGAATTATATGTAAATGGTGGTGTTGGGAGTTGGGTGTACAACTTGCCGGAAATACACACGCTATAGACTTAGTGACTTACACGCACTAGGACGTTCGTAGGTGCTTGACCACGGACTTGCTATTCTCTGCTATTTGATTGTACGTTGTACATCAGGTGAGTTTCACGGCCCCATTTTAAACTGTTTTATGTTTTTCGGGGGAAAGATATGTTAGGGAAAATGTGTGACGGGATAATTACTTGAGTAGTGATCGCCACTCGGGGTTGAGTCCTCTCTTCTGTAACCATTGATTCAGGGAAATGAAACCGAAGGAATATTTGGATAGTACTATTGGTGCCTGACAAGGCCCACCCCTAATCGATAGCATCGATTATGCATCGGTGTATGCCAGAGGTGCACGTATTCTGAACTTAAGTCGTTGGGTTCCGAGAAACGACTTGGAGCGGGGCATATTTATTAGTCTTGGTTTGGTTATGGGACTCAGGGGATTGCTCATCATCATAGTTTGTAGGAGCTAGCTACTCCTTACAAAGGCCACAAATTGTGCTGGATCTGCACAGGATGTAAAAATGTTGTTATTACGAAACTAAAACCTGTGAACTCACCAATATTTTATATATTGACGTCTTTTTAAACATATCTTTCAGGTAACTAAGTGCTGAATAGATATGGGGCTAGTGCGGTGGAATTCGGGATGTCGGATACTGGTCGGGGTTTCATATATTGTTACCATCGGGTTGGAACATAAACGGAAATACCCCCACATTGAAACTTAATGTTCATTGTTTTATGTAATGCTTTGTGCAATATTGTAACGAGATACTCATTTTCGACATCCTAATAAATTGATCTTTTCTGATTAAATATAGTTTGTGTTAATCTTGACTTTGATATGCTTTCGAACGTTGCGCCACTTGTTTCCCCCATTGGCGTGGTGTGACACAACGACCCATCAAGGATAAAACAGTCCCGCAAAAAAGCCGATTGATGCTCCGAAATCACACTCCCCAACACCTTTTTAAGTCGATTAGCAAGCACTTTAGAAATAATCTTACTAATCAGCCCAATGAGTGTAATCGGTCTATAATCCTTTAGACCAATAGGCGTTTTTACCTTTGGTATAAAAGTTATAAACGAAGACCCACAACCCTGATTGATTGTACCTGTCACAAAACGGAAGTTAAAGCCATCTTGACCGGGCACCTTATTGGATCCGCAATCAAACACCGCATCCTTGATTTCCTGCGGAGTAAACTTGGCAGTTAGCGATCTCTCATCATCTTCATTCAACCTCTTTATACCTGCACAAACTAAGTTTGGCCGATCCAATGTCTTCTCACAAAAATGGTTTCGGAAAAATCTTAACACCTCTTTTTTGATCAACGGAGGTTTTGTAACCCATACTCCATTGACCTCCAAACCCGGGATAGCATTCCTCGCCTTGCGCCCATTCACCACATTATGAAAAAAAGAAGTGTTCTCATCCCCTAGAGCTGCCCATTTGACACGAGACTTTTGTTTCATATCACAGGATCGAAAAAACTCAATTTCTTCTAAATTCTTTTTACATTCGGTCCAAACCCACATTTCCGATTCATCTAACTCTTTGTCCTCCATTAATAATTCTATTTCGTCTTTCTCTTTGCGCAAACGAGCTACATTTTCTTCCTCTTTTAATTTTACCTGTTTAAACCATTCCTTTAAACCCGATCTCAATCTTTTTAGTTTTTCAGTTAACATAATATCCGCAGGACCACTACCATCATTTTCCCCCAGAATCATTTGAACAATATCTAAACATCCCGGTCTATTCGCCCACAAGTCAAACCAAGGGAAAGGCTTTTTACCAAAATTCGAATCCACCATTGAAAAAACCAAAGGGGAGTGATCAGAAAGCTCCCTATGTAAGGCTCGAACATCAATGTTTAAAACTTATATTTGGGAAAAGTGTAATTGTAATTAATGGTTTAAGTTGTGGAGTGACGATATATATATAAAATAATGAAAAGAAAATAATGTAACTGATTCATGTATTAAATGAGTTAATTTGTTTTCTTTGAGTTTTGTTCAGAATAGAATTAAGGGTCTGTTTGGTATGAGGTAATGGAATGGAGAGGGAATGAAATGGACGAGATAATGGAATGGACAAGGTAATGGAATGTATCATTACCATTCCATGTCTTATTTGGTTGCCATGTGGGAATGAAACAAACATTACTTTGTGTTGTTGGATAGGCAGGAAAAGACGAAGGAATAAAATCGGTGGTGAGTGGTTGTGGTGGGTGGTGGTCGGTGGCGGTGATGATGGGTGGTGATATGTGGCGGTAGCGGCGGTGGTGGGTGGTGTTCGGTGGCGGTGATGATGGGTGGTGATATGTGGCGGTAGCGGCGTTGGTAGGTTCTGGCGGCGGTGGTGGCGACGGTTGAAGGTGGAGGTGGATGGTCATGATGGTGGGTGGGGCGACGATGGTGAGTAGTGGCGGTGGTCGGGGTGGTTGGTTGCGGTGTGTGGCGGTAACATGGTGGTGGGTGGCGACAGCGATGTTGGGTGGTGGCGACGATGGTGGTGGGTGGTGGCAACGATGGCAATGGTGGAGGTGGATGGAGGTGATGGTGGGTGGGTAACAATGGTGAGTAGTGGCGGTGATGGATGGTGGTGGGTGGCGGCGGTAGTGGTGGGTAAAGTGGTGAGTGATGGTGGCAGGTGGTGGAGGAAGCGGTTGGGTGGTGACGGTGGTGGGCGGCGTTGGGTGGTGTTGGATGCTGGCGGTGATGGGTGGGTGACGGTGGTGGGTGGTAGTGTGTGATGGCGGCGACGACGATGACAGTGGTGGGTGGTGGCGGCGGTGGTGGGTGGTGGGTGGTGGCGGCGGTGGTGGGTGACGGTGGTGGGTGGTGACGAAGGTGGTGGGTGGTGGTGGCGGCAGCGGTGGTGGGTGGTGGGTTATGGTGTTGTTAGTAAAGGGTGAATGAGGGATGGAATGAAAAAAAAAACATGGGGGTGGATGAAATGGTTTTGAGGGAATTAATGCCTTGTGGAATGAGTGATTCCATTCCTTTAACCAACCAAACACGCTCTGTTTCATTACCTCGTAATGGTCCATTCTATTTCCCCTTCCATTCCATTATACCAAACACTACCTAAATGAATATGGTAATATGGATTAAAATCTATAAATGCCACAAAAACTCATGGGCTGACTTATGGCCAAGCAAGAGAAGTTGGACCAGCGTAGGAATGGTGATTGGATGCTAAAAGAAAGTCGGTGAAAGAAATTTAAGGATTAAAATCTATAAGATGCCACAAAAACTCATGAATGGGCTGACTTATGGCCCAAGCAAGAGAAGTTGGACAAGCGTAGGAATGGTGATTGGATGTAGGGATGGTAACGGGTTGGGTATGAGTCGGATTTGGCTAATACCATACCTATACCGGTTATAAAATCTCATACTATACCGTCCCATTACCCGTCGGGTATAGAGCATACCCGCGGGTATCGGGTATACCCGTTGGTATTTGTATGTAAATATATATTTTTATTTTCTTTTATAGTCTTATGTTTTAAGAAATCTAGAGTATATGAAATTGTAATAAGTAACATATATATTATCATCACCATAATAATTTTTGAAACATTTAATATGTAAATATATATTATAGTATGAATTTTGAAAACTATTTCTACTTTTCATAGCATATAAATATAAATAATAATGTTATTAGAATAGATATTTTAGACGAAAAGTTTATTCTTCCAATAATGAATCTATTAGAATGAAACATTACTAAAAATAGTTAAGAAAAAATATATATATATATATATCTATATATATATATATAACTTAAAAGTATTCGGGTATATATTTCGGGTAGACGGGTATTTAGTTTCGGGTAATCGAGTCGGGTATCACCTAATACCATACTCGTCCCATACCCACGAAATATTTTTTTTCAACACCAAACCCGTCCCATACCTGTCGGGTATCGGGTATACCTGTCCCAAATGCTTTGGTTTTCGGGTATAACCGTCGGGCTCGGGTTTTTTTTTGCCATCCCTAATTGGATGCTAAAAGAAAGTCGGTGAAAGAAATTTAAAAAAAGAGAGAAATGATCGCACAAGAGAATTATTTGACAGCAGCTTTTAAGGAGGCACGCAAACAAAACTTCGGCAGAAAAGGAAATAAAGAGGAAGCAATCGCAGTGAACGAGATGATAGGCTAAATCCTTCGTAACTTTCTCTAGGCGACTGGTTTAATTAGGTTTTACACATTTTCAATTTATTTTTAATATTGGATTTTGTTTTTGCTTTGGGATGACTTAAACTATTAAAAAAAAGACAAAATTACACTTTGTGTTCTTAATGTATCACTGAAATTATGAAATGTGTCCTTTATTATTTTTTTTGCATTTTATGTCCAAAATCCAATTTTTTGTTGCATTTTATGTCCTTTCTGACTAAATGGGTTACAAATCTCAGTTAACCTCAATACAACCAGGGACATTATTGTCCATTCACGTCCCTTTTCTATAAAACCCCCTTTTAACTCTTGATAACATCATAACCCTCACACACAACTTCTTCCCCAATTCAAAAACCCTAAAATCCCACATAAATAATAACAATAAATTTACTGGATGCTTTTGCGAATAAAGATTTTAATGATCATGCAAATATATGCAATAGTTTTTGCTTCTTGATGTGAAGTTTTGTTCGGATGTGTTTGTAATATTTTGATTGGAACTGTGAAACGGTTTTATCAGAATTTGGATACTCAGTTGAGATAAACGAATAACATGTGGTCAATGCCGCAAGGGCAATCCGGAGACAGGCTTAATCTCCGATCGTTTGCAATGAGAAAAGCACGAACTGATGCTGCTTATCCAAGTCTGTAGAACGTTGACCTTTTAAATGGTGACTGGAATTTTAGCGAGTCAACAAATCAAGTGGACCTTGCAGGTGAAATTGGTACCAGACTGAAATGATGCCGGGTATGCCAAAAACCAAAAGTCAAACAGTTGAGTAAAGAGATAAGTTTTAGGGATAGCAAAGCTTTGACTCCAATTAACAGATTACATAATCAGGATCATAAAAGAAGATGGGAAGTTGAAAATGACCCTAGCATAGTTGGCGGTTCAGCAAGTTCATCAAGCGGTCAGCTTTTGATTAATCTAACCGACCAAGAGGATCAAATATCTAGAGAAGCTTCTACTAAGATCCTACAGTTAGAATCGTGCATATTGCCTTTGCAAGTAGCATCCAAACATGCCAGTATTATTATTATTTATTTGGGATTTTAGGGTTTTTGAATTGGAGAAGAAGTTGTGTGTGAGGGTTATGATGTTATCAGGAGTTAAAATGGGGGTTTTATAGGAAAGGGATGTGAATGGACAATAATACCCTTGGTTGTATTGAGGTTAACTGAGATTTCTACCCCGGTTAATCAGAAAGGTCATAAGATGCAACAAAAAACTGGATTTTGGACATAAAATGCAATAATAATAATAATAATAATAATAATAATAATAATAATAATAATAATAATAATAATAATAATAATAATAATATAGGACACGTTTCATAATTTCAGTGATACATTAATGACACAAAGTGTAATTTTGTCGAAAAAAAAAACTCTGGGTTTACAAAAAAGTGTTTTTTTTTAATACAAAGGAGCGTGGCGTTCATTCCTGAGACTGTGACTATTTTATTTTCTTGAAAGAATCCCGATGGATTAAGAAATAAGAATGGGCGAAAGTAGTAGTAAAAGATGGCTTCCACTGGAAGCCAACCCCGATGTTATGAACCAAGTTTTTCAAAATCCCCCTCTCTTGTTTTCATTTCAATCGCCCCCTTCTTTCTTCAATACTATCTATCTATCTCCTATAACGTTTTTCTAATTTGCTACTTTTTTCACACAACAATTTACCTAAATCAATTTGATATGAACCTCGCTTAATCATTTTATCCATCACAAAACACACACACACACACAAAACCATTGTTTAATAACGAAGATGTATGTCAGGATGGTTTCTGCCTAATTAGATATATACGGGCAAGAAAGGGACGGGACCAATTTTATTACTCTTATTATATATACGTGTGTTTTCGCATCGCACCCGTATAAATTTCAACATCCAACTGGCAGAAACCTTTGAAAACTTGACCCCGAACGGAACTTAAGCTCTATAATGATAACTAGAAAGAAGATACAAAGTTAGCCAACTTGAACAATGTATCTAGTATGTGTGATTGATGGTTGAAGTTGTTGTAAAACACACTATGAAATTGTATCAAGAATATCGAACAAAAGATCCGAATGATTATTATTGATGAAAACTGAAAAGGAATTACAAAGAAAATGAAATGTAATTGACTAATCTAGCTAATTGGATCAAAACCCTGTTTTATAACCCTAATCCCTAATCAAACGGTTAAAGTCTGTTAAGACTTTCAGAAATGACAAAACAGGCCCTCCAATTTTACCAGCCTATCACTTATTGAACTAAACTACTATAAAGCATAAAAGACAATTGGTAATTGTCATAACTAGCCCCTCAACTTTCTTTGACCAGTTTTGACTTATTGTTGACCCATGATTTTGACAAATTTATCAAACAATCTCCACCTTGTGTCTCAATCATGATCAAACCATTTAATAAACCATCCAAACATGAATCTAACATCAAACCAGCAATAGCTAGATCATCACAATCCTGCTGAATTCTTATCATCATTTTGGACCATAATGCCCTTCCTCACACATCCATTCAAGACCACTGCTTCTGATCCCGTAACTTCATTAACTAACCCATGTTTGAACTTAATACTGCAGCTCATAACATCTGTTTTATCCTGAAATGTAGCATCACAACTAACCCACTTGCTGTTGCATTCTGCACAGTTCATTAAAACATAATGCTTGACCATATTACCCTTGCAGCCTGTTTTTCCTATTACCAACAAACCTGCCTTTCTCAATATGAAACAAACACCAAACTGCCATATTGAACTATTTTTCTCAGCAATTAACTTCAAACACTAATCCATTTTTGCTGACCAAACAGTCTTACCACAACAGTCCAAGCACTTCTCATTCATACCCCTTGAACTGTCCCTATCATTACAGAGACTTTCACTGTAAACATCACTGCTCAACTGAGGAATCTCTACTGCACATACACCAGAACCCTCTACCTTAACCTGGATATTTTCAAGTGCAAACTCCACCTTAGTCAAAACTCTATTTAGCCATAGCATAAACCTTCTATCTTTCACCTTGGGCTCCTCATATCCTCTTTCACATGTCCTGAACACTACATCATCAGTAGAATTCACTAAGAACACACTTTTTCTTGTTCTTAAAACCAATTCTAATTCTTCTTGTCCAGAAAACACATTCACCTCAGAGTTCAATAATATTTTAAATATTTCCAGAAATACCCTTCTTGGAAATTCTTCAATACTAACCAAAAGATTATCATTCACTCCTCCTAGAGTCCTGCCCATTGGTTTTTTCCACAAATCATCATAACACAAAAAAGATTGATCCACCTTAGACACTATCTTGTGACCTCTACTCATCACACAACCATTTAAGCTACTTCCCTGTAACACGACATTCTCTCCTTGTTTACAGAACTCAACCAATTCTTGCCCACTTGTGAAACCACCAGACTCTAGATTATTAAACACAACATCACCATCAAGAACATAAACATCACAATCCTGTCTAGTTCCTGATAACACCACCATGTGTTCTTTCATAACAAAGGCTTTACCACCTTTCAGAACCACATAATATCCATCTTTTTCAAGACAACCTAATGACAATAAACTCATTGCAAGATCTGGTACATACCTCACATCATGCACATTCACAATCAAACCACTGTCCATCTTGAATGTCACTGATCCTATACCCTTTATCTCACAAATCCTGCCATCAGCAACCCTGACTTTACCAAAGTCACCATACCTCAACTTCCTGAAGTACCCTTTATCATATGTCATACCATATGACCCTCCTGAGTCCATAATCCATTTCTCTGAACAGAAATCTTCACAAGTCACTGCAAGAACATCACAAACATCACATTCATCAGATGACTCACCTTCTTGCTGCCTTTGACTATCCACCCTCTGCTCATTCCTCCTTTTCTTTAATTCAGGACAATCTCTTTTCAAGTGATCTTCTGAGTTACAAATGAAACACCTTCTTTTGAATCTTGATTCACCTTTAAACCTTGAACCTTTCTGATCAGATTTCCCTCTCACCAAGAGTCCTTCTCCACCTTCTTATTTAGGCTCAAACCTTCTCTTATCTCTTCCATACATCAAAGTATCCACAAAGTGTTCAAAACTCTGTGGAAGTGATGTCAAGTAAAAGATAACCTGATCTTCCTCATCAATGGTCACCTCTATATTCTCAAGATCCAAAACCAACATGTTAAACTAATCTGTATGGTCTTCAAGAGACTTCTCTGGTGTCATCTGAAAAGTATATAGCCTCTTCATCAGATATAATCGATTAGCCAAGGATTTGGTCATATAGAGACTTGTGACAACCTGTACCCTTCACTTTTCATAAATGTGCATAATTTGTTCCTCAACTATTTCAAAATTTTCATTTTTAACCCTCGTATTTTAATAGAACCGAAATTCGCAATTTAATAAAACTTATAATTTATATGTAAAAGTATGCACGTTTTATACTCACATCTACACCCGAGCACGTATGTTTCAGACCTTGATACTCAAAGCCCTTAATTTTCGGTCCTAAAACAACTTAGAAACAAAAGGAAACAAGTCTAGAACTTAAAATTGATTAAATTAGAAAAATTATTTTTTTAGCCCCCGCGGTCAGCTGAGACAGTCAAATAGTCAAAGTCTCAGTCAAAATCCTAGTCAAAGTCCTAGTCAAAGTCTTAGTCAAAATCCTAGTCAAAGTCCTAGTCAAATAGTCAATTTATCTTAAAACCTTAATTTATTATGTTGACCAATTTTAAAGCCTAATTGAATCCAAAACTAGTATAAAAACCCACCTATGACCCATTACACTTTGCACCTCTAAATCGATTATTTCAATTCGATTAAACTCTCTCTCATACCTTTCTTCTATAGTATATTACTTCTACATTTGAAGCTTTGATTATAAGTTCTCGTAATTGGCGAATTGGAAGTTGGATATTTTTCTTATTCGGTTTCTTTTCTTCTAAATTGGACTAGTTTCGTTGTCGAGTCTTTGGATTGCTCGCATTTTCACGCTCGCTTAGTCATCTAGTTATTTGGCGAATGTGAGTATTTCCTATCCCCTTTTTGTCTTTATTCACTTTTGGGGTGTTACATGTACACTTATACAAAACACATATACAAGTTCACATTTTTACAATACAATTCCAATACATTGTGCATTTGCTTACATATGTGCTTTATGCTTAGACAGTACATGTAGAATACATTTGTACTTAGTGAAATCATTAACCATGTACAAGCCGACCTTAACATTGGATAGCGCTATTGGATTGACAACCCACCTAGGTGATTCTCCCCCTTTTTCATCGGAGAATCCATGATCATTGTTAAGTTATTATCCATTTATTGGATAAGTACACCGCCGTTCATTTTAGTACATTTATACAGTCACAGGATTGATTTCGTTCATTTGTATGATACATAGTTTACATAAATGCACTGTAGCTTGCACTTGAATTGTATAACATTTTTCCAACTTACTATATGTATTAAAACTAGGAATGCTCACCAACATTTCATATGTTGACAAAACTTATTTTGTACATGTTTCAGGTGCAGTTTGATCTTAGTTCCATAGCATTGGATTTTAGTGCTTGCTTTTAATAATTTATTTCAAATTTCATGTTTTGTTCAGACTTATGTATTTTTCCCATTTCATCCATGTAAGACAATTTAAATTATTCAATAATATATTTGTATTTTAGTACCATGTGCTTTTGAACAATCGTCACTACGTGACACCTCGATGATTCCGCCATCGGTTGGGGTGTTACAGATTGGTATCAGAGCCATGGTTATAGGGAATTAGGTTATTAGAATGCCTTTTAACCTAGTCTATAACCAAGCTTACATTCACGAGTCCTCCCGTGTTTATTTCTCTTTATCCTATTATTTTCTTTCAAGATATTTTGCTATGATTCTTTCTCGTTATTCTTTCGGTGTTTTATTTAGAGAATAAGATACTCGTATTTCACAAACGAAACGATATCACCAAGTTAGGAGTGACATCCATACCTTGGTGATTAGTTTCACTCCTCTATATGTTATTTATCTTAGGAATATATCTTTGAGATAGGAGTGACATCCACACCTCAAAGAGTATTTCTTTCAAAAAGGAACTTAACCACTAAGCTGGGAGTTATATCCTTAACTTAGTGATTGGTTTCATTCCACAATCGTTTTCAATTTTGAAATACATCTTTGAGTTAGGAGTGAAATCTAAGTCTCAAGGATCTATTTTTGCATCTAATTTTTAATCGCGCTAAAGTTTTGGAATTCACTAGTGATGGGGAACGTGCAATCTGAAAGGGTGAGTGCCTGTATCCTGAGTTTTCTGTCTAGGCCTAGTATTTCGTATAAATCCCAATCAGACGAGGGACCCGTATACCTACCTGGGAACTCTTGGGATGAACATTCACTTATAGGCTAAAGTACGCCCCCACAAGTCACTAGGAAATTTCAAATACTTGAGTTGGTCAAAGTTTCCTATGGAAACAATTCCAATGTTTTATATCATTGATATTTATGTTTGTTTATCATTTGAAGATTCCATTTAATCACTTGATGTTTCATATGCCATTATTAATTGATCATTCGCTTTTGAATCCCTTATCATCATTACTAAACTTTTGTTCGATATATTATCGCATTAAAGCTTACACTATTTCACTTATGCTCATGATTCTTACACTATATGGTATTACTCGTTTTGCGTTAAAACATTTTTACCCACGACTTAAGTTTCAAACTCTGTGTTTAACTTTGATCACATCCTGATTTTAGGAATGTTGCGTCATCATACAGTTAAAAATGAAAATGGTTTTTCCAAACTTATTATTTCAACCTGTTTTATACCTTCATGTTTACAAACTTACTTGATCGAAGTCACAGTATATCCTCATATACCTAATACTAATATTGTTGCACCCAGTCTCCTAAGCCATAGCCAACTACCATTAGTTAGAACTTCTTAGTCAGACTAAACTCATACATAAATGCCTACCTACACGATACACACTAGTACACTACTCTCTAAAACGATTAATTTGACAACTTATCCCCTAATCGCCCCTGTTGCACCATTTCGCCTTTTTGCGCGTTTAACCCTCCAAATCAGATCCGAAACATGTGGAAACACCCAATATTAAACCCAAAACATTTATCAAACTATTTCAAGCAAAAACCCCTAATTTATTATCATCCTAGCCGTCCCGAATGCAAGCGTTTTCCCAAAATAGCATAACTAGCATGTAAACATCACATCAACATGCAAAACTTATCCTGAATAGCAATTATCCAGATTTCATCACATAACGAAGTTGTCCGACATTATCCTACTGTTCTAGCATCATCCTAGATTAAACCCTAACCTCAAACTATCAATAAAACACAACATATCATCATCAATCATTCATAATCATTCAAACGGGTCAAAACGCCTATTTTCAATAATACACGCCTATGAACCTTCAAACTCCTAGGTTAACATCATAACAACTCATTTAGGTTAGAAACATAACAATAACACAAGAACAATCATGTTTAAACAATACAAATCCTATCTTTACATGAATAAATCACATTTAACAAGCATAGAGGTTTGGGTTTGTTTAGAAACTGATTTTAATGAGTTTTCAAAGACACAAATGTTTAGAAACCAGGTCTAGACCTTTAGGGAGCAAAACCATATCATTACAAAGGTTTGGGATGAAGAACACACCTTGAAATTGTAAGATTATGAGGTGTAAAGCTTGGAAAGGTGATTTCTTGAGCAAAAAAGGGTTCCAGAGGTTGGATAAGGTGTGGGATGGCTTTGGGGTGTATTGGGGTTTCACAAATGATGTTTTACAACATAAGGGTGGTATTTATAGGCGTTTCTAGTCGTTAGACATGCGTCAGGCGATTACGCAGTAGTACAGGCGATTAGGATTCCTAATCTCATGTACTACTAGCGATTGGAGCTCTAATCGCCTATAAATATCCCCCAATCGCATGACTTACTGGCGATTAGGCCAATAACCCCCTATCAGCATGCAATTGGGCCAATCACCCCCTATCAGCATGCAATTAGGCCAATCACCCCTATTTACATGCAATTATGCGTAATCACCTATAATGTCATGCAATTACGCGTAATCACCTATAATGTCATGCAATTACGCGTATCCACTATTTTAACCCATATAAACACGTATTCACATACCGGCAAGTCATATAATGATTGTAAACACATAATGCATGATAACTAACACGTTCCCATTCGTTCACCAATTCCCGGGACTCGAGATTTACGTGTGTGCATTAAACCCAACGATTCTACAAATCACGCATCCGTGTTTACATGGTATAAACCGACTCCCAATGATCCCGTGGATCATTGTAACGACTCCTGATGATTCTCGGAACCATCATAACGACTCAACTGACCTAGTTAAGTATGTTTGAAAACGTTTTTTTTTTTGCTAAGGTAGAATTATGTGTTTTATAAAATGTTAACCTAAACGTGCCGGGTGTCACATCATCCCCCTGTTGAAAGAATTTTCATCCCGAAAATTTCCTGAAGTAAAAGAGAACGAAGCGATAAAAAGAAAATTTTTCCCGGTCGTCACATCATCCCCCTGTTGAAAGGAATCTCTCCTCGAGATTCACTCTTCGACAGTAATGAGTGTCGACCTAACCCAAGTAACGTCTCCCAGAGTGCAACCGAAATGATAATCACGAACGAAGAATGATAACAACAGATACTCGAGGCCGGGGAACCGCCCTCCCCAAGTTGGATGCAAAACAACGAATCCTCCTGATCAAAGGCCCACTAGAGACTATTGTGATCGGTATAAATGACACACCGGTACTATCCAAGTAGCATCTCAAAAGGACCCACATCAAACCCATGAATGCAAAACGATAACCAAACCCAATACTGAAGACACTCGATGAATGCGAAACGCCAAACAACACGAATGAAAGCAACCAGGGCACAACAAATAACAAGAAAAGAGAATTCACCAGTAACAGTATCATGATCCTCCACATTCTCCCTAGCACCGATGACATAAGCACAAGCCAGAGCAATTCGATCGCCACCATCGCCTTGCTTCAGCTTGGGACAATCCCGCTTGAAGTGTTCAGTCTCTCCATAGTTAAAACACCCATGGTTTCCCTGAGGAGTAGAAGCGGGGACAACCACTTGAGTCTGTTTTGGCTAATGATTGGCCCTACAATCCTTAGCCAAGTGACCGACTCGCTGACAACATTTATATCAAAACTCATCACAGCTCCCAACATAGTGATACCCACACGTGTTACACTTCGGACTCTTACCAACATAACCTCCAGTCTTCTGCTCAGATGACGCTCCCACAACGTCCTGCCTCTTAACCTGCTGTTGAGACGACCCAATGTTCTTCGCAACACTCTCCCACTTACTCTTGTTGTCCGCAGGGGCTTTCACAGCAGCACCCCTCGGAGGTAGAACGCCCTCAGAAACCTTCATGTTGGTTAGCTTGTGAGTTGCCCGAATAGTGGCCAACATAGTAGTGTGATCAGCAGCGGCAACAAGCCCAGCAATCTCCGGCACTAACCCAACAATGTAGTGCTCAATCCTCCGGTACTTCGGTGTAGCCAAACCGGGGCACATCACAGCTAACTCGTTGTGCTTAGCAGTAAACTCCTCGATCTCCGATCCAACCATCTTCAGATTCCAGAACTCGTGCTCCAACTTCATAATCTCATCCCTCGGGCAATACTCAGCTCGCAACATCAGGATAAACTCAGACCACGGCATAGCATTGGCCTCACCCAGGCTAAGGTTAGCAGTGGTAGAGTTCCACCAGGTCAACGCATAACCCTCCAGAGTAGCAGAAGCATACTTGACGCGATCAGCGTCGGGACAGTTGCACATAGCAAACACCGATTCGATCTTCTCCAACCACCAGAGCAGTCCCACTGCCCCTTCAGTCCCATTGAAGTTATGGGGCTTGCAGTCCATGAACTTCTTATAGGTGCATCCAGACTGCACCTGATTAGTGTTTCCTAGGGTCTGCTGAGCAGCCTGAAAAGCAGCCAACACAATGTTCAAATGCTGCTGCAACATGCTATCCAACTCCGCCTGAGTCATGGTAATGTTCCCACCACCTCATCCACCGCCCGTGCGGCCCCCGCCGCCACCACGGCGTCCCCCAGTGCGTCCACCAGCACGACCAGACATGTTTTGCCAAAACACAAACAAGATACTCAGCATCACTACTAGATCAAACTACTAGTAACCAAACGAATTCAGAACGGGGTTCCAGCATGATCATCTGTCCGAACTCGAAGTCCACCAAAATTTTCATGCATTTCAATTTACGATTTTGTGTGCACCCGAAATAACAAATCGCTCTACATGGTCCTCTAGGCGTGCTCCTAGCTTGAGCTTCCAATCACCCGACACCCACATTCCTAAAAGAAACCGTTATCGCACGAAGGTCCCCAAAGTGAACAATCACTCAGGGGTGTACTATGACAAGTACTAGTGTCGGATAGTGTGTGTGTAGGCAAGTATGTACATTAGAGCATAGAGGGGAGATATCCAAATCCCGGAACAATCTCAAGAATGTGCCGAAGCCACCCCAATGTACACTACTGCCAAGTATAAGCGATAAGCCTCTTCATCTTCAAACCCAAAGAAGAAGATAGAATAAGTGTAGAAATAGTCCAAAGATAGATAATACGATACTGTGTGATGAGAACACCAACACCCCGACAAGGTTAGTATGTTTACCAAATGACACGACTCGTAACTGTTAGGATCTGAGTTTGATTGTTTTGATTTGTTTAAGTAAAGATGAGAAGAATGAAGTGAATATAAATGGAAAGTGCAGCGGAATGATAAACTATAAATCAAAACAAGAGAATAATTGTTTTTAATCGAATGCTTTCATTAATTGAAAGATTACAATATTAAAAGTACTCCCCCTCAGTCTGATCACTCTGTGATTATTTGTCTGAGAGAATGTTTTGAGTGATGAATAGAACAGTACAAGCACTGTTCTATTTATAGACAAATCTAAACCACTGATGATCTAACCTGACGTCACCTAAGACAGTGACCTCTAACAGAATAACAACATAAAACATCTGTTAAATACAAAGTACTGTTACATTGTAAAACACTGTAAGGTAAACTGCTGTTGGGGAAAACTCTGATGGTCTTGTATCATCTGTTGGAGCCTAATTGCTGTTGGCTTGAACAGACCATCAGTCTTCAGCACTTTAGTCAGCAGTTATTCTTCATCAGACCTTTAGTCAGCAGTTGTTCTCTAGCAGCTGTTTATCCAGCAGTCCTTTGCAGCAGCAGTTGTTTCCAACAGTTGTTGGGTACAGCAGATGTTAGCGTCAACAGTCTTTTGGGAGAAGTATCTTGTAAACTGCTGTTTATTTCTAAGGATCAACTGAGTAGTATATTTTGGCTTTCCAATCATCTGTTCTTCTCCAGGTAAGCAGACCCAACAATATCCCCTAGAACCGATGATGCCAAAACTAACCTTTATTCTTGATCTTTATTTCCTCCTCAGACTTTCTCTGATTTGACCTTTGAATTGTAACTCAAAGTTCAAAGAGTTGAGGTCTTTTGCATCTCTTTCAAGCTCAAAGTTCAGCAGTGTTTGGAGGTCATCTGCACATAGGCTATATGCATCATCCATGCTTAGCTTTTGAGCTTCTCCATCTGATCTGAGTAGAGTCAATTCATGGGTGTCTTTGTTGACCTTCCATTTTAGAATTTTTAAATCAGTGGATTTGCTGAGATGCACTTTTATTCTGGATGAGTTTGGTGATGGAGGTCTGCCAATGAGTTCTCTGAGTTTTTCAGTAGTGGGATCTGAGAAAAAATGTATTTGATTGTAGAGGCCCTCCTTTATAAAAGTATCAGCAAACTTCTTCTGATCTTCTTCAGAAATTTCTTTCTTCTTTTTGAACTGTCTTCTTGCTGCAGCAGATAGATCAGAAGTGTCAAGTAAGCTGTCTAATGTAAAAGCCTGGTGAGGTCTCTTCATCAAGGGTTCATCAGAGTAGACAGGTTTTCTGGGAAAGGTAGGGTTTTTCTTCCTGTTTTCTTCCAACTTCTTGTAAGTTTCAACCAGCCTCAGCTCTGACCATTTAGCAATAGACCTCATCTCCCCATACTTTGCAACCACAATTTCTTGTCTCATTCTCTTGAACTTCAAGGCTCTGGCTGGATCTCTGCCTTTCCTAAAGTCAGGGGCAGCGACCTTTGTTGGAGGATTCTTGGCCATATCTTCAATTCTTATAAGTTCTTCTCTGAGAGCATGAGTGGTCCAGCCTGCAAACTGTGTCTTGTTTCCTTTGTAGGGCATGGTTGACAAGATTTGTTCAAGAAGTGATTCCCTAACCTCCATTTCCATGTCACTGCTGAGAGGCATGGTAGACATGGAGTTGCTCAGGGTCTTAGCAAAATCTTCAATCTTTCTCAGTTTGCTAAGCTCTGCTGAATGAATGCCCTGAACACTGTTGTCATCTTTCCCTTTGCATTTCTCTTTGATGATTGCATCTGCCTGTTCAGCATTAAATTTAAGATATTGGTCTATGTTTAGGGGAACAGGAAAATTTGGAAGAGATGGGAAAGATCTTTCAGATGGTTGTTCAGTATTGTAGAAGGATTGCATTTCCCCCTTGAGTAGATCAAGTTCAAGAGGATACTGAACAGCCAATGGTGTAATGGTTGGTGGTGGTCTATGGGATGTAAATTGTGAGGTGTGTGGTGAGAATGATGAAAGTGGAATGGCAGATATGGGTGTAGATTGTGTGGTTGAAGTAGTAGGTGGTGATGTATGAATGTTTTCATACTGTACCACAAAGGTAGATTTTCTCTTCCTTTTGTAAAGGATTTTTGGTGATGGTGGTATTGAAGCAGTGGTTGTGTTAACATCTGTTGGCACTTTTGTAGAACCAGCAGATGTTTGGTATTTGGGTGGTAGAGTGGTTGTAGATGGTGTATTGGTGGTTGTGGTAGTAGGTTCAGTGGTTGGTTTGGTAGTTGTAGTGATAGGTTCAGATGTTGTGGTGTTATTAGTGGTTTTGGTGGCAGCAGTGGTTTTGGTAGCAGTGGTTTTAGCAGCAAGTTTGGATGGTGGTTGTCTGACATGTTTGGCAGGCATTTTCTTCCTTTTTGAGGAACCCACATCTTCAACTTCTTGTTGCTGTTCTTTCTTTAATTATACCAAGAATTCTGCTTTAACTTCCAAAGTGTCAGCCCTCCTTTGCTTTTCCTCAGCAGCCTTTTCAGTTTTTGCATTAGCAGAGGTATCAACTTCCTTTGCTTTGCTGGTTTTGGCAGTTTCAGTAGCAGCAGAGGATTGAACATTTGGTTGTTGTTGTTGTTGTGGTGCTGTATGGGTAGACCCTGGTTTGTTGGCAGACTTTGATTTTCCCTTTTGTGAGGGTGGACAACCAAAGGGATCTAGCCTTGGCAATCTATCTCTGCCACTCTCCCCCTTTTTGGCATCATCAGCAGTGAAGTCATAATCATCTTCATCTCTGAGAATTGTGGTAGGGGCAAAGCCAATGGTCTTCAGCAGATGGTCTTTAATGGCTTTAATATCAGCTTGGGTATCTTTGTACCTAGCATCTACCATATTTCTGATTTCAGCCATGCAAGTTTCATGTGTCTGATCTACTAGTGTTCTGTGAGCTATGATGATGGGGGAAACAGATTTCCATAGCTCACTAGCAATATCAGCTGTGGATGGTTGACTCTTGGTAAGAGTAGCCAATGATCCCAACATTGTCTTGATATCTGATTTGATATCAGTAACAGAGGTTTCTATGGACTGTACTCTGGCCGTCAATTCTTGGTATTTTAACCCATCACCTAAGTTAACAGGATCATCTGGATTCCTACCAGTTGTAGTTGTAACTAGTTCAGTCCTAGGAGGTGAGTCCAAAGGATGAGAACCAGATGCCCCTTTTTCTTGGTTCTTGGGACTTCCAACTGATTTTGGGGACATTATCGTGGCCTCATCAGTTGTTGCCTTCAAGGAAGTCTTAGCTATGTAACCATTGTCCTGTTGTGAGACAATGGTCTCTACATTAGTAGTGGCTGCTTCACTTGAAAACTCACCTGGAGTTTCATTGAACTCTAGGGGTGTAACCTCCTCCTCTGCTTGTGGGATGGCTAATTGATTTTTCTCAATCCCAGTCACTTGTGGGGGTATACTCTCATTGATGGGTGAAGGAGAGGAACTGAGATTGTCCTGAGTTTTATCAATTGCCTCAAACAGAGGTTGCATGGTTGGAGGGACATGTTTTGGTGAAGGTGGAGGAGTGAAAAGAGAATTAGCCCTGGGAGAGGGCTTGTGAACATATGGTCAAGTGACTCATATGCATCATGATGTGTTTCCCTTTAGCTTACAACATGATCCTTTTGTGAGGATTCATGAGGAGTTTATTCAGGTTGAGATATATCCATCTGTTGTGAAGAAGTAACAACAGTGGTTTCTTGTTGCTTTTATGTTGCAACAGGGTTTTCCTCTGGTATCTCATCTTCAAGAGGCCCCTTTTTGGTTTTAGTGGTGGTTTTTGTGGATGGACGTTTTGTTTTGGAGGTGGCTGGTGTGGGTTTCACAGCACTGGATGTAGTGCCATGATCACCAGGAGCAGTGGGCTCAACAACAGAGGTTTGGACAACAGTTGTTGTCTTAGTCGTCTTTGTTTGTGTTTTTGAAACTTTTGACACTTTTGACACTTTTTCTTGGGTAGTTGAACGCAGCATTCTTGTGAAAGTTTCATCAGTTAGACTCTTCAGACTCACCCTTTTTGAAATCTTTTTCTGGTAAAACCTTTTGAAGGATTACGCTCAAAATTCTTGGGTAAATCAGAAAAGCATTATTAGACCCAGACTTTATGGCTTTCACATTTGATACTAAGGCCATAAACAGTCCCTAGGATAAATTGGAGTCAGAGTCTGACAACATAACATATCGCAAGTACTGAATCCTCAATGGGATTTCATTGAATGAGGTGGACTTAGCAAAGACACAGAGAAGGAGGGTATGAAAGAAAAATTTCATGACTGGTGGGAAAAAATTTTTAAACAGAGTTGACCCAGTCATTTGTGCATCATAACATCTTTCCTGAAACTCTGTGTGAAGCTCTGCCTTAGGGAAAGAGTCGTTACCTAACAGGTTATTGAGTGAGAAGGTTGTGGATATCAGTTTAGGAGTAATGGCGATACTTGACTCTCCAATTTTTGAGATTATGGATGTAGGCTTTTCGTCTTGGAGAAGAAACTCAGCATTCAACCAAAATTCTTGGAGGGTATCGAGATAAATGGGAGCATCAGCAGTTAGGATTGTCAGGTATTTGGAATTTAAGATATTGTTGATAGTGGAATGGAATGGAACGTTTTCATCTGTTTTCACCAGATATGGGAGATAATTGTGGGTGGCTATTGCTTGAAGATCCATTGTAATGGATTTCGAGTGGGAAGATGAGTGGAATTTGAGTAAGGATTTGTGGTTAAAGAGGGCGGTTTCAGTATTTTGAATACAATGAGACAGTGTAACGACTGTTGTGGTAAAACAGGGGTTTTATAGGCTCTGGTGAAACCGCTGATGTGGCCAAAACTCTGCTTTTGAGAGCAAACGTGGCAAACATCTGATGGACAAATAGTTGTTGTCTTACCAAAGTGCTGATGCTAACAACACTTTTTTTTACAGATAGATATATGTATGTATATATATATATATATATATATATATATATAGGGTGAGGTTCCTGTACAAAGTGCATTTTTCGTACAAAGTGTGAGAAGTCTTTATAGGCATTGTGTTTTAATATTTATGCATGATGTTTTATGTTCCTTTGGCATAGTATTATATAGAAAAACACAAAAATTAACAATTTAAAACACTAATTAATCTATTCTTGACATGTAATCTAAAACACCCTACGAAGAAAGTAATCAGTGTGTTTTAAATTTAATGTCTAGAATACGTTTGATTGTGTTTTAAATTGTAACGTTTGGTGCTTTTCTATGTAAATCAATGCAAAAGGAATCAAAAACATTATTGCCAAACTTTAAAACACAATGACTATATAGACTTCTCACACTTTGTACGAAAAATGTACTTTGTACAGGAACCCATATATATATATATATATATATATATATATATATATATATATAATGAAACAGTTGTTTTATCTGATTAGAGGTTTGAAAACAGATTTTTCAACCAAACAGTGGTTGTTTTATCCTTAATAGATTTTTCAACCAAAATGCTATTTTTAAGGATGATTATTGATTTGTCTGAAACATTTTAATGTTTTTATTTAAAACATCTTTGTTGTTTAGTCCATGTATAGCATACCAATTCTAGAAATCAGATTTGTGAAGGTAGATGTGTCTAAAGCTTTTGTCAACACATCTGCCAACTGATCCTCTGTTGGAACATGGTGCAGAGAAATCAAACCTTTTTCATAGCTATCTCTGACAAAATGATGTTTGATGTCTATGTGCTTTGTTGTGGAGTGAGATACTAGATTTTTGATGATATTTTCAGCAGCTTGACTGTCCAACATGAGTGGAGTTCTTAGTGCAGTTATCCCAAAATCCAGCAGTTGATTTTGAAGCCACATGAGTTGGGCTGTACAGCTTGCAACAGCAATGTATTCAGCCTCAGCTGTTGAAGTTGAAACAGCTGCTTGCTTTTTGCTTTGCCATGAGACTAAGGCATCCCAAGAAACTGGCACCCTCCTGATGTAGACTTCCTTGTGGTGTGGCAGCCAGCAAAATCACTATCTGAATAACCTGAAAGCTCAATGTTTCCATTAGCAGGATACCCGATACCAAGTATGGGAGCACCTTTCAGGTATCTAAATATCCTTTTTACAACAATAAGGTTTGACTTTCTGGGTAAAGCCTGGGATCTAGCACAAACACAAGTGGCAAACATAATGTCTGGCCTAGATGCAGTTAAGTACAATAAAGACCCAATCATGCATCTGTAATGTGTCTGGTCAACCAGTTCATCCTTGTCATCAATAGTGAGTAGCTTGACTATACTCATGGGTGTACTACATGGCTTACAGTCATTCATCTCAAATCTAGTTAACAAATTTTTCACATATTTGTTTTGATGAATGAATGTGCCATTTTGCAGCTGCTTCACTTGTAGACCAAGGAAGCACTGTTGTTCACCCATAGCACTCATTTCAAACTCTACTGTCATGAGTTCCCTAAACTCTTCACACATTTTGTTACATGTGGATCCAAAAATGATGTCATCCACATATATTTGAACAATCATTAAGTCTTTCCCTCTCCATTTCAAAAATAAGGTTTTATCAATTTTACCTCTTGTGAAACCAATGGATAAGATAAAGGTGGAAAGAGTTTCATACCAGGCCCTAGGTGCTTGCTTGAGTCCATACAAAGCTTTGTTAAGCTTGTAGACATGATCAGGATGGAATGTGTCTTCAAAACCAGGTTGTTGACATACATATACCTCCTCCTGAATTTTGCCATATAGGAATGCACATTTGATGTCCATCTGATACACCTTGATGTTGTGGTTGACAGCAAAGGCTAAAAAGAGTCTGATAGCTTCTAACCTAGCTACAGGAGCAAAGGTTTCATCATAGTCTATCCCTTCTTCTTGTCTGAAGCCTTGAACCATAAGCCTGGCTTTATTCTTGACAACTATTCCCCTTTCATCAGTTTTGTTTTTGAAGACCCACTTTGTGCCAATTGAACAAACATCCTTAGGCAGTTATACAAGTTCCCATACTTGTTGTCTTTTAAACTGAAGGAGCTCTTCCTGCATAGCTTCTACCCAACTGTTGTCTTTTAGTGCCTCTTGGTACTTGATAGGTTGTGTGAGAGATAGAAAGCCTGCAAAAAGACAGATATTTGAGGATTAGCTTCTTGTGAGCACACCTCTCTGATGTTGCCAATGATTTGATTTGGTGGATGAGCTCTTAGGTAGATTAGATCTCCCTGATATGGTATGATGGCATTTTGAGGTGAAGGACAGAGGTTTGGTGACTCTGTTGATGTAACATCTGTTTGCACTTCTGTAGTGCCAACAGATGTTTGAAATGGAAGTAGTGGAATGGGTGCAAGTGGTGTAAAACTGGACTGACTTTTGTCAACAGTGGTTTGACTTTTGTCAACAGATGATTGAGCAGTGGATGTAATAGGTGAATCAGTGGTTTGAGGGTTGGACTGGCCAACAGTGGCTGACTCAGTTGTGACAGAGTTTTGACAGGTGTTTTGAACAGCTGCTTCCTCTGATGCAGAATAGACTTTATAGTGACTTGGGATCACAACATCTGTTCTGTAATCTTGTTGTGGAGATTGTGAAATACCTGCACTGTTAGTTTTGATAGTAATATCTTCAAATTTGAATTTATCTAAATCAAACAACTCAGCAGGATTTGCTGGGATTTTTTGGGATGAAAGTTCGTTGAACTTTACATTCAGAGTTTCTTCAATTGTCTTGGTCCTTGTGTTAAATACTTTATAGGCCTTAGCAGTAGAAGAATATCCCAGAAAATATCCACAATCTACTTTGGCTGCAAATTTTGAAATGGAATCTTTAAGATTTAAGATGAAACATGGGCAGCCAAAGATTTTGAAAAATGAGATTAATGGTTTGATTTTGAACAAAATTTCAAAAGCAGTCTTTTGATGTCTTAGGTTGATTAAAACTCTGTTTTGAACATAGCAAGCAGTATTTACAGCTTCTGCCCAGAAGGACAGTGGCAAACCAGAATTTACTAGCATGGTTCTTGCAGCTTCAATGAGAGTTCTATTTTTCCTCTCAACCACCCCATTTTGCTCTGGTGTTCTTGGGATGCTGTACTGCCTCACAATCCCTTTTGACACACCGAAATCATCCAACTCCTTATTTTTAAACTCTGTTCCATTGTCACTTCTAAAGACTTTTACTGGCAAGTCATATTGTTTTTCAACTTTGGTGACAAAGTCCTTCAAGATACCTGCAGTCTCATCCTTAGAGTGTAAAAAGTAAGTCCATGTAAACCTAGAAAAATCATCAACTATGACAAGACAAAATCTCTTTCTTCTTAGACTCATGATTTTAACTGGGCCAAACAAGTCCATGTGCAACAATTGTAGACATTGACTTGTTTTGGACTCATCAATGGATTTGTAAGAGCTTTTATGTTGTTTTCCTTTTAAGCAGGAAACACAATGCTCATCACATTTGAATTCTTTTGATGGTAAACCTCTGACAAGGCTTTGTTTGGAGAGTGAATTAATAGTTTGAAGGTTGGTGTGACCCAGTCTCCTATGCCACAATTCTGTCTCTTTAGTGGAGGCAGTAGAAAACAGACAGACATTTGCCATAGGATTATACTTAAACATATCAACTACATACACATTGCCACTTCTATGAGCAACAAGTTGTGCTTTGCTCTCAGCAATGATGATATCAATCTTTTTCACCACTTCTGGCCTAATAATCTTACAAGTTTTCTTAGTGAAGAATGAGCCATACCCTTTGCTACTCATTTGTGATACACTAAGAAGATTAAATTTAAGATTATCAATAAGATTGACATTTTCAAACTTGAGTTTCCTAGCCTGAACAGTCCCTGAACCCAACACCTTACCTTTTGAATCATTACCAAAGGATATAACACCCCCTCCATGAGCTAAGAAGTCCAGAAGAAGGGCTCTACATCTTGTCATGTGCCTGGAGCCTCCACTATCTACATACCAAAGGCTATCTAAGCATGCAGAAGCTCCCTGTACATCAGTAATTGATTAGTTTTGGTGAGTGTCCAAAGCCAAGTTGGCTTTGGATGGGTCCACAAACTTTTCAGCCTCAAGCTTAGGAAGGTGATCAGTGGTTTGAACTAGTTTTTGAATCAAGTTCAACAACTGTTGCTGACCATTTGACAGTGCTTGGATGTCAACACTTGGTGCAACAGATGTTTGATCAATTCCTGACAGATGATAGTATCCATAGGGATTTCTGTTCACTCTTGGTTTAGAAGGCCTCTTGGGTTCTTCATAAACATGTGGCAGATTATGACAAGGTGCTTGTGCATATCCCCTTGGGTACTTGTTGGTGGGTGGAGCATCTGTTACTTGAACATCTCGGGAAGCAGATGTTTCCAAGTTTTTGGTAACAAATGTTTGAATTGGAGCAAAAGTCTTCTTGGGTTTTCCATTTGAAGTACTCACCACTTGGTTTGCAAGAGTTTTAGCCTTGTACTCTTGTATTTTGACATCAAAATTTTTGAGATACAGGCACTCTTTGGTTTTGTGATTCTTCTTACCTCATATTGAGCATGTGGTCTGAGAATCACACACACTTGTTCCTTTGTTGATATCATATGCTTTTAGAAGAAAACAGTTTTTAGTAACATGATTCTTCTTTTCACATAAATCACAGAACAAGTGAACAGACTTTTCTTTCTTTTTCCATTTTTCAGTATTCTTTTCAACAGATGTTTGATCATCTGCTGGAAGATCTATCAGGGGAATGACCTTTGCCTGTGGTGCTTTCTTCCCATCAGGGGTTCTGAATTCAACTGGTTTGAAGTTCTCAAGAGTACCACACTCATCAGACCAAGTAGGTTTAAATTCATATTTTTCAAGTTCAGTGAATGATGAGGAACCTTCTGGTTTTACAAGAACAATTTTCTTGCCATTAGGTTCAGTGTTTTTAATCTCTTGACCCTTCAAATTAGTTGGTACTACCTCAACAAACTTTTGATCCCTTTTGTCAATGTTTTCAAAAGCTAGAGTAGTGGTTTCAAAACCAAACCCAAACTTCACATGACTTTTGGTTTGTTTGTTGAGTAGCATCTCAAAACCTTTACATGATTCCACCCATTTCTGACATTCAACTTGGGTGGACTCAAGCTCACTTTTGCAACTATGATATTTAGTTATCATAGTTTGGAGCTGGTCTTTGGTTATAGTTGCTTCATGTTTTAAACTGCCTATTTCAGATTCTTTTTTAGTCAGATTTGATTTTAACTCTTTTGAAAGTTTCTCAAATTTAACTTCATCATCTAAAATTTTCTTCCTAAGGTTTTCATTCACCTCTTTGATGTTAGCATATGCTATTACACATTTGTCAGAACACAAATCTTTAAGGATTTGAGGAGATACCTTAGCAGCAGCCATCAATGCACAATCACACTTGCACTCACAATCATTAGATGCACCCCAGGGATATGAGAGATTCACAACCTCTTCTTCATATTTTTCACCTACAACTACCACATCAACAACATCATCAGTCACAACTACAGATTCAGACACCACCTCCTCAGATTCAACTTCTTCTACCATAGCCATGAAACAAAAATTTTCTGGTTCATTTTCAGCTTTAGCAACTAGTGCAAAACTTTCATCTGTCAACTCATCTGGTAGATTGCTCCAATCAACAAAGCTTTGTGTGAAGAAAATCTGTTGTAACAGGTATTTGCACATAGTGGATGGAGCGGCAGTCATTGGTATTTGTGCCTGAGCAACAGGTATTTGCAGATAGTGGATCTGAGGAACAGTGGTTTGGACATACTGGACAGGAATAGTGTTTGAGGACTGTACAAAATGAGTAGTGTTTTGCACATTTGGTCCAGGGGTATTATGGAAAATTTGACAAGTGTTGGTCTGTGGCCTCTGATTTGGATCGGTAATCATAGGTGTACCATGTTGACTCCTACATTCCCTAGCAAAATGACCAAGTCTATGACATTTATAACACTTAATCTTTGATTTATCCAGCCCCACTTTTGACCTGCTAGTTAACCCTGGAAACCTTCTCCAAGTTTTCTTGTAAAAATTGTTAGTTCTTACACTAAGAAGGGCCAATTGATGTATAATGTCCATTTCTTCCAAATCATCAGGGTCAAAGTATTTTAATCATCATACTCAAAGGATATGTTATCAGATGCCTGGATATTACCACCACTTGCTGTAAAAGCATAGTTTGGTGAATAAGAGTCAGAGTTAAAACCTAAATTAAAACATGAAGTTATGTCAATGAAATGATCATAACTCTGATCCTTACTATTACCAGGCACCTCATCATGACCCAGAAGTGCTGTATTACCAAATACATAGTCATCAGACACTTTTCCAGAGTCCTGGAGCTTCTTTTCCTGGTTAAGCTCTCTCTCATAGGTCAAGAGCTTACCATGAAGCTTGATCAGTGATAGGTCCTTGAATCCAATTTAGTTTCTCATAACTATAGCAATAGTGTCCCATTTATCTGGTAATGATCTTAAAAACCTATGGTTCAAAGTTGAATGAGGGTAAGTTAGACCAACCAGTTTTAGTTCACTAATGAGACAGTTAAACCTCTAAAATTGTTGAGTTAATGACTCTCCCTTAACATGACTGAATGTTTCATATTGTTGGTTAAGTATTTCATGGTTGTTTTCAATAATTTCTTCAGTCCCACCAAATTGTTCTTTCAGTGAATCCCACAACTCCTTTGCACTGTTACAGTGTAACAGCCCAGCATATATATCATTGGGTAGAGCCATGGCCACAATACTAAAGGCCTTAGCATCTAACTCAATTTTCTGAAAATCCTGGTCGGAATAGTTTTCAAGTTTCTTAGGCTCCTGAATTTTAGGATCTTCAGTACTCGGCACCATTGGAACATGTGGTCCGAAGATAACCGACTTCCAACACCTAGTGTTCTGTTGAGCTAGAACATGGCTCATCCGACCTTGCCAGATATTGTATTCAGATCTGACAAGCATCGGTGGCTTGTTGTTCGTGCCAGTGTTGTGTGGATCGTGATTGATTGAATCCATTCTCTGATTTTTCAGAAACAAAGTCTGTTTACAAATGGTTGAATCAAAAATAAACTATTACTTTGTTTTTAATCCGACAAACAAACGATATCAATAATTGTGAGCTGATCTGTTTATATTAAATTGATTGGTTAGATCGAATTTAATTGACCAAGCTCTGATACCAATTGTTAGGATCTGAGTTTGATTGTTTTGATTTGTTTAAGTAAAGATGAGAAGAATGAAGTGAATATAAATGGAAAGTGCAGCGGAATGATAAACTATAAATCAAAACAAGAGAATAATTGTTTTTAATCGAATGCTTTCATTAATTGAAAGATTACAATATTACAAGTACTCCCCCTCAGCCTGATCACTCTGTGATTATTTGTCTGAGAGAATGTTTTGATTGATGAATAGAACAGTACAAGCACTGTTCTATTTATAGACAAATCTAAACCACTGATGATCTAAGCTGACGTCACCTAAGACAGTGACCTCTAACAGAATAACAACATAAAACATCTGTTAAATACAAACTACTGTTACATTGTAAAACATTGTAAGGTAAACTGTTGTTGGGGAAAACTCTGATGGTCTTGTATCATCTGTTGGAGCCTATGTGCTGTTGGCTCCAACAGACCATCAGTCTTCAGCACTTTAGTCAGCAGTTATTCTTCATCAGACCTTTAGTCAGCAGTTGTTCTCTAGCAGTTGTTTATCCAGCAGTCCTTTGCAGCAGCAGTTGTTTCCAACAGTTGTTGAGTACAATAGATGTTAGGGTCAACATTCTTTTGGGAAAAGTATCTTGTAAACTGCTGTTTATTTCTAAGGATCAACTGAGTAGTATATTTTGCCTTTCCAATCATCTGTTCTTCTCCAGGTTAGCAGACCCAACAATAACTATGTGTGACCGTCTAACGTGTGTGATACTCGGCTATAGACTAGACTCTACATGCAGTCCTAGTTCACTATAACCATTGGCTCTGATACCAATCTGTCACACCCTCAAATTCCACTTGCGGGGTTTTACCGCGAGGCGCGTGACATACCAGGATCCAAGTCAACGGTCATAATAAACGACAACTATATGATATGAAATAACATAACAAAACCAACCACACAGTTTTAAAAAGTTTACATTATAACAACGAACACAGTGGAAGAAAAATTAAGTTTACAAAACCATAATCCAAAGTAAGTAGTTTAAACTCCAAAATAAAGTTGCATGTGTTGCCGCCCGTGTTTGAGTTGCCAAAAGTAGAGACAATATGCATCTGCCCGGCTCCCAGCCGTCGAGTGGGGTTTGTCAAGCCCATTAGATCTATCCACATTTCCCCCATTGTGCCACGCACATTCATGGTTTCCCCAGGGATTTAGCGTTGCGTTACGTCGTATAGTAATTTAAAACAAGCGTTGCGTTTCCAAAAGCGTTGCGTTTCCAATAGCGCTGAGTTTCAAAAGCGTTGTGGTTCAAAAGCGTTGCGTTTCAAAAGCGTTGCGTTTCAAAAGCGTTGCGTTTCAAAAGTGTTGCGTTTCATAAACGTTGCGTTTCAAAAAATAAACGTTGTATTTGTTAAAACGTGTGGCATGCTTCTCCCCCGAGAAAAAGTGTATAAAAGAGGGGCCGTGAAACTCAACTTAGAGTGCGTCCTCAGTAAAATAGAAATCCGATAAGTGTGTAATAGTCCCTACTAGTGGTGACCTATCAATGAGTTTACATAAGTGTGATGACTACTAACCCGAAGGCTAATCAGTCCCCAAATTGTCCAGACCGTGACCGTGTATGTTGAAAACATGTTTAAACGTTAAACCAACCAAACCAAACAAAACCCGACATCCCACGTGTTAGCCACATACAAAATATCATGCAACATATGCAATTAAACACTTAGCATGCGCAAACGTTCACCCTATCTAGCATAACGCCAAATTAATGCATAAACAAGTCCGAACACGTGTTACCAAGTTATTAGATATGTCACGGGGTTCCTAACTTGTTCCTAGGTGTCAAACCGTGTTCCGGGATGTTAAAATACACATATAACAACAGTACACGCGATTAGGAATCAAACATGCAATTAGGAAAGTCAACTGGTGATTAGGATGGTCAACTAGTGATTAGATGGTAATCACATTAACATACTAGCGATTAGGCTCCCAATCGCCCTTATTATAGGCGATTAGGGATCCCTTTATCGCCCCTGCTGCACCATTTTGCCTTTTTGCGCGTTTAACCCTCCAAATCAGATCCGAAACATGTGGAAACACCAAATATTAAACCCAAAACATTTATCAAACTATTTCAAGCAAAAACCCTTAATTTATTATCATCCTAGCCGTCCCGAATGCAAGCGTTTTCCCAAAATAGCATAACAAGCATGTAAACATCACATCAACATGCAAAATTACCCTAAATAGCAATTATCCAGATTTCATCACATAACGACGTTGTCCGACATTATCCTACTGTTCTAGCATCAACCTAGAGTAAACCCTAGCCTCAAACTATCAATAAAACGCAACATATCATCATCAATCCTTCATAATCATTCAAACGGGTCAAAATGCCTATTATCAATAATACACGTCTATGAACCTTCAAACTCCTAGGTTAACATCATAACAACTCATTTAGGTCAGAAACATAACAATAACACAAGAACAATCATGTCTAAACAATAAAAATCCTATCTTTGCATGAATACATCATATTTAACAAGCATAGAGGTTTGGGTTTGTTTAGAAACTGATTTTAATGAGTTTTCAAAGACACAAATGTTTAGAAACCAGGTCTGCACCTTTAGGGAGCATAACAATATCATTACAAAGGTTTGGGATGAAGAACACACCTTGAAATTGTAAGATTATCAGGTGTAAAGCTTGGAAAGGTGATTTCTTGAGCAAAAACGTGTTCCAGAGGTTGGATAAGGTGTGGGATGGCTTGGGGGTGTATTAGGGTTTCACAAATGATGTTTTACAACATAAGGGTGGTATTTATAGGTGTTTCTAGTCGTTAGACATGCGTCAGGCGATTACGCAGCAGTATAGGCGATTAGGATTCCTAATCGCATGTACTACTAGCGATTGGAGCTCTAATCGCCTATAAATATCTCCCAATCGCATGACTTACTGGCGATTAGGCCAATAACCCCCTATCAGCATGCAATTGGGCCAATCACCCCCTATCAGCATGCAATTAGGCCAATCACCCCTATTTACATGCAATTACGCGTAATCACCTATAATGTCATGCAATTACGCGTAATCACCTATAATGTCATGCAATTACGTGTAATCACCTATAATGTCATGCAATTAGGCGTAATCACCTATAATGTCATGAAATTACGCGTAATCACCTATAATGTCATGCAATTACGCGTAATCACTATTTTAACACATATAAACACGTATTCACATACCGGCAAGTCATATAATGATTGTAAGCACATAATGCATGATAACTAACACGTTCCCATCCATTCACCAATTCCCGGGACTCAAGATTTACGTATGTGCGTTAAACCCATCGATTCTACAAATCACCTATCGTGTTCACATGGTTATGGACCGACTCCCAATGATCCCGTGGATCATTGTAACGACTCCCGATAATTCCCGGAACCATCATAATGACTCAACTGACCTAGTTAAGTATGTTTGAAAACGTTTTTCGCTAAGGTAGACTTATGTGTTTTATAAAATGTTAACCTAAACGTACCGGGTGTCACATCATCCCCCTGTTGAAAGAATTTTCGTCCCGAAAATTTCTCGAAGTAAAAGAGAATGAAGCGATAAAAAGAAAAATTTTCCCGGTCGTCACAATGTCACTCCTAACTTAGTGATATCATTTCGTTTGGGAAATACGAGTGTCTTATTCTCCAAGCAAAATATCAAAAGAATAATGAGAAAGAATCATAGCGAAACTATCTTGAAAGAAAATATAAGAAATAAAAGAAATATACACGAGAGGACTCGTGAGAGTAAACTTAGTTACAGACTAGGCTAAAAGGCATTCTAATAACCTAATTCCCTATAACCATGGTTCTGATACCAATCTGTAACACCCCAACCGATGGCGGAAGCATCGAGGTGTCAGGTAGTGACGATTGTTCAATAGCTCATGGTACTAAAGTGTAAATTTGAATACATTGATTTGAATAATTTTTCATTGAAAGGAAATTAAAGTATACAATAGTTCTAAAGCGTCAAGTATAACTAAAATACAATAAAGTCAAAGCTTAAATATAAATCCAAAAGCTAAAAAGAAGCGTCGCAAAATAACCTGAAACATGTACAAAAATAGTATATGTCAATACAAAAATGTATTGGTGTGCATACCCTGATTTGAATACATATAGTAAGAAAAGTGTTTAGCAATTCATGTGCGGTACCATTTGCAATTATGTAATAAGTAGTATCAATCAAAACCAAGCCTATGAATGAGACTAACACATGAATAACCAAATGAATAATGAATTAACAAGACAATGACCAAGATTCTCTCAACAGAGTCTCAAGGGGGTATACCAAAGTACTATTCATTGAAATGCTAGGCCGCAGAACGGTTAATGATTTTGACTAAGCATACACACAAATTCACATAAAGCAAACACACATGAGAATTGCATTAAGTATAAGAATAACATTTGATAATAGTGTACATGATTAGCCCCAAAATAGTAAAACATGAAAAAGGGGAAAGATATACTCACCGTTTGCGAAAGCGATCGAAATCCAACTTAAGCGGTCGTGAGCTAAGTAATGGGAATCTCGAGGAATTCAACCTATAATGTATATGAATACTAATAAGGGAAATGACTTAAAAGTCTAAACCGTTGGTGATAGTTGGTAATCTACGAAATATATATTTCTACATAGACGTATATATAAAGTATAAATGTTTGAGTTTGGTTTGGATTTTAACGACAAGTAATATAATTTATAAAAATCATTTTTATATTTATCTAATATAACGTGTAGCTGGTGAGTAGATAGATCCGACAAGTTAGAAAGTTCTATGTGTATTATATTCTTAAACAACGCGTACAATAATGAATATCGTACACATGTTTTAAGTTTATATATATACATATTTATTATAAAACATGAGATAGATCATTTTCATATGTCACACATGAAATTGTGATCATTACCTTAGACTTATATATATATATATATATATATATATATATAGGATAGGGATCATACGAGAACCAATTTTAGGGAGAGAACGAAGGAACCAGTGTGAACATGGGCCATTATTGTAAATATTATAAACACATAAAATAAATATAAAAAAAAATAGTGAAACACATAACCCTAGATCTGGTTCATCATCTTCTTCCTCTTCCCCCTTTTATCATTCAACCCTATATCTCTTCATCTACACCATCAATCAACCATGCGACCAAGGGGATGCAGCCACATGAAGCTTCTCTTAAAGTAATTGATGACCTACATAAGATTATGTTGAGGGTCGTGAGCACTAATAAAATGAATGACATCAATAGCCACTTGCTCGGAATCGAGTCCAAGCTGGACTCTAAACCTAGGTACCCACAAACGTCAGCCATTGGTGTCTTCTCTGGAGCTGTTTTTCATGCCTTGCCTCATGTTGCGAGTATCCGGAATTATGTTCGGTCCTCTACTTCTGGTTCTTCTTCTTGATGTACTTAATGTTTGATTTAATATATTATGTCTCAGGTTTTTTATTTTACTTACTTTTTTTGGTTTAATTATTTTCATTTTCCTGTTGAGGAGGAAAGGATGTACCGTATCAAAAATTTTGATTTGAAAATTCTTACGAAAATGTTATTTTTTTTTTTGTATTCTTGTGATGGCACTACATATTACATTTATGTTGCAATTAAGTATCTAACAGTGTGTTTCATTTACTTTATTCATGTAATGTATCTTGTTTATATTGGTTTAGGGCGGGTTTAAAGAAGATTCTATGAGGATAATGAAAGAAATTGTCAAGTGGAGTCCCAACTGCCAGGTTTGTTGTCATTGTAATGATTAATAATTTTGGTAATTGAGCTATACTATTTGTTTCTGGTCTGTTTAGTTTTTTATCATCCTGACTAAAGTGTAATTTGAGGCATATTATTAGCTAGGAGGATAATTTGTGTTTTGGATGAGGTGCCATTTTCTGATATGCACATATGCATTAGGATTGTTAATCCACATATGCAAAACGTAGTTTATAATATTAAAAGTAATGTTAAAGCACATACTGTTAGAGTTAGGCCATAAACAATAATGCACGTGTGCATTTGTTTTGTTGTAATTAATAGATTAATGTTGTTGCACATATCCATTCAGGTTGAAATATCGGTTTTCTTATGCGTTTTTATTAATTGTAGATAAGAGATGAAGAAAAAAATAAAAGAAAGTAACATTTGTATTACAATCGAGGGATAAAGGAACAAAAAGGTTACCGGATGCAAGTGAAGATAATGACACGATTGTTGATCAAAAAGTTGAATCAGGTTGGCACTATTTATTTAGTCCGGATGTACTTGGTATTCCATTGTTCCCTGTATTAGTTATGTTTTTTATTTATTGTATAATCGAGCTCCATTTGATATTCCAGAAGCGGAGTTGATAATGTCACGGATGTTTTATCAGGAAGTTGAATCAGGTTGTTATTATTTATTTAGTATATTTATATAGAAATGCACATGTGCATATGTGTAGTTTGTCTTATGAAATATTAAATGTTGATTGTTTAAACAAACAAATTATGCTATATGCAGATATATATTTAAGAAAAAAGGTTCAAATGAGGCTAAATAATCAGAAACATTTTGTGACGCTGAATAATGATGGTATGTTGTGTTGCATAATATTTAATATATATAGTTGAGTATGCACATGTGCATAATTATGGATGAACATGATATAATGTGTTGTTAGACAAATGTGTGTGCAGATGCAATTACAAGGACGAAAAAAACAACAAAGAGTGTTAAAACGGTGGAAATGAAATAAACTCAAAAGAAGGTCATGAAAAAAACGAATTGGCGTTCAAAACAAATACGCGTTACACCACATCAACTTTGGATGGGAATAAGGAAATTGTCAAAAAAACAAAGAAGTTTGTATAACATTTTGTGTAATGTATGTTTGGTTTAACATTTTGCTAGGTTGGTGAACGTAAGGTTGTGAGATAAATAGAACTCTATATGTAGGTGGTTAACATAGTTGGTTTGTAATATGGATATTTTTTTGGTATCGTTTGTTTTATTGATTTAATACGTTTGGTAGAAACTACATATAGTTGTATGATAAAAACAAATTGGTATAAAAAAATTTGTTATTTGAAGGATGATGCATGCACATATGTATATTTTGGGTTGATTATGTTTGTAATTATTATTTTTAGCGTATGTAAATTGGTATGATAATGAAATTGACATATGCACATGTGCATGATTATAATTAAACCCCTGCCACCCAAGAACATAAACCCACCACCCCACCCCTATCCCACCATACCTAAAAACTAAGTCCAAAAGCTAAACTACTAAAAAATCTAACTATATTAGTGAAATGCACATGTGAATGCAGTACACGTTTCTTATTTTATATTTCTTACATAGAGGTGTTTTAAGTTCATTCATGTTTGTTGTCATACATGTGTTTTATTTTCAATTTATGTTATAATATACATGACTAAACATTTGACGAGTTGGAGTGTATTTTATATCTCACTTTATGTCCATTTAATGATCTTTGAATAGAATGTGTGGCCCCTTATATATCTGTATCGCGTCTATTTAATAATCATTTAAGTATGGTAATTGACAATTCATTCAAAAGTGTGATTTAATAGTAAAATGCACATGTGCATACGGTGTATTTCTGTATATATAACAGCGAACTGCACATGTGCATCAGGGATGACGTCATATGACGTCACAACATCAGTTTTTTCTACTTTTTTTATTTTTTTTTATTTTTTTATTTTTTTTTTCAAATTAATAATGCAAAATAATCATTTTGGTGTTTTTACTTTTTTTATTTTTTTAGGTTATATAATTTTTTATTTATTTTTTGATGGAGGGGTTTTTGTAGACACCTTCATATTTACAAAAATGCCACCTGTTCACACTGGTTCTTTGGTTCTCTCCCTAAATGGTGGTTCTCAAATGATCCAAATCCTATATATATATATATATATATATATATATATATATATATATATATATATATATATATATATATATAAGATCAAATAGGAACCAATACCCTAGTTAGGAACTTAGGAACCAATCTAAGCCATCCATTTATAATTTTGATCTAGGGGTATTTGTGTAATTAGACAATTAAATAATTATCTTTTTATTTAATTATCACTTAGTATACTTTTAAAAAATACGTAACCGTAATGGCGTCGTTTTTCTTTAATATAGATAACAATCAAAGCTTTACTTGATTAACAATAATTCGAAACACATATTACGTTAGATCGATCATAATATAATTATTACAAATACACACCCGATAATTAATCGGCGGTGTTGGTGTATTCAAACGAAAAAAATCCATAAAAAAATAACATCTAAGAAAATGAAGACGTTTCATACATGTTTGAGATTTTTATTGGATTTTTTTTTTTTGAACAGTTTGTTTATATTTGGACGTGCGAACCAACAAACGACAATTGTTTATTTTTTTTCGTTTGTTTTTCATAAGTGTACAGTAGGCATAACGATTAAGTGTGGTATATAATATACACTGATGTATTTTATGTAGTTAAAAGGATTTTACAGTGGTCAAATGTTGTGTTGTAGTAATGATTATACACATGTGTATCATAGTAGGTAAGTGATTGTACAATATTCTAATGTTCTAAATGTGATAATGAATATACACAGGTGTATCATAGTAGGTAAAATGAACCGTGCAGTATCATATAGTCAATGGGTTAATGAATATACACTGATGTACCATATATGAATATACACAAGTGTATCATAGTAGGTAAAATGAACCTGCAATTATTTTTAACTACATACGGTCAGAAGTTAAAAAAAAAAATCATAATCTCATTATCCTTTATGTTAATACACTATTGTACAATAAAAAATATACACAGGTGTATTTTATGTAGTTAACAGGATTTTACAGTGGTCAAATGTTGTGTTGTAGTAATGATTATACACATGTATATCCTAGTAGGTAAGTGATTGTACAGTATTCTAATGTTCTAAATGTGATAATTAATATACACAGGTGTATCATAGCTGGTAAAATGAACCATGCAGTAATGATTATACACATGTGTATTTTATGTAGTTAAAAGGATTTTACGGTGGTCAAATGTTGTGTTGTAGTAATGATTATACACATGTGTATCATAGTAGGTAAGTGATTGTACAGTATTCTAATGTTCTAAATGTGATATTGAATATACACAGGTGTATCATAGTAGGTAAAATGAAATGTGCAATAACATATAGTCAATGGGTTAATGAATATACACAGATGTACCATATATGAATATACAAAAGTGTATCATAGTAGGTAAAATGAACCTGCCATTATTTTTAACTACATACGGTCAGAAGTTAAAAAAAATCATAATCTCATTATCTTTTATGAAATATACACCATAGTATACTTTTAAAAAATACGTATTACTTTAGATCGATCAAAGCTTTACTTGATTAACATTAATTCGAAACACATATTACTTTAGATCGATCATAACATAATTATTACAAATACGCACCTGATAATCAATCGGCGGCATTGGTGTATTCAATCCAAAAAGAAAATCCATAAAAAAAATAACTGAGAAAATGAAGATTAACAATTTAATAATAAGAATTGATTAGTTTTACATACAATTGATATTCTTCATTATTGTTAGTGAAATGATGTTTCTAAGTTTTGATGTATAGAAGTGTCTGATTCATTTAGTATATACAGTTATAAAATACAAGTGTAACCTAAAAGTATTGTAGGTGAGCAAAAGTCCTAAATACCCCTACATTAAAATAATCAATTAACTAATGTTCTAATTATTTACAATCATGCCATTAGAAATCAATGGCTAAGATTGGTTCCTATGGATCTGTGACACCCGGCATATTCAGGTTAATACTTTTCATACTTTACATACATACGTTTCATACTTTGCATACATATGACTCTACCTCAACGAAAACATTGAAAACAACTACTTAATATCATACTTGACCGGGTCGGTTGAGTCGTGTCGATGATTCGGGAATCATCGGGAGTCGTTATAATGGTCCGAGGGATCATTGGGTGTCGGTCCATAACCAGGGGTATAAGAATTGGCGATTCATAGAATGAATCGCAGGGTTATTGCACACATGTGAATCTTGAGTCCCAGGAACTGGTGAACGGATGGGAACGTGTTAGTCATCATGCATTGTATGTTTATAATCATTATATGACTTATCGGTATGTGAATACGTGCTAAATTGTGTTAAAAGGGTGTTTAACGCGCTAAAAACCCAAAATAGCATGCTGAGGGCGAGTACGGGAGGTATTAGGTGATTAGGGCATGCAATTAACCCTACTCGCCTATAAACTGGCGATTACAACATGCGATTAGGCCCTACTTGCATGTAAACTGGTGAGTAGGAGCCCTAATCGCATGCTGCAGAAGCCTACTCGCCTGTTCTGCATGTGACGACTAAAAACGCCTATAAATACCACCCTTATGTTTTAAAACATCATTTGTGAAACCCTAACACACCCCAAAGCCACCCCACACCTTATTCAACATCTGCAACACGTTTTTTTATCAAGAAATCACATTTCCAAGCTTTACATCTCAGAATCTTACAAATTCAAGGTGTGTTCTTCATCCCAAACCTTTGTAATGATATTGTTTTGATCCCTAAAGGTCCAGACCTAATTTCTAAACATTTGTGTCTTTGAAAACCCATTAAAATCAGTTTCTAAACAAACTGAAACCTCTATGCTTGTTATATATGATGTATTCATGCAAGATAAGATTTTTATCATTTAAACATGGTTGTTCTTGTGTTATTAATATGATTCTGATCTAAATGAGTTAATATAAAGTTAACCTAGAAGTTTGAAGGTTCATAGATGTGTAATATTGATATTAGGCGTTTTGACCCGTTTGAATGATTATGGAGGATTGATGATGATATGTTGTGTTTTGTTGATTGTTTAAGGTTAGGGTTTACTCTAGGATGATGCTAGTATAGTAGGATATTGTCAGACAATGTCATTATGTGATGAAACCTAGATATATGCTATTTAGGGTAAGTTTTGCCTGATGATGTGATGTTTACATGATAATTATGCTATTTTGGGGAAACACATGCATTCGGGACGGCTAGGATGATGATAAATTGGGGGGTTTTTTGCTTGAAATAGTTGGATTAATGTTTTGGGTTTGATATTGAGTGTTTCCACATGTTTCGGATCTGATTTGGAGGGTTTAACGCGCAAAATGACGGCACAATGCAGTAGGGGCGATTAGGGAGTCCTAATCGCCTATACTAAGGGCGATTGGCCCCCAATCGCGTGAACAAGAGGCGATTGGGAGCCCAATCGCCAGTATGTCTGGCAATTACAACTCCAATCGCCAATTTGACTTCCCTAATCACCAGTTGACTTTTCCTAATTGCATGTTTGATTCCTAATCGCGTGTACTGCTGCTATATGGGTACTTTAACATCCCAGAACACGGATTGACACCTAGGAACATGTTAGAAACCCCGTGACATGTCCAATAACTTAGTTATACGTTTTCGGACCTGTTTATGCGTTAATTAGGCTTCATGCAAGATATAGTAAACTGTGATGTATACTAAGTGTTTGATTACATATGATTGCATGATATCTTGCATTCGGCTAACACGTGGGATGTCGGGTCACCAATGGGATGTCGGGTCATGTCTGGTGTGGTCAATTAAACGTTTAAACATCATTTCAAATGTACACGGTTATGGTCTGGACTGTTGGGGACTAATCAACCTACGGGTTGTTAGCCTAACACCTTATACGCTCGTCATGATAGGTCACCGGTATTTGGTGCCATCTATTGAGCGGGTTTACTTATCTGATAGGGGAAGCAGTATCAGGTGAGTTTCATGGCCCCACTTTAAGTCTTTACATTTCGGGGGTGACACATGCGTTATACATATTTCATAAATTATCATGTTATACTAGTGTTAATTCATTTACATACTATGCGATACGTAAAGTCCCGGGGAAACTATGAATGTGCGGGGCTCAACGGGGGAAATGTGGATAGATCTATTGGGACTGACAGACCCCACCCATCGGCTGGGAGCCGGGCGGGTGCATATTGTCTTGGTCATAACGCTACCGTGGGACGGTAGTGCATATCATTTCGGGCAAAATCATATATCGTTGTCTATAATGTTTTCCGGTCGTAGTAGTATTATTCATGCGTCTTGCTAACGCTATCATTTCTAACATAGTGATAACATGATGGCTTTTATTACTTAAACATTTAACATAAAACCTGTGAACTCACCGGCATTATTTGCTGACGTTTTTAGCATGTTTGTCTTAGTTCGTTGAGGTAGCAGCATTTCATAGGCGCACGGAGTCTCACGGCATCTACGATTCATATGCATCTTATTTAGCATTTTCAGACTTTTATGCTTTTACTTTCATGTTGTAATAAAGTTTTACACTTCCACAGTGATGGATCATTTATGAAAACTTAATGGTTTACTTATGTTGTTTTTACGTATCATATAGTGTCGTTTATCGTGACCGTTGACTTAGATCCTGGTTTGTTATGCGCCTCGCGGTAAAACCCCGCACGTGGAATTTGAGGGTGTGACAGATTGGTATCAGAGCCAGGTTAATAGTGAACTAGGACTGCATGTTGAGTCAAGTCTATAGCCGAGTCACACACACTAGACGGTCACATTCATATAAGTCATATCATATGGGAAATTGCCGAGGTGTTCGTATTACATTCGTTATTATCGTTTATGCTTACATCATCTATCTATTACCCTTATTTCTTATCCTATTCTTCATCTTCGTGCTGAAGACGAGGAGGTTTACTATCCTTGCACGGCAGTGGAGTACATTGGAGTGGCTTCGGCATCCTTCGGAGATTTGTCCAAGATTCGGACATCTCCTCTTCCTATACTCCAATGGACACACTTGCTTGCACACATTACCGCACACTCGTACTTGCTGTTTTACATCTTGGGTGTTTTATCACATAGGAGTTCTTATCTATTCTAGAACGTGGGTGCCTTGTGGTTTGAAAGTCAAGCTAGGAGCACGCCTCGGGGATCATGTAGAGCGACTTATCATTTCGGGTGCACACGAAATAATAAGTTGAAATGCATGGAAATCTTGGTGGACTCTGTGTTTGATTCGACAATCATGATGGAATCCAGTTCTCTGGTTTAACTTTGCTACTTATGATTTCTTGTTGTCTGTTCTGAAATCTGATGTCTTGTCTTTGGCTTTGACAGAAGATGGCAGGACGACGTGGTGGTCGCGTTGGTGGTGTGACACCCCGCATTTTCAGGTTAAATACTCTTACTGAACTCTAGTTAACTTACATGTTCATACATGGCTAGATACTTAACTAGGGTTAGTTAAGTAGGTTTAACATATGTTAGATGATGTTAACATATGTTATAAGTAGGAAAATCCTTGTTAAACACACACATGAGTCCTGTATCCCAAACGTTGGTGAATTATGTGACATACATAGCAATAATATATACAATTGAATTATGGTGAACATGAAGTACGTGCTTATGTGAATTACATGTTTTTGTGAATGATCGCCTAACTGAAAGGTAATGCGTAGATTATGCAAATTACGTGCACAACATGAGTAATATGCTATGTAATAATAAAAAGAATGGTTTTTATACAATTTAGAATGGTTAATAATATTGGGTCCGGTATTGGGCTAGAACATGGTTAACGGGTCAAGTTAATGGACTAGAAGGGCCCTAATACCAATTGCTTGGGGAACAAGCAAAGCCCCCTTATAATTAGGAGGCAAGGAAAAGATAAAACCCTACCTCCTTGTCCCTTCTTTGCGCCGTGCGAACCCCCACCCCCATCCCCTCTTTGTTTTTCAAGCAATCAAGTAATCCTTCACCTAATCAAGCTAGTTCGGGTTTGATTTCAAGGCCCTAGGAAGTTTAATCCTTCGCAAGGTATACATTCTTATGATTTTTGATGAATTATAATGATTGAAAAACTTTAAAAACCCTAAAAATAATGGATATAGAATCGCATGCATGTATGTATAGGGATTCTTGAACGTTCTTGATGATTTGATGATGATTTGATGATGATTGTTATTAGTAACCATGCTTAGGGTTTTCACATGATAACATATGTGTTTTGCTATGATTAATATGGTGTTTAATCAGTACTATAGGTGTTATACATGTATTAGGGATGTTCATGAAAAATTAGGGTTTGTAGATTACTTGGGATGCAAGTTTAAGATTCTGGCAGATTCGGTTGAACGTTTTGTAGGGGCTGTAATGGGTTGGTAAATTGATTGTTTTGATGATTTCTTTGCATGATTGTAATGTAAAAGGTCTTAGCTTCTCATAATGGGCAAAACCATCGGATTTGGACATCGTTTGAGTCGTTTTTGGAATTTTAATTGATTAGGGGTCATATCAGATTTTCGGATTTGTAAATTGGGTTAACTTTAAATGGTCATAACTTGAGATTTACAAGGAGTTAGGTTATGAAATTTTTACAGTAGGTCAATACTGGAAAAATAGAGCTTTTCCAAGTGGATTCATCTCGTTTGGATGAATACACAATTTTTGAGAATTTTTCTACTAAACTGACCTGTTGAGGAAATTTTCTGGACATAGCTGTGTTGTACGAATTTTCATAATTTTTGTGTTTGGAATTAAGACAAAACAAAAATAGGTATTGTCAAGTGAATCCCAAATAAAATTCAGTAAAAATTTGGGACTTTAATTCATTCGTTAAGTATTTTAAAAAAAATTGTTTCCCACAACGCACAATCTGTCCTAAAAACGCAGATTGTGTACGGAGTCTTTATGTGACTATTTGGAGTTTTATGTGGTATGTAATTGACATGTACTTATGTGAAAACTTGTATGAGATGTAATTGATGTATTAAACTGATAATAATCACTATGATCACCAACGGGATACGTAGGACATACTTGAGCATGTAGAGTCATTAGGTGTCACTACACGGTTTTGAACTTTTAAAAGTCTCGGATAAACGAGTTATATGGTGTTGCCTAAGGTGAGTTTCATTACTCTTTTTCTCAAAAGCATGCGTCTCAGGTATGAGACACTTTACTTAACATTTTCTAGTCCGGTTTGGGACTACTTACACATCCCGGGTTGGGATGCCATAGATCCTTGTGAGGGTCGGTTACTTTGCTAGTTCGCAATTGTGTCCTTGATAAACTAAACCATTTCTATCATCTGTAAGTCCTCACGTACCGAATGAGTTGCCAGGGTTGGCAAGCGGGTTATTAGTTGATAGCGCTATTAGGTCTTACAAACCTCACACCGGCTCGGGGAGCGCGGGGGTGAACTATAACTTAACGAAACTTTATCATTGTGGATAGACAATGATGTCAGGCATGCGGCACACTTATGTGGCTACAAGTACATAGCAGTTCGGTATATTCGGTTAGTTATCATGAATGGGTTAGCTACCCTTGACATGCGATGAATTAGTGGTTACACGGTGCGGGGCACCAACATAACTTACCTACTTACGTGGTTTTGAAAACCAGCGCTTTTGCATATTAAATTACTTTACTTTGTGAACTCACCAACTTTATGTTGACACACGATAGCATGCTTTTGCAGGTCTCTAGGTTTGGAGCACGATAGGACATGCATCATTGTGTCATGGGATGTGAACATTATTTAACTTATACTTACTTTGCATTCAACGGTTTTATTTTGGGCGCGTTGTTTTGCGCATGAACTTAAATGGTTATGTTTGAATTACGCTTCCGCAACTTAACTGAACTTTTTGGTAAACACTAACCGTGATTTTCAATAACGAACTAAATGGTTTGGGCATTTAGAGTCGTTCTTATGACTTATGGCTATGGGATCCTGGTATGTCACGCGCCTCGCGGTATAAACCCCGCAGTGGAAATTTGAGGGTGTGACAGGTGGTCGGAATGGCGGTGGATGCAATGGGGGTTGTGGTAACATCAGCATGACCCAGGCCGAGCTGAATAATCTGATTCAGGAGCACGTGGTAGTCGCTATTGCTGCACAGCAGGGCCATGGTGGTAATTTAATTACCCCAACCCTCATTCCTTATCTTTTGTTGTGTGGTGTTCGTTTCCTGACCCGTGTTGCTTGTTGTAACAGGGAATGCTTTTCATCCTCCACTACCTCCACCTCCTCCAGTCAACTGTACTTACAAGATGTTCCAGGACTGCAAGCCCCATAACTTCAGTGGGACTGAGGGAGCTGTGGGACTACTTCGTTGGTTGGAGTAGGTCGAGTCCGCTTTCTCCATGTGTAACTGCCCGGAGGAGTATCGTGTGAAGTATGCTTCAGGGACATTCGAGGGACGTGCCTTGACTTGGTGGAATTCGACTGTGCAGACTATTGGTTTACTTGAGGCCCATGCGTTGCCATGGACCGAGTTTGTGTATCGTTTGAAGATGGAGTATTGTCCCAGGGATGAGATTAAGAGTTTGGAGCATGAGCTGTGGAATCATCAGATGGTGGGATCTGAGGTCGAGGAGTATACCACGCGTTATCATGAGTTGGCACTTTTGTGCCCAGATTCTGTGACTCCTGAGTATAAAGCTATTGAGTTCTACATTAGTGGGTTGGTGCCTGAGATTCGCGGGTTGGTGACCGTGAATGATGCTACTATACTTCGGGCTACCATTCGGTTGGCTCATAGGCTAACCAAACAGAAGGTTCAGGAGGGTGTTTTGCCTCCTAAGGGTACTGTGGTGAAGACCTCTGATAGCAACAAGAGGAAATGGGAGAGCGCGGGTAAGGGTACAGTTCAGCCTCAGCAGCAGCAGCCGAGGAAGTTTGAGACTACGGGTTCGTCTTCAGGACAAAGTCAGGGTGGGTATACTGGTAGACTGCCTAAGTCTGATCGTTGTGGGTATCATCATGTTGGAAATTGTAGTTATTGTACCCGTTGTAAGAGGAACGGGCATCAGGCCCAGAGCTGCAGGGTGAATCTTCAGGCTCAGCAACAGGTGGTTGCCCCTACTACTGCTACTACTACCACTGCTGCACCTAGGGGAAATCAGGGTTGCTACAACTGTGAGGAAACAGGGCACTTTAAGAAGGACTGCCCCAAACTGAAGCAGGAGAATGCTGGGAGAAGTGACAGGGGTAACGGGGGTGGCGGCAGGAACGCGCGCGCCTTCGTCATTGGGTTAGGCGAGGCTCGTCAGGATCCGGATACTGTTACTGGTACGTTTCTTCTTAACGATCGTTATGCCTCTATTTTATTTGATTCGGGTGCCGACAAGAGTTTTATATCTATTGAGTTTAGTCGATTGTTAGACATAGTACCGACGCCTTTGGAGGTTAAGTACTTAATTGAATTGGCAGATGGTAAGAAAATTGAGGCAACTCATATTCTTAAGGGATGCCAATTAGAACTTTCTGGGTTATATTTTCCTATTGATCTCATGCCGGTGTCCTTGGGTAGCTTCGACGTTGTTGTGGGTATGGATTGGTTATCTTTATATCGTGCGGAAATCGTTTGCTTTGATAAAATCATTCGCCTTCCTCTCCCGGATGGAGAGATTCTTTTGGTTCATGGCGAGAAAAGTGGTGTTCCTTTGAGCATCATTTTATGTATGAAAGCTTATAAGTATTTACGTAAAGGGTATTCTGCAATCTTAGCTCTTGTTTCGGTCTCATCTGACAATGAGAAGAGGATTGAGGACATTCCTGTTGTTTGTGATTTTCCCGACGTGTTTCCCGACGATTTGCCTGGTCATCCACCTCACCGTCAGGTTGAATTTAACATTGATCTTGCGCCCGGTGCTGTACCTATTGCCCGAGCTCCTTACCGCCTTGCACCTCCCGAAATGCAGGAATTATCTAATCAACTACAGGAGTTGTTGGAAAAAGGATTCATTCGGCCTAGTTCATCCCCGTGGGGAGCTCCTATCTTATTTGTCAAAAATAAAGATGGGAGCCTTCGTATGTGTATTGACTACCGGGAACTGAACAAGGTAACCATCAAGAATCGTTACCCACTTCCCCGTATTGACGATTTATTCCACCAGCTCCAAGGCTCCAGTTTTTATTCTAAGATAGATCTGAGGTCTGGGTATCATCAGTTGAGGGTGCAAGAAGCTGACATCCCGAAGACCGCCTTTCGTACACGTTATGGCCACTTCGAGTTCTTGGTCATGCCCTTCGGTCTCACGAATGCACCTGCTGTTTTTATGCACTTGATGAACCGCATTTGCAAGCCTTATCTTGATAAATTCGTCATCGTGTTTATTGACGATATTCTGGTTTATTCCAAGAACAAGACGGATCATGAGGAACACTTACGGTTGGTCTTGGAACTTTTGAGACGGGAGCAGTTGTATGCTAAGCTCTCAAAGTTTGATTTCTGGTTACGTGAAGTTCAATTCCTAGGACATGTGGTTAATGAACTGGGAATTCATGTCGATCCGGCTAAGATCGAAGCTATTAAAGACTGGGAAGCACCAAATACGCCATATGAGGTGCGGCAATTCCTAGGTCTTGCGGGTTACTATCGTCGTTTCATTAAGGGATTTTCGAAGAACGCTCAACCCCTCACCACTCTTACCCAGAAAGACCGAAAGTTTGATTGGGGTGAACCACAGGAATCAGCATTTCAGATGCTAAAGCTTTAACTTTGTTCTGCACCTATCTTATCTTTACCTGAGGGTACGGATGATTTCGTTGTGTACTATGACGCTTCTATTCGTGGTATCGGTTGTGTGTTAATGCAACGCGGGAAAGTTATTGCCTATGCTTCTCGTCAACTCAAAGTTCATGAGAAGAACTACACTACTCATGACTTGGAATTGGGCGCGGTGATCTTTGCGTAGAAAATCTGGAGACATTACTTGTACGGTACCAAATGCGAAGTATACACCGATCACAAGAGTCTCCGATTTGCTTGTGTAGAGGGAAATCCGGTATTTTTTGAATCCTTATCTAGTGTTAAACATGCGGCAGCATCGCTGGGTTGAACTCCTGAATGATTATGACTGTGCTATCAAGTACCATCCTGGCAAGGCGAACGTTGTGGCGGACGCCTTGAGCAGGAAGGAGTCTGTGAAACCTCGTCGTGTTCGAGCCTTACAGCTCACCATTCATTCCTCATTGCCTGACCAAATCCGTTCTGCACAATTGGAAGCCTTGAAGGAGGAAAACCTTAAAGCTGAAACCATGCACAGTGCCGATAAGCACCTCGAGCTCAGGTCTGATGGCCTGCATTATTTTGCCGAACGAATTTGGGTTCCTTTATTTGGGGGTTTGCGGGAGCTCGTCATGTACGAAGCTCACAAATCCCGGTATTCTATTCATCCGAGCTCCGATAAGATGTATCAGGACCTAAAGATACTCTATTGGTGGCCCAACATGAAGGCTGGCATAGCTTCGTATGTCAGCAAATGTTTGACTTGTGCTAAGGTCAAGGTGGAGAACCAGAAGCCGTTTGGTCTTCTACAGCAACCAGAAATTCCGGAATGGAAATGGGAACGGATTACAATGGATTTTGTGACCAAACTTCCGAAATCGCCCAGTGGTTGTGACATGATCTGGGTGATTATCGACCGGTTGACAAAGTCCGCACACTTCCTCGCTATTAAGGAAACCGACAGTTTAGAGCGGTTGTCTCGTATCTATCTTAAGGAAGTGGTTTCCAAGCACGGGGTGCCCGTCTCTATCATCTCCGATCGTGATTCTCGTTTCGGTTCCTGTTTCTGGAAGCAATTGCATAAAGCGTTAGGTACTCAACTGGACATGAGCACCGCATCATCCGCAAACTGTTGGCCAGAGTGAGCGGACGATTCAAACGCTTGAAGACATGCTTCGAGCATGTGTCATCAATTTCGGTAAGAGTTGGGAGATTCACCTGCCGCTAGTGGAATTCTCTTACAACAATAGTTACCACTCTAGCATCAAGGCGGCACCGTTCGAGGCTCTGTATGGACGGAAGTGCCGGTCTCCTCTTTGTTGGGCCGAGGTGGGCAAGAGCCAACTCACTGGTCCAGAAATGGTGTAAGAAACTTCCGAAAAGATCGTACAAATTCGTAATCATATGGCGGCAGCTCGTGATCGCCAAAAGAGCTACGCCGATCGTCATCGCAAACCTTTGGAGTTTTAGTTCGGCGACAGGGTCTTATTGAAGGTATCCCCATGGAAGGGCGTTATACGCTTCGGGAAGCGCGGCAAACTTAACCCTCGTTATGTCAGACCGTTCCCAATCCTGGAACGTATTGGGCCGGTGGCGTACAGACTTGACTTACCAGCCGAGCTTAGTAGCGTGCATAATGTCTTCCATGTCTCGAATCTTAAGAAGTGCTTGGCTGACGAATCTCTCGTTGTTCCTCTCGAAGAAATCAAGGTTGATGATCGTTTACGTATTGTGGAGGAACCGGTTGAAATTCTTGATTATAAGATTCGTAGCCTTCGTCGGAGTAAAATCCGCATCGTCAAGTTTCGTTGGAATTCAAATCATGGACCGGAGTTCACATGGGAACGGGAAGATCAGATGAAGGCCAAGTACCCTCATCTATTTCCTAAGCGTGCTTTTGAGTCGAACTATGTTGCTTCCAAAACTAAATGAATCTCGGGTCATGTAACAACGGAAAATTTTCTTTCTTTCTTTCTTTCGTCTCTTCATCTCCGGACTTCATTTAATTGTTGGGACGAAAATTCTTTCAACTGGGGGATGATGTGACACCCGGCATATTCAGGTTAATACTTTTCATACTTTACATACATACGTTTCATACTTTGCATAAATACGAGTCTACCTCAACGAAAACATTGAAAACAACTACTTAATATCATACTTGACCGGGTCGGTTTAGTCGTGTCGATAATTCGGGAATCATCGGGAGTCGTTACAATGGTCCGAGGGATCATTGGGTGTCGGTCCATAACCAGGAGTACAAGGATTGGCGATTCGTAGAATCGCAGGTTATTGCACACACGCGAATCTTGAGTCCCGGGAACTGGTGAACGGATGGGAACGTGTTAGTCATCATGCATTGTATGTTTATAATCATTATATGACTTATCGGTATGTGAATACGTGCTAAATTGTGTTAAAATAGTGTTTAACGCGCCAAAAACCCAAAATAACATGTTGAGGGCGAGTACGGGAGGTATCAGGCGATTAGGGCATGCAATTAGCCCTACTCGCCTATAAACTGGCGATTACAACATGTGATTAGGCCCTACTCGCATGTAAACTAGCGAGTAGGAGCCCTAATCGCATGCTGCAGAAGCCTACTCGCCTGTTCTGCATGTGACAACTAAAAACGCCTGTAAATACCGCCCTTATGTTTTAAAACATCATTTGTGAAACCCTAACACACCCTAAAGCCACCCCACACCTTATTCAAACTCTGCAACACATTTTTGATCAAGAAATCACATTTCCAAGCTTTACCTCTCATAATCTTACAAATTCAAGGTGTGTTCTTCATCCCAAACCTTTGTAATGATATTGGTTTGATCCCTAAAGGTCCAGACCTAATTTCTAAACATTTGTGTCTTTGAAAACTCATTAAAATCAGTTTCTAAACAAACCCAAACCTCTATTCTTGTTATATATGATGTATTCATGCAAGATAAGATTTTTATCATTTAAACATGGTTGTTCTTGTATTATTAATATGTTTCTGATCTAAATGAGTAAATATGATGTTAACCTAGGAGTTTGAAGGTTCATAGATGTGTAATATTGATATTAGGTGTTTTGACCCGTTTGAATGATTATGGAGGATTGATGATGATATGTTGTGTTTTGTTGATTGTTTAAGGTTAGGGTTTACTCTAGGATGATGCTAAACAGTAGGATATTGCTGGACAACGTCATTATGTGATGAAATCTAGATATATGCTATTTAGGGTAAGTTTTGCATGATGATGTGATGTTTACATGATAGTGATGCTATTTTGGGAAAACACATGCATTCGGGACGACTAGGATGATGATAAATTGGGGGGTTTTTGCTTGAAATAGTTGGATTAATGTTTTGGGTTTGATATTGAGTGTTTCCACATGTTTCGGATCTGATTTGGAGGGTTTAACGCGCAAAATGACGGCACAATGCAGTAGGGGCGATTAGGGAGTCCTAATCACCTATACTAAGGGCGATTGGCCCCCAATCGCGTGAACAAGAGGCGATTGGGAGCCCAATCGCCAGTATGTCTGGCAATTACAACTCCAATCGCCATTTTGACTTCCCTAATCACCAGTTAACTTTTCCTAATTGCATGTTTGATTCCTAATTGTGTGTACTGCTGCTATATGGGTATTTTAACACCCCGGAATACGGATTGACACCTAGGAACATGTTAGATACCCCGTGACATGTCCAATAACTTAGTTATACATTTTCGGACCTATTTATGCGTTAATTAGGCTTCATGCTAGATATAGTAAACTGTGATGCATACTAAGTGTTTGATTACATATGATTGCATGATATCTTGCATTCGGCTAACACGTGGGATGTTGGGTCACCAATGGGATGTCGGGTCATGTCTGGTGTGGTCAATTAAACGTTTAAACATCATTTCAAATGTACACGGTTATGGTCTAGACTGTTGGGGACTAATCAACCTACGGGTTGTTAGCCTAACACCTTATATGCTCGTCATGATAGGTCACTGGTATTTGGTGCCGTCTATTGAGCGGGTTTACTTATCTTAGAGGGGAAGCAGTATCAGGTGAGTTTCACGGCCCCACTTTAAGTCTTTACATTTCGGGGGAGCCACATGCTTTATACATATTTCATAAATTATCATGTTATACTAGTGTTAATTCATTTACATACTATACGATACGTAAAGTCCCGGGGAAACCATGAATGTGCGGGGCAGAACGGGGGAAATGTGGATAGATCTATTGGGACTGACAGACCCCACCCGTGAGCTGGGAGCCGGACGGGTGCATATTGTCTCGGTCATAACGCTACCGTGGGACGGTAGTGCATATTGTTTCGGGCAAAATCATATATCGTTGTCTGTAATGGTTTCCGGTCGTAGTAGTATTATTCATGCGTCTAGCTAACGCTATCATTTCTAACATAGTGATAACATGATGGCTTTCATTACTTAAACATTTAACATAAAACCTGTGAACTCACTGGCATTATTTGCTGACGTTTTTAGCATGTTTGTCTCAGGTCGTTGAGATAGAAGCATTTCATAGGCGCACGGAGTCTCACGGCGTCTAGGATTCATATGCATCTTATTTAGCATTTTCAGACTTTTATGCTTTTACTTTCCTGTTGTAATAAAGTTTTACGCTTCTGCAGTGATGGATCATTTATGAAAACTTAATGGTTTGCTTATGTCGTTTTTACGTATCATATAGTGTCGTTTATTGTGACCGTTGACTTAGATCCTGGTTTGTCACGTGCGTCGCGGTAAAACCCCGCACGTGGAATTTGAGGGTGTGACAGGTTCCTACTTAACCTATGGTTCCTATTTGAACCCTACTCTATATATATATATATATATATATATATATATATATATGTATATATTCATTCGACATGTTTCTACCAAATGATAGTTTTGAAATGAGTAGCATGATCGCATAGCTATTTCTCTTTGTTTTTCATTACAGTATTACAATGACTAATAAATATTTATGTAGGTTTGACTATATTGCAAAACCAAATATCAAGTCTTGAATATTTGGTGTTTCGAGATACATGCGTATGTTATGATTGTATCCAAACACCGAACTTGTAAACATTATAATATATGATTTATTCATATAAAAGAAGTAGGTTATTGTATATATTTGTTCCTACATGAGTAAATGAAACCAATAGATCTATCTTCAATTCTTAGACTTCGTATTGGTTAAAAAATGTATATATTCTAAAATTAAGAATAAGACTTTGGAAAAAAAATCCATATTAACATTCATAAACTTTACGGTCAAACGCTAAATAGTGACTTTATTCGTACTATAGATAAAACGTAATCGATGGTTCAAATAATAAAAGTAACATATAAATAATCCTTACGAGATATAAAAGTAACCTATAGGTTATCCGTACCTTTATAGCAAATTCCTAAAAGTGAATCATCTCCCACTCATACGTTAAAGAAACCGTGATGTTGAACGAAAAACAACCCGTTTTGGAAATAGTTGAGAGCGTATAGAGTTTTTGAGACAATTTTCTTCATGAACTCCAAGAAAAAAAATGAGAACTAGAGATATGTATATTGATATATGGTTTTGTTGCCAAAACCAAAAGCTTTAGAAGTAAGTTGCATAATGTTTTTTTTTTTTTTTTTTTGAAATAAATAGCATTCAACTTTGATTGAGCAATTAATATGAATAATGAAATTGCCGGTTACAAAAATTTGTGGAATGAATATGAACTAGAAATTAAGGGATATTCAATTTCCTATTAACTAAAACTGAACATAATTCTATTTTAACCTATTTTGAATATTTTAGGTTCACACAAATTTCTTATTCAATTTATAGGTTATACATATTAAATTTCATTATAAAAATAACAATTATTATTATTACTAGTTTAAAATTGAAAAATCCGAGTGTTATAACACCAACTCTTATTGATTAATATGAGGGTAAAATTACAAATAAAATAAATAGAAAAATACTATAAAAATTTTGGATGTTACAATAATCCTTGACGTTTGACCCGAGGATAGGGAGTTGAGAGTCTACAATGAGAAAAGGTTTGGGAAAGTATGTAACTGGTGAGGGCAGGGCGTTGATATAACAGTCTCCCCTATTTTAGAAAGATTTCTGACCGAACTTTATTAAGGACATGCAACAGGATTTCGACTAACAGAGAGTGTAAGAGTATACAAAGTTTAAGGTTTTTCGTAGAGGTGGTCAACAAGGAATGCTCCAACAAAACTAATTGAAGCTTATGTAAAATGTTCTTATCGAAAATGATGGCCGTTAGTCAACGATCTAATGGAGAGGTAATTATAAAGTAATGGGTAGGTTCTTGGTCAAACTCCTAGTCCGTTCCCGCAGTATCGTTTATGCTTATATATAGGGTGTATCGCAGCTAACCCACCACACTCCCGATACTTTGGACTCGTACTGATTGTCTACCAATAGCCTAAATAGAATTACACACCACCCTCATGTACCTGTAAATCCATGATTGCGTTCCGGACCGTAATAATCGATTTACCTTACATTAGGGTGTTATGCTTTTCCATAACCCTAACAAGAAATAAATGCGTGCAACCAATATGTAATAGCCACTGTAATGAAATAATGTTCAATCATGACATGGTTAGAGGTCCTTCCCTTTCGGGCTTACCCTTTAACCGTAATGAGGATAACATGTAAGTAAGACATGGTCAGAGGTTCTTCCCATTCGGGTTCACCCTTAACCGGCAAATTTCTGTTCACATCGTTGCTCTAAACACCCATATTGATAGACTCCGAGAATTTCCACCGTTCCCCTCGGATTAAAGAAATACTCTAACCCGAGTCGTACGTGGGCACTGGCTTAGATCTCATACGAGTTATCAAATAGTATGTTCATTGGCCATGATGAAGAACAAACTAATGTAAAATATAACAGGGTTTTGCTCACAACAGAAAAAAATATGTATACCAAATATGCGTTCATGTAAGTATATATAGCATAAAATTTCGATTGAAAGAATAGTATAATATAAATCGAGTAAATCGCACAGTTGTGCAACATGAAAGTAAACGAGTTCAATCTTGCAAATAAGCAGTGTAAAAAAATCACAAATAACGTGTTAGAGATAACTATGGTTCAAGAATAAGATAATGAAATTTACGGCAAGTGAAAGTGCATGGAATAAGTGTATAGCCTACTGACATGCGAGTTAAAATTTAGTAACTTTACATATATGCATTATACGATAAAAGACATTTAGCAACATTCTAGTATTTTCGGTCGAACGTGGAGTTATATTTGGTCGAACCTAATACAAAACCACAACAGCAGACAACTATGGATCCTTGGTCGGTAGTTGCTCAGAAGACTAGTCAACAATCCCAACCGATTAACTATTTGGCGATGACTAGTTCTATGCCCCAACAAGTTGCACAACCACAACCACAACCTATGGCTGATTACTGGGGAGTTACAACAGCGGCGGTACACTCTCAGACTACCAATGCGATTTCGACACTTATTCATGACTTATCTTCGGGTAATGGGAGCTGTCCACCAAAGTTGATGGAAATGGTAGACTACAACACATGGAAGACCAAGTTTAAGATTCATCTAGAGGGAATGGGATTAGAAGGAACGGAAGCTTGGCAAATGATTGCTAAGGGTTATGTTGCTCCAGTTTTGGAGAACACGGGTGAGCCAATTCCGTTAGAGAGTCTAGCTGAGGACGATAAAAAGAAGTTTGCGGTGGAAAAGAAGGCGTTTTCCCAACTGTCCCAGGCCATTAACACTGATCTCTTACATCAGTTTGGGTCTTGCACCACTTCTAAACAATTATGGGACATGTTAAGGAATCGTCATGATGGGAATGAAAAGACGAGGAAGTTGAGAATGGAGGAGTTAAGAAAAGAGTTTGCGAACTTCAGCTATATGGGAATGAGACGCTGAAGGAGTTGATTCCAAGGTACTGTCACTTATTGACCGAACTTTCAAGTTATGAGATTAACATACCGATGTCTGAGCTGGTGGACAAGTTTGCTGATGCGTTGCCACCATACTGGAATCAACACATCGAGGTACTCAAGGAAAATGATGCGTACCAATACTGGACCATCAATGAGTTTATCCAGAAGCTTGAAAACAAAGAGATGGAAGAAAAGAGGAAGGCAAAAAGAGCACAAGTTCCTCAGAATCCAGAGTTATACCATGGTGGTACATCTTCATCTCTAGCTAGTTCAAGTTCCAGTTCTATTGTTGTTCCACACATTACTTGTGTCTCAAGCATTGTTGAACCATCCAAAGACCCCATAAATTACCTTGCTCAAACTTCATCTTATACCCCACCATCATACCCTACTACTACTTACATCCCACCATTTTCGCCAATGCAACAAGCTGCTTGTTATTCTGCAAGTCTAAACCAATCTCAACAACAATCCTATATTCCTCAAATGAATCAAAACCAAATAAACCCAACTCAACCTAATCAGAGCCCAATTGTGTTGGAGACTTCGAACTTGAACAATGTTACTGTTGAGATTGCACAGGAACATGTAGCATTGGTTTCTGCTATGGTCGCTTCTTATAACGGGTTGGTTGCTAGTCAAATTGGTAACAACTTAAACAGTGAAGACTATGCACAAATTGACAAAGAAGAGATGGAGCTCATTGATATCCAGTGGGCGTTTGCTAGCGTTATGAGGAGAGCGACTGAGTTTATTGAGAAGACGTGTAGAACTGATCTTTCTACTTCTCCAAACACCACATATGGCTTCAACAAAGCTAAAGTGACATATTTTAATTGTGGTGGGAATGGTAACTTCAATAGGGAATGTACACAGCCAGCACAGCATGGGAACAGGAATCCTTTCAACACCAACTACTAGAACCGTCAATCACAAAATCAGGTATCTTATCAAAGCCCAAACATTTCCAGCTTTCAACCACAAAATACCTACCAAAATCGCCAAAACACCTCACTAAATAATACTGTTACACAAACCAATACACAAAACCAGAACCAAAACCAAACACCACAAAATCCAAACTGAACTATCATTCCTATTTCTATACCAAACACTCAAAACCAATCAGATAACCAGAACCATGCCTTGGTGATACAGAAAGATGAGGGATTTGATTGGACGGGTATGCAGTTGGGTGTTGAGGAGATTACTACCGGTAATGTGGCGTGTGTTGCCTAGAAAATGGATTTGGATGAGCCGGTATTTGTTGAAGAAGAATTGGTGACTGAGAAGATGTCTGAAGTGAAAATTGAGGAGTTGAGTTAAGAAAGTGATGTTTGTGTTGAGAAGAAGTTGGGTTTGATTCTTGACTTTGTTACTGATGTACTAGAACAGTATGATTCAGCTTTTTCTGATATGGAGAGCGATTCTGATTCTGAAGCTTGTGTTAACTCACTAGATGATGATATCGATCAACTTCTTGCTGAAGCTAATTTTCTTATGACACGCAAATCGTGCATGGTGGATGATGCTTTTACCAGAATTGATTATTCTAAATTTTTTGCTGGAAAGGAAGCACACTTTGCATTGATGGCGATGACTGAGCCTCTAAAGCAGGTAAGTTCTGAATCTAATTTAGATATGAATAGTGAGAGGTATTGTGGTGCATGCGATAGATTGACAGAGGATAATAAGCAACTCAGGGTTCAGCTTGAGAGTGCTAAAATCAACTATCAATCGTATCAGAAAGAAGCAAGAGAATTTAATAAAGTGCTTGATAGTTACAAGAAAGAAATTTCAGAACTTAAAAAGACTTTATCTTTGAAACAATTAGCCATTAACAACTATATCAATGAATTGGAAAATACAAAACTTGAAATGGCTACCATCAAGTGCTTTGCAGAAAAGGTCAACAAGAAGCTTGAAAGTTATAAGCACATTGCATATGTTGTTGATCATATCATTGAGGAGCCTTCACAGTCTAGTAGTGCAAACTACAAGGCTGTCCCATCTCCAGTGTTATTCGAAAATCATACTTTGCATTCAATAACACCGGAGAGCTCAGTTAAGTCTGACTCGACATCGGATGATGAGTCTAACACCTCCAGTGTGGGAGATCCAAATTCTGACGTTAGACCAATTCTGGGACAAAATAATGAAGGTGTGATTGCCGTAATTGATGATTCCGACTCTAAGGAAGACAAATCTGAGAAGGTGTGTGATATTCCTGCTGAAAATCACATAAATACAAATGAACCAGTGTCACCATCTCAGATTATGCATCCCATGGCTAACGCTCATCGAGCGAATCAATCAGTTAAGCCTGTTGAGAAAACCGATCAATGTGACAAACCCGTCAAAATTTTCTATCGGATAATAGGATCTGATAAGATAATTTCAGACGAGGAATATCCAATCAAATTTGGCAGGAGAGTACCATTTGGTTCCCAAAGCATGAGCGAACAAATGATGTACCTCCGGAGGTTTTAAAGAAAATTTATTTGGATATTTCAAAAGAACCAAAGGTTCATGTCACAGAATTTATGAAGCCAAAAAGACAAGGCTAATAGTTTTCTTGAACCGACTTACTCCAAGGACCCAGCTCCTGAGAGTCTTAGAAGGAGGTGTGTGGATGATCAATATCCTATCACTACATATGCTAAGTCGAACGCCAAGAACAACTTTGAGGAATACCGTGCGTGTTAGGCACAAAAGGCACGAGGTAATCAATGTTATCCACAAAGATGTTTTGTCCCTCAACAAGCTCCTTTTTACAATCAAAATTGTTTTTATCAAAGAAGGGATAATCATTCGATGACATATGACCGTCGTAACCGGATAGCCATGGAAAAACTGCTTAAGAAACCTGTGGTGAACACAACTGTTGACAAACAAAAGGTACCTGTCAAACCAACAGTTGGACCTGTCTCTGTTAAATCAGAGAAGGTAACCAAGAAAGTTTCCTTTAAGGATGAAGTAAAGAAACCTGTTGAGACCCCAAAATCTCAAATCCGGATCTTGAAACGTTTGGAACAGTATTGGTCACCAAAGGGTTCTCAAGGTGCTTCATCTTCACAAGAAAATGTGAAATCTAAAAGTGAGAAAGATTTAATTGATCAAAAAAAGATCAATTCAAATCAAACTGTTTGTGAGAAAGAATCTTTGAAACTCAATGTTCAAAGACCCAAGACCAAGCAGGCTTGGGTCCCCCGAAAAATCTAATCTTTTTACTTGATATGTGCAGGGAGCTTCAGCTGGCCTTGTGAGTAGTCTTTGGATTGTTGACAGTGGAGCTTCTGGTCACATGACAGGGGATTTATCACTACTATTTGACATCAGAAATATCAATGGAGGATACGTAGCGTTTGCTGGGAATAAAGGTGGATACATTACTATGGAGGGTAGTGTAAGTAATGGGATAGTGAGTTTTGAAAAGATTTCATACGTGAAGCAAATTGATTATAATCTGCTCAGTGTCAGTCAGATATGTGATAAGCAGTTTTCGGTATTCTTTGATGACAAATCTTGCTACATACTCAAGCCAGGATTTGTTCTACCAAAAGAGTTGGTTATGCTTTAAGCACCGAGAGTGAATAATCTGTACATTCTCGACATGTCAAAAGCTATGACTAAACAAGGCCAAGTCACGTGTTTCCTCTCCAAGGCTACTGAAAAAGAATCAAACATGTGGCATAGGAGGATGGGACACATTCACCTTAGAAAGATGAATCATTTGGTGAAGAATGAACTTGTCACAGGCTTGAATGTTAAACATTTTCATTTGAATGACAAGTGTGTGAGTTGTAAGAAAGGAAAGCAGCACAAACAATCCCATAAACCAAAGAAAGTCAATTCAGTTGAACTACCACTTGAGCGTTTGCACATGGATATGTTCGGACCGGTCAAGCGTAAAAGTCATGCTGGTGAATTGTATTGTCTTGTGGTTACAGATGACTATTTCAGATCTTCATGGGTTATGTGCTTGCATCATAAGAGCGACACGTTTGATAATTTGAAAGTTCTATTCACTCAATTGGAAAATATCTATGGTCTGAAGATCAAGATAATTAGGAGTGATAATGGGACGGAGTTCAAGAACGCACAAATGGATGCTCTTTGTGAAGACAAAGGAATTCATCATGAATACAGTGCTCCGTATACCCCTCAATAGAACGGTGTCACAGAACGCAAAAACAGGACTCTAATTGAAGCGGCAAGAACAATGCTTGCGGACTCCAATCTTCCAGTAATGTTCTGGAATGAAGCAATTTACGCAGCTTGTTATACTCTCAATCATGTTTTAACGGTGAAGTAGTATGGCAAAACTTCTTATGAGTTGTTGAATCGACGAAAGCCGAACTTAGAGTATCTAGAACCGTTTGGAGCACCGTGTACAATGCTTAATCCATCTGAGAAGTTTGCACCAAAGGCTGAAGAAGGATTCTTTGTTGGATATGCAACTCCGATCAAACGGGTATTCAACAAACGAACTCGTTAGGTAGAGGAGTGGGCTAACGTTGAAGTTCAGCGGTATACTCAGAATGTACAGGGTAGCGGTCGAGACTGGATGTTTGATTACAAGGATTTCTTTGAATCATTCAATCTAGATAGCTTGGTTGAAGAGGCTGTATTACGATTATATTACGAGGTCGAAAACGCAGTGACATCACCGTTGGTGCGTCCGATCACTGTAAACCCCCAAAAAGCTTCTAATGATACCAACGCTCCTGCAGCTGAAGAAGAGGTATTTCTGGAAGCTTCCACAACTCTTAATTCATCAGAATCTGAAGATGACGATGATGTTACAAGTGAAGTTATTCTAGATATTGCTACAGAGACACCTCCAGTGAACCCAAATCCAAATGGTGCTTCATCATCAAACTTGGGTAATAATCTGGATTTGACAGAGAATTTGACTACTTAGACGGGAGTACAAGTACCTGATTATCCAAAATCTCAGATACATCGTATTCACCCGCTCGAGCAGGTTATTGGTGATCCTGGTAGCAGTGTCATGACGAGAGGTCAACTTAGGAATGCAAACTCACCAGAAAACCTTGGCGCACTTGCTTTATATGCCAAAATTCAAAAATCAGGTTTTCAAAATGACTGGTCTTTTGCTTGTTATGTTTTGCAGATCGAGCCGCGGACATACAAGGACGCACTTTTGGATGACGCTTGGGTAGAGGCTATGCAAGAGGAGTTATTACAGTTCCAGAAACTTGGAGTGTGGACACTGACAGATTTACCTCCAGGACAGAAAAAGATAGGAACAAAATGGGTGTTTAAGTGTAAGAAAGATGACAGAGGAGTGATTGTGAGGAACAAAGCTCGATTGCTTGTACAAGGCTTTCATCAAGTGGAAGGAATTGATTATAACGAGATTTATGCACTGGTTGCACGCTTAGAAGCTATTTGCATGTTTCTGGCGTTTGCATCTTATAAGAAATTCAAGGTGTATCAAATGGACGTTAAAAGCGCATTTCTTTATGGTGTGGTCAAGGAGGAAGTTTACGTAGGTCAACCACCAGGCTTTGAGGATCCTATTCACCGGGATAAGGTCTACGTTCTAAACAAAGCTCTCTATGGGTTGCACCAGGCTCCAAGGTAATGGTATGAGGAGCTGAGCACGTATCTTCTATCCAAAGGATTTAAACGAGGTTTGGTAGATTGCACACTGTTCACAAAACGAACAGGGGATGACTTGCTTCTAGTGCAAATTTATGTTGATGACATTATTTTTGGTTCTACTAACGAACTTCTCTGCAGAGAATTTGAACATGTTATGCAGGAAAAGTTCGAAATGAGTGCGATGGGAGAGATGCAGTTTTTCCTAGGCTTGCAGGTGGATCAAAGACCAACGGGGATCTTTATTCCCCAGACGAAATATGTTTCTGAAGTCTTGATCTGATTCCAGATGGATGATTCAAAGCCGATGGATACCCCGATACAACCTAATCACAGGATTGGTGTTGACGCTAAGGGGGAGCTAACTGATCCTTTTACATACAGAGCAATCGTCGGATCTCTGATGTATCTCACCGCCTCCAGACCAGATATAATGTTTGCCACATGTCTCTGTACATGTTATCAATTGAAGCCGAATGTAAGTCCCGAACAAATACCTGATATCAAGTAATCACAATCAAAGGCGGAAACAATGATTGTGATGATTCAAGAATAAAGATGAAACAAAGATTATGCTTTCTCTATTGCATACGGTTTCAATGGAACCGTCTGATACAAAGAGAATTCTTTATGAACCAAAACCGCTAACCTAACAAATGACTAGAACATTACATTATATAGGTCATGCACTAGGTTTGGCCCACATGGCCTAGCCCAAGCCCAACTGAGAACTAATGTGTTCTCGACCCAAACACCTTAAATAACTGAGAACCCAAGTGTTCTCGGTCCTAAATAGCAAAACACAAATATAGATCACTAATATTTATTTGATAGCATCAGTCTCAATATTCTAGACCCAACAATCTCCCCCTAGACTGATGCTATCAAATGGTCTTCATAATTTGAATGTAGCATTGTGAACTCCCCCTATATTGTTGTTGGGGTGTTGGTGTAGTTTTTGTTGAAAGTCTTCTTTTCTGCACTTTCAAACTCGGGCCACTTCTTCATTTCTGGGAGTAAGATCCACACTTGGATCAAAATCAGCGTTCAGTTGATCATTTGCTAAAAGAAGATGTGAGAGGAGGATTCTTATATCTCTTTCTTTTCCAATCATTGTCTTCAAGCAGGATCACAGGTACTTCTGCATGTGTTTCATTATCAGAACATGGAATCACATCAAGTTCTTCTGCCTTAGGTACATCTTCTTATCACGATGCTTCATGTTTGTCAGCAACTGGAAATCATTCTTCATTAACCCATGTTTCTTGATTCAGATCAAATTCTGCACATTCTCATAACTTTGTAAGCAAACATCTAAATATAACAGAGGATCAAGTATCATAAACACCAAGTAAATCCATGAACTTCCAATTGAAATTTTCAAAAGAAACTTGAATTTCTTTAATCTTTTGGATGATCGGTCAAAACTTCAAGAATGGTTGATTTTATAAAAATTTAAACTAAAAGAAAATAAACAAAAGCAAAACAATAAGAATCAAAATAAATGAAAAAGAAATTGAAATAAAAATAACTAAATTTTTTGGTGGGATTGAATCACTGTGATTTAGACTCAGGGACACTTATCAAAACGGATCTACTCTAGTCGGTCTTGGCAATTGCCAGTATATTTGTCCGCTTAAACTTATTGCCTTAGACCTTCTTATTTGACTGCTCATGATTAATTTATCATGTTTTGGTGTATTAATTATGGACACTCAAGCAAGTCACAATCAAATCCTAGAATTATATGCGGTACACTCTATCATGAAAGCAGTTTCCCTACCACATATTTTCACAGTGTCTGTTCTAGAATTCTGAAACCTTAACTGAGACTTGGTTGAGAAGAGAAACGAATAGATCATCAAGAAATAGAGTGGTATAATACACAAATCAATTTGATTTCTCAAATGATATAGGTTTTGGTGTTTTGGGCTCTATAGGGCCTCTTTTGTTGTGCGCATTGGCATCTTTTTAGGCTTATTGGCCTCTTTTGGCGTTTTTGATCTACAGCACGACAATGTACAGCTAGGTCAACATATATCTAGATGTAGCAGAAGCTGACATTGCCTAGCATCCCCAGGTCTTTGCTTACACAAAACAAAGGAGATACACGAGTTTTTCAGGAAAAGATTTCAGACCTAGAACACAGTGTGTATCGGGACGTCACACAAGCATTCAAATAAAAAATGTACCAATTCCAAGTGACGTTTCCTACTGAGGCCATATGATATCTTTAAGTGTGTCACTAGATCAGCCAATTTTCCAGTCGTCAGGACCAAGCCTACCGACACATCACCCTAGAGCCTAACCATTTCAATACTGGTCTTACGCGTGTCAGCCTTTTTCACAAGTGGTACAACAAAAACTCTTTTATAGTTTTCTCTGTTTTTGCATTTTTCTCATTTTCTCTCCTATCTCCCCCTAAATTTTGTACATAACTAAAATAAAACACTATTTTTGTATTTTCCTTAAATATCTTCCTTCTCCCCCTAAATTTTGTGCATAAATAAAGGGAAAAGACAAATTTATGTATAAAATTTATCTAAAAATAAGAAAATCTTTTTGTTCTTTTATATAACCATTCTCAAATAACGACCAATCAATCTTTTTCAAAGTTTGTGCATCAAATTTAAATGTACATGTCATGCTGACCTTACCTCCCTTATCTCCTTTGAAGGAAACATACTCCGTGTTAAAAGATGTAGAGGTATGTAGCAGAGAGATGTCACCTAACATATGCTTGGAACAACCACTACCAACACACCAGTGGTTATTGATAATCTTCCTTGGTTGTCCCTGCATGAATAAGGAGATTAGTTAAAACTTGGTACCCAGGCCATCGCGGTCCTAGGCACTCCTGAAGCATCTATGTAAGACACTTCCTTCAAGCACATGTCCTTATTCTCATTTGGATCAGTTGTTGCTGCCGCCTTTGCTTTCCAAACTTGCTTAGGCTTAAGAACTGGTTTTACTATTTTTGGAGTAGCAGCTTTCGGTTTCTTAGGTTGTTTAGACTTCTGTGGTTGAACAACCTTCCGTTTGCTCTTGGAAGCATTCCAGTTTCCATCAGAGGGTTTGACTTTGGGATTCGCATTCTTCCTTGCCTTAGGTTTTTCAACCTTCATTGGCTTGGAGTAGAAGTTTTCCCTAGGCATAACCTTCTGATATTGTATGTAAGAGGGCACATAAGGACGATGTGCGCAGTTTCTTGCAATGTGACCGGGTCTTCCATAGTTATAGCATGTCTGCTTCTTTGCATAAGGAGCAAGTCCCAGTCTGTTAGATCCCACTGAAGAATGTGAGTGATGAGATCCGTTTGATGAGTTGTTTGCAGGCTTCTTACTTTTTCTGCTCTGCTTAGAAGATCTTGAACACCCATGTGAACACGATTGTCTTTGCGATGTTGACTGTCTTTGAGCTTTTTGTTTGACTTCAGGAACCTGTTCATGAGAGTTAGCACGGGTAGTTTTTCTATGTGGTGGCACATATTTATCAGTCGTGCCATTAACATATATCTCAGAAACAGTCTTTTTCACATATGGTTCAGCATCGACAGATAAATTAGATTGTTTCACACAAACATCTGCATTATTAGTGCAAACAACATCATCCCCTTCAACCTTAACCTCTACCTTAACTTCATCTGCACATGAGGTAGAAGCATCAGTAACATTCACACATTTAAAATCAGGGACTGTTGGCTTTACCACACCTGTGCCAACAGTCTTTGAATCAACAACATTTTTTGAGTCAGATTCATCTGAAGTTTCTGACTTACTGGAGGATCTTGAGCAACTGTCAGAATTGATAGATTTTAAAATACTTTTAAACAACATCGATTCAATTGATCCCATTGAAAAATAAGATTTTATTGAAGATGTGTCATCATTGACATTGTCAGAGTTGTTATTTTCATATTTAACATGGTTGCTCATTTCATTGCTTTCTGGTTTAACAAACTTAGCAATAGGAACATCACTAAGTGGAGCAACATACTTAGATTGTTTTATGTGCCCTTCTGGTTCAACAATCTTAATTGGCATAGACTTAATCGGCTCTACGACTAACCCTTTTGGTTCTGTTATCTTTATGGGAACACTCTTTGCGGTTTCAACCACCAACCCCTTCCCATATTCCATATTTTTCTCATTTTCTATTTCTTCATCCGAAAGAGGCAATCCGGTGTAGTTGTGATTGTATGGAGGTGCAATTTCTACAAAACCTATACCAGCTCCTTGTTTTTCCCTAAACTTGAGTTTTGAACTTATCATTTTCTCAACACGCTCACTAGAACAATCAAATTTTCTAAAATGGAAATCGGCATTTTCAAATTTGATTTCAAAGAATCTAGCTCAGCACTAAGTTCATCAATAACTTTCTTCTGATGCATGACAAGGCAATTTTTATTGCTTAAATCATTATTGTATTGAATGACATCCTTTTCTAAGGCTTGTACTCTAAGTTTGTAGGCAGAGGTTCGACTATTAAGACAAGAAATCTTTCCTTTTAGCTCATCGTTTTCTCTTACTAACTCAGAGTTATATCCTACGTAATATTTAGCCTTTTCAGCACAAACATTAGAGCATAGATCAGAAAATACCTCATGTGAAGCATGTTTGATATATCGTACCAGCACAGGAACCTGATACTCAACAGGTACTTGAACAACAGGAGCGGGTGCAGAAGTTGTAGCAGATTTGTAACTTGGTAGAGTGGCAACAACATTTTCAACTTTCTGCTTCTCATCCTGATCATACTTAATTATTATTGAGATCAAATCTTGAAGCTTTGTTGTACGCAAATTCTCCGTGTTCTTGATTTTAAACACATGTGTATCCCAATGACGTGAACGTGGCAGAGCATTCAGAAGTGTTTTATTAACTTCACTGTTTGACACCTCAATTCCGGCAGACTTCATTTTAGACATGAGTTTCGTAAATCTGTTGATTTGTGCTTCAACAGTTTCATTTAAGAGATGTCTAAATCCATTGAATTCATTTTTTAGTAGATCAAGTTGAACAGACATTTTAAATCGATAAATGACGATCCACAAACCCTTTAAATCCGGGAACCAATCCGGAAACACAAGTGAACTTCGAGAACTCTAATCCGAGAACAAGAACAAACTGAGAACAAGTCTTGAAATCCAAATACCAAAAATCCGAGAACTTCTTTTATGAATGAGTCGATAACGTATTTAGGACTTTATCCAAAACTGAGCAGTCCGAGAACCGTGTGAAATCCCAATGGAATTCTGAGAACATAAACAAATCTCCGGAAACCAAGCTAAATTTGTGAACCAAAGCAAAAACTCGAGAACCACTTGTAAATCCGAGAACAGACCCAGGAACTGATCTTGAAAATCAAGAACTTGAAAAATGAATTCAAGAACTTTTAAACTTGAGCCTTCACCCGTGTGGTTGCTAGCTTAGCTTAATTAATTAACCTACCTACTTGGTTAAAGTAATTCAGCTATGTGCTTGCTTAATAAATTCACGATATGTGGCTATGACTTTCTTGACATGCTTGGTTGCTTCAATTAATATTGAGGTGCTAAGTAGCTTAAATGAATTACAAATTTGTCGAGAACCTTATTTCACCATTTTGACGTGCCTGGCAGCCTACTTCCAATTTCTTTCACGCAAATCTGATTTCCGAAAACCCCTTTGACTTTTTAACGTGGAAATTTGGTTGCTCTTCTTTTCAAAATGCCAAGACTAATTTCCAAAACCAAACTTTCCGAGAACCTTTTTCTGCTCCTTATTTTTTTTAACCTGCCAACTTGTATACTTCATTTTCTTTTTGGTTTCCTCATAAACTAATAAAATTCACTAAAACTAATTAATTTAATTTTCCGTGAACCAACAAATATCCCTTGAAATTATTTTGAGATTTAGTTTCCAACAGAGACTCCACAAAACATGCAAACTCAGATCAAACCCTCCCTTTTTAATGCAAATCATCCATTGTTCTATGTGTTCTTCAACTTTTTTTTTTAAATAATCCAATCTGCCAGAACTTTGAACACAATATTAATAACCAATAACAAACCAAATAACATAAAACCAACCGCAATCTTCAGTTGAGACACAACCTTGAATCCTTGATATCTAAACCGAGCCTTGAAAAGCTTCAATGGCTCTGATACCAATTGTAAGTCCCGAACAAATACCTGATATCAAGTAATCACAATCAAAGGCAAAAACAATGATTGTGATGATTCAAGAATAAAGATGAAACAAAGATTATGCTTTCTCTATTGCATACGGTTTCAATGGAACCATCTGATACAAAGAGAATTCTTTATGAACCAAAACCGCTAACCTAACAAATGACTAGAACATTACATTATATAGGTCATGCACTAGGTTTGGCCCACATGGCCTAGCCCAAGCCCAACTGAGAACTAATGTGTTCTCGACCCAAACACCTTAAATAACTGAGAACCCAAGTGTTCTCGGTCCTAAATAGTAAAACACAAATATAGATCACTAATATTTATTTGATAGCGTCAGTCTCAATATTCTAGACCCAACACCAAAATAGAGTCATCTTGCAGGTGTCAAACTTATCCTTAGATATCTGAAGGGTTGTCCGTCAAGAGGACTATGGTACCCTAATGATGATAATTTTGACCTAATCGCTTTTAGTGATGCAGATTGGGGTGGCTGTGACAAAGACAGCAAATCCACAACGGCTGGATGCCCGTTTATGGGGAGCAAGCTCGTGACCTGGCAATGCAAGAAACAAACTGCAGTCGCCTTATCCACATGTGAAGCAGAATACGTCTCAGCATCCGGCTGCTGCTCACATGTTCTCTGGATACAACAACAGATGGTGGACTACGGTTTGAAATTTCTTAAAACCCCTATTTACTGTGATAATGATGCCGCAATTGCATTAACAAAAGATTTAGTTAATCACTCGAAAGCTGAACATATCCGGATCAAATATCATTTTATCCGTGATTGTTACGCAAAAGAGTTGATCGATATGGTCAAAATCCACACTGACTATCAACGTGCAGATCTTTTTACCAAAGCTTTTGATAAATCAAGATTTGAATATCTTTTAATAGCTAACGGTATAAAACAAAAACAAGACTGATTACCACCTCGGTTTATCGCTTTTTAGTTTTATTTTTATTGTTTTTAGAAAATTACAAAAATTCAAAAATGTGTTTTACATTTTTAGGTAGAGTTTATTTTCAGAAAAACGAAAAACATTGAAAAATTCAAAAATCTATAAAAATTAGAAAACCCAAAATGATTTACAGGAGAAAAAGGGGAAATGATAGTACATCGGTGGAGATCTGACACATGCTAAAGAAGTGTAATGCAATATAAGGCGTGTGTTTGAGTCTGTGTGATGTGTTGATAGGCTTCGTAGACCTATTACTGCTTGCCTGATACATACATATCAAACGAATTGTTGTGTGGATGAACTCCTCATGGGCATATGGTCTTGGTACTGTAATTTCGTTTAATAGGGTATTTGCACAAAATTTGGAGGTTTCGGGTCGTTATGTTATTAGTTATCTGGAGATAGCCTCTCTGATCTTCTGCTGTAAGTCATTACGGACCTAGAACAGATAGGGTGTCTTTCTAAAAGAGCTGTAAAGCCAAATCCTAAAGTTACCGAATTGAGGAACTTTCAATGTATGACGATAATCAAAGATTATCTAATGCATCGTATCCAATCATTGATGCAAATCATGATTGATTTCAGCCCTCAACCTGGTAGAGTGCACAAGTTACTTTGTAGCATTGATTTGCTGACCTGTATACCTCTGTACCTCATACCTTGTAAATTACAGATGACGAAAGCATAATCGCGCGTTACAATGAGTCTTTGTGCATTTATTTCTTGATACGGGAGTATGTCGTGTGCGTGGGAACCACAGACAATTGAGTTTATACTATAAATAATAGTATCAGTCTAAAGCACTGCACACCAGTCTGCATGTGAGTTTATGTGGATCACAATATCAGCTGTTACAAGATCACACATTGTCTTTAATGATAATAAATCAAAAGATCAACGGTGTGATCAGATTTCTCAAAAACTGATATGATCCTCTTACCGGATATCACAAAACATTTACTGCTTTATCTTTACATTTTTGCATTTTACATTTCTCGTCAAAAATACAAAACTCGAAAAGATTTTAGGTGTGTTTTAACAAATCTTTTAGAAAATCCAAAAGATGCTACCTCTCTATCTTAGCTGATGGTGGTTGATGGTGATTTTCTAAAGCTTGATGGACCATTTGAGTTTTGTCATCTTTAAATGGGAAATAATGAATGTCGGATGCTTAAAAGTTGAGAAACATATTGAACGGGACTCGATTTTGAGATTTGGTAAAACTTCAAAAATTTCATTTTTCATTCGCCCCTTCATTGGGTCGAAGGTGGAATTTTTCCTGCTCATTCGAACCTTTCAAACGGTCGAATGTGAGTGTTCATGTGTTATTTTCAAATTCTAACCATTTGTCTACATTCGAACCTTTAAATAGGGTCGAAGGTGGACAAATTTTCACATTCGCCCTAGTCGTTTGGTCGAATGTGGAGCCTATATATGCCTGATCTGCTCATTCGACCCCATATTCATTTTTTTTTTAAAATTTTGAGATTAAGGGACCTTGTTGCTTGTGATTTAAAATCATATCATTGTAATCTACGTGTTTTGCTGATCATTTCAACATATCATTTGCAGGTATCCATCCACAAACAAAGTCACAATCACTGATTCTTTGACCGAACCCTAACTGGAATCAAACTGTGATTTCTGACATTAATTGTTAAAATTGAGTTAAGGATTAAGTGTTTTAGGGGGAGAATAATACAAAATCAAGGGTTTAAACAACTTAGAATGATCAATTGATGATTAAAATGCTTCAAACCCTAGATTTTAGGTTAAAACACATTAACACTGATTAATAGATGAAATTGTTGTTTGGGAAATGTTTATCGGCCATATCAGTTGCTTTTCAAATCAAAATGGCATGAACAGTCTCATTCACCCAATTTTAAATGGTCGAAAGTGGCTTTTTGGTCGAATGTAGATGTTCAAACGGTCGAAAGTGGAATTAAATGGTCGAATGTACATTTTTAAACACTGATTTTCACATTCGAACCTTTGATTCCACATTCGAACCTCATTTTTAACATTCGTACCTTCGAATGGTCGAATGTAGAATTTCAAAATCAAAAATTTCATGTTTTGATTATTTTGTCCGTTTTTAACATGTTTTCTTGATATGTTTTGCAGTCTAATCATGTCTAAACAACAAAGTACTGATGTTCCCACAGGATCTTCAGAAAAGGCGGCTGAGAAGAAACAAGTTGAAGAGTTACCGTTTGAAGAAGCACACAATTGTTGTGCTTATTTAGGCGATATGAAGAAGCACACAGAGTATACTGGTATTGTTGATTTCTTGAAGAGAAGTCGGGTGATCGTTTCTATTGCTACTCCTGCCATAATATACAGAGATCATCAACAAGAATTCTGGACGAATGCCAGAATGAACTATTGGAACAATGAATCTGCTATCGTTAGTACGATTCAGGGGGAGTTTGTGATCATTTCTGAAGACGATATCAGGGAAGCATTGAAGCTGATGGATAAGAAGACTGATCCAAGAGTTCTTTCATGGATTGAGCAGAGAAAATGTTTCCTAAGAATGAAGTACAATGGACCGATTACTAATGGTTCATTACACAAAGGAAAGCTTTGCCCGCAGTTCAAGTATCTTGCACACGTTATGTTACATGTGTTCGGATCAGTGAGTAGAGGTTATGATGTTATGAGAAAAAGTACTATCTCTTTGATGGTTGCCCTTATCTCGAACAAGCCTTTCAATGCATCCGGAATGATACTTGAACATATGCTGGAACCACTCAGAGGTTTGAAGAACAAGAAGTTTCTGTTATATCCGAGATTCTTGCAGATGATATTCGATGAGAAGTACAAGAATTTGAGAAGAGATCCTACTCAGATAGTTGTACAGGATCATATGAATCTGAACACACTAGTAAGAATGAAGGGTTATAAAGGCGTGCCGATGAATGAGATACCACCATTGAAGAACCTGTTTGGTCATCTGATTAATCCAGGATATGAAGATCCAGGTAAGGATAAAGCCAGGCATGCTAACAGTGATTCTGATGAAGACAATCCTTTATGCCCTGTTGATCCTGATGCTAAGAGAAAACGGCAAGTAGTGAATGTTGGGGCAAAGAGTGGAAAAGGGAAAGAGAAATAGGATGATGTAGAACCACCTAAGAAAGTTTCTAGAAGGAAGAAGAGTGTTGCGAAGAAAGGCACACATTTGGTTGATGAAGTGTCTGTTGATTCTGAAGAGACACAGGAAGATGAAAGATGGGATTCAGAGAATGAGACTGTTAAGAGCACCACGCCCAAGGCCACAGTGGCTGGTGAGTCTGAGAGTCTAAACAATTCTTTAGAAGAGCAGAGGACAAAAAGTCTGATTGCATTTGATGAGATTGATGAAGGTTTAGGTTTGGGATCTGAAGATTTTGGAGGATCGCCAAAGACGGGAAGGAAACAGAAGAAGCCTTTATATAAGAAGAAAGAAAAAGTTGGTAAGCCGATGCAGAAAAGAGCTAAAGACATTGAGAACTTGATTGCTAGGAAGAAAGTTCCTGCAGCATCTAGCTCTAAATCACCCATTACATCCCCAGCAGCAATTAAACAAAAGACATCATCTGCTGCTGAGCATACTGAACTGCCAACTGATACGTTCAATGATGCTTTGGATAGAGTTTTGAAAAAGCTGAAGAAAGGAAAGATTCCGGTTGCTGAAGCTTCAACACCAAAGGTTACTGCAGATATGATGAAGATCATTAATCAGCAACAAGTAGAGATCGAACAGTTGAGGAATAATGACAGAAAGATGTTGGATGTTGTTGAATCTTCACATGAAAATCAAGAAGCTCTGGAAGCAAAGATTAAATGACTTCAGAAAGAGAACAAGAAGTTGTTATTACATGAGCAGAGAAACACTAGAAGGTACATCACTATGAAAGAGAAGAACAAGAAGCTGAGAGAAACGAACAAGAGCATGAATAATCTGATTAAAGATTTATACTCAAAAGCTTCACAATTAAAAGAAGGAGAAGAGGATAAAGAAAAAGATGAAGAACTTGTTGATTTTGAACCATCAGATGAAGAATAAGAAGATGATGATGAGTTGAATTAGGATGCCGGTGATGCTCCTAAAAAGAAGAAGAAAGATGATAGTGATGATGATGGTTCAGGAGATGAGTCAGGCGATGGTAATAGCTCTGCTAGTTCTGATAGTGATGATGATGATGATGATACTGACAAGTATAAGTATGAAAAGAGAGGATCAGGAAAAGACACGGGAGAATCTAGCTCGAAAGCTCCTGGTGGCACTACTGACGATGATAATATCTTCTGGAACGAGAAGTTAAAAGCCTTATCTGAAGATGTAAGAAATTATACCGCCAGATGTTGACTGATAAAGTCTGGACGATCGAGATGATTGGTAGGTTTCTAGAGATATTTGAGTCAAACGATATGCGTTTTGAGTTGGAGTATAATGATCCTGATCTAGAAGACGGAGAAGTTTCTGCAGCCGTATCGAAAGAGATATTAAAAGGACTGGCGAAACAAGTTGGTAAATCTCTGGAGGAATTGATTAGTGAGAATCAGATACCTAATATACCCGAGAAAGAAGCAGGTAATCACTCTGATGATAGAGATGTCCCAGTGTTTGAAGAAGTGGAGATAGAGGATATTACAAGTGAGGAATATCCAGAATACTTTAAGAATGATAAAGATTCTGGTTTTCCTGAATTTTCTGATGAATTATTGAGCCAGGCTGAGAAACTTGCTCACTAGAAGAGTAAGAAGTTCGTGGGAGAAGTGTTTAAAGATTCTGATTGTCAAAAGCCAAATGTTAAACAATCTGATGACTTGAAAGAATTGTTGAGAAAGCTTAAAGAAAAAGAAGTTAACCGTCCAAAGGCTGAAATTCAAGGTAGCTTTTACAAATTCCATAACGAGTTATTCAAAGGGAAAGCTCTCGGATGGAAGTACTTGAGACAACTTAAATGTGTCGCAGTGAAATGGGAGAAAGGAATTCTGTACTTCAACAGATTCCACGACATTAAGACACTACCGTACTGGGCTGTTCGCGATATCTGCAGACATGAAATGTCAGGTGCTTCAGTAAACAATCATCTTGTTGGTTACTTTGCAGATAGAATGGCTAGAGAGAGCAGGACGAAATGGGACTTGTTTACCCCACAGTATCCTAATAGAATTGTTAACAAGAATGAGAAGGATGAGATTACGGGGTTGCACAAGGTGACTTTGAAGTATAAACCACCAAAAGTGTTGTGGAATTTGCATGCCGATGAATGAGAGACCACCATTGAAGAACCTGTTTGGTCATCTGATTAATCCAGGATATGAAGATCCAGGTATGGATAAAGCGAGGCATGCTAACAGTGATTCTGATGAAGACAATCCTTTATGTCCTGTTGATCCTGATGCTAAGAGAAAACGGCAAGTAGTGAATGTTGGCACAAAGAGTGGAAAAGGGAAAGAGAAACAGGATGATGTAGAACCACCTAAGAAAGTTTCTAGAAGGAAGAAGAGTGTTGCGAAGAAAGGCACACATTTGGTTGATGAAGTGTCTGTTGATTCTGAAGAGACACAGGAAGATGAAAGATGGGATTCAGAGAATGAGACTGTTAAGAGCACCACGCCCAAGGCCACTGTGGCTGGTGAGTCTGAGAGTCTAAACAATTCTCTAGAAGAGCAGAGGACAAAAAGTCTGATTGCATTTGATGAGATTGATGAAGGTTTAGGTTTGGGATCTGAAGATTTTGGAGGATCGCCAAAGACGGGAAGGAAACAGAAGAAGCCTTTATATAAGAAGAAAGAAAAAGTTGGTAAGCCGATGCAGAAAAGAGCTAAAGACAATGAGAACTTGATTGCTGGGAAGAAAGTTCCTGCAGCATCTAGCTCTAAATCACCCATTACATCCCCAGCAGCAATTAAACAAAAGACATCATCTGCTGCTGAGCATACTGAACTGCCAACTGATACGTTCAATGATGCTTTGGATAGAGTTTTGAAAAAGCTGAAGAAAGGAAAGATTCCGGTTGCTGAAGCTTCAACACCAAAGGTTACTGCAGATATGATGAAGATCATTAATCAGCAACAAGTAGAGATCGAACAGTTGAGGAATAATGACAGAAAGATGTTGGATGTTGTTGAATCTTCACATGAAAATCAAGAAGCTCTGGATGCAAAGATTAAACGACTTCAGAAAGAGAACAAGAAGTTGTTATTACATGAGCAGAGAAACACTAGAAGGTACATCACTATGAAAGAGAAGAACAAGAAGCTGAGAGAAACGAACAAGAGCATGAATAATCTGATTAAAGATTTATACTCAAAAGCTTCACAATTAAAAGAAGGAGAAGAGGATAAAGAAAAAGATGAAGAACTTGTTGATTTTGAACCATCAGATGAAGAATAAGAAGATGATGATGAGTTGAATTAGGATGCCGGTGATGCTCCTAAAAAGAAGAAGAAAGATGATGGTGATGATGATGGTTCAGGAGATGAGTCAGGCGATGGTAATAGCTCTGCTAGTTCTGATAGTGATGATGATGATGATACTGACAAGTATAAGTATGAAAAGAGAGGATCAGGAAAAGACACGGGAGAATCTAGCTCGAAAGCTCCTGGTGGCACTACTGACGATGATAATATCTTCTGGAACGAGAAGTTAAAAGCCTTATCTGAAGATGTAAGAAATTATACCGCCAGATGTTGACTGATAAAGTCTGGACGATCGAGATGATTGGTAGGTGTCTAGAGATATTTGAGTCAAACGATATGCGTTTTGAGTTGGAGTATAATGATCCTGATCTAGAAGACGGAGAAGTTTCTGCAGCCGTATCGAAAGAGATATTAAAAGGACTGGCGAAACAAGTTGGTAAATCTCTGGAGGAATTGATTAGTGAGAATCAGATACCTAATATACCCGAGAAAGAAGCAGGTAATCACTCCGATGATAGAGATGTCCCAGTGTTTGAAGAAGTGGAGATAGAGGATATTACAAGTGAGGAATATCCAAAATACTTTAAGAATGATAAAGATTCTGGTTTTCCTGAATTTTCTGATGAATTATTGAGCCAGGCTGAGAAACTTGCTCACTAGAAGAGTAAGAAGTTCGTGGGAGAAGTGTTTAAAGATTCTGATTGTCAAAAGCCAAATGTTAAACAATCTGATGACTTGAAAGAATTGTTGAGAAAGCTTAAAGAAAAAGAAGTTAACCGTCCAAAGGCTGAAGTTCAAGGTAGCTTTTACAAATTCCATACCGAGTTATTCAAAGGGAAAGCTCTCGGATGGAAGTACTTGAGACAACTTAAATGTGTCGCAGTGAAATGGGAGAAAGGAATTCTGTACTTCAACAGATTCCACGACATTAAGACACTACCGTACTGGGCTGTTCGCGATATCTGCAGACATGAAATGTCAGGTGCTTCAGTAAACAATCATCTTGTTGGTTACTTTGTAGATAGAATGGCTAGAGAGAGCAGGACGAAATGGGACTTGTTTACCCCACAGTATCCTAAGAGAATTGTTAACAAGAATGAGAAGGATGAGATTACGGGGTTGCACAAGGTGACTTTGAAGTATAAACCACCAAAAGTGTTGTGGAATTTGCATGCCGATGAATGAGAGACCACCATTGAAGAACCTGTTTGGTCATCTGATTAATCCAGGATATGAAGATCCAGGTATGGATAAAGCGAGGCATGCTAACAGTGATTCTGATGAAGACAATCCTTTATGTCCTGTTGATCCTGATGCTAAGAGAAAACGGCAAGTAGTGAATGTTGGCACAAAGAGTGGAAAAGGGAAAGAGAAACAGGATGATGTAGAACCACCTAAGAAAGTTTCTAGAAGGAAGAAGAGTGTTGCGAAGAAAGGCACACATTTGGTTGATGAAGTGTCTGTTGATTCTGAAGAGACACAGGAAGATGAAAGATGGGATTCAGAGAATGAGACTGTTAAGAGCACCACGCCCAAGGCCACTGTGGCTGGTGAGTCTGAAAGTCCAAACAAGTCTTTAGAAGAGCAGAGGACAAAAAGTCTGATTGCATTGGATGCGATTGATCAAGGTTTAGGTTTGGGATCTGAAGATTTTGGAGGATCGCCAAAGACGGGAGAGAAACAGAAGAAGCCTTTATATAAGAAGAAAGAAAATGTTGTTAAGCCGATGCAGAAAAGAGCTAAAGACATTGAGAACTTGATTGCTGAGAAGAAAGTTCCTGCCGCATCTAGCTCTAAATAACCCATTACATCCCCAGCAGCAAAGACACAGAAGACATCATCTACTGCTGAGCATACTGAACTGCCAACTGATGCGTTCAATGATGCTTTGGATAGAGTTTTGAAAAAGCTAAAGAAAGGAAAGATTTCGGTTGCTGAAGCTTCAACACCAAAGGTTACTGTAGATAGTGATGTGATGATTGCAGTAAACCAAAAGCTTGCAGATATGATGAAGATCATTAATCAGCAACAAGCAGAGATCGAAGAGATGAGGAATAATGACAGAAAGATATTGGATGTTGTCGAATCTTCACATGAAAATCAAGAAGCTCTGGAAGCAAAGATTAAACGACTTCAGAAAGAGAACAAGAAGTTGTTATTACATGAGCAGAGAAACACCAGAAGGTACATCACTATGAAAGAGAAGAACAAGAAGCTGAGAGAAACGAACAAGACCATGAATAATCTGATTAAAAATTTATACTAAAAAGCTCTACAATTAAAAGGAGAAGAGGATGAAGAAAAAGATGAAGAACTTGTTCATTTTGAACCATCAGATGAAGAAGAAGATGATGATGATGAGTTGAATGAGGATGCCGGTGATGCTCCTAAAAAGAAGAAGAAAGATGATGGTGATGATGATGGTTCAGGAGATGAGTCAGGTGATGGTAATAGCTCTGTTAGTTCTGATAGTGATGATGATGATGATACTGACAAGTATAAGTATGAAAAGAGAGGATCAGGAAAAGACACAGGAGAATCTAGCTCGAAAGCTCCTGATGGCACTACGGACGATGATAATATCTTCTGGAACGAGAAGTTAAAAGCCTTATCTGAAGATGATAAGAAATTATATCGCCAGATGATGACTAATAGAGTCTAGACGATCGAGATGATTGGTAGGTTTCTAGAGATATTTGAGTCAAACGATATGCGTTTTGAGTTGGAGTATAATGATCCTGATCTAGAAGACGGAGAAGTTTCTGCAGCCGTATCGAAAGAGATATTAGAAGGACTGGCGAAACAAGTTGGTAAATCTCTGGAGGAGCTGATGAGTGAGAATCAGATACCTAATATACCTGAGAAAGAAGCAGGTAATCACTCCGATGATAGAGATGTCCGAGTGTTTGAGGAAGTGGAGATAAAGGATATTACAAGTGAGGAATATCCAGAATACTTTAAGAATGATAAAGATTCTGGTTTTCCAGAATTTTCTGATGAATTATTGAGCCAGGCTGAGAAACTTGCTCACGAGAAGAGTAAGAAGTTCGTGGAAGAAGTGTTTATAGATTCAGATTGTCAAAAGCCAAATGTTGAATAATCTGATGACTTGAAAGAATTGTTGAGAAAGCTTAAAGAAAAAGAAGCTAACCGTCCAAAGACTTAAGTTCAAGGTAGCTTTTACAAATTCCATAACGAGTTATTCAAAGGGAAAGCTCTCGGATGGAAGTACTTGGGACAGCTTAAATGTGTCGCAGTGAAATGGGAGAAAGGAATTCTGTACTTCAACAGATTCCATGACATTAAGACACTACCGTACTGGGCTGTTCGCGATATTTGCAGACATGAAATGTCAGGTGCTTCAGTAAACAATCATCTTGTTGGTTACTTTGCAGATAGATGGCTAGAGAGAGCAGGACGAAATGGGACGTGTTTACCCCACAATATCCTAAGAGAATTGTTCACAAGAAGGAGAAGGATGAGATTACGGGGTTGCACAAGGTGACTTTGAAGTATAAACCACCAAAAGTATTGAAGCATATTCCTTTGATGCAAATTCCACAACACTTTTCGAAAGATTTTATGTGGTGGTACTACGACTAGAAGACAGTAGAGGCTATTATCGTTCTGAAGGATGGTTTGAAGGACTTTAAGAAGATTCACATTTTTGACCCTATGTGGTTAATCAATTGATCGCACGAAGTTATCATCATGCTTTATTATAATCCAATTTATTGTGAAGTGAAGGACAGTGAACAGGCAGCTAAATACCAACGTGTGGTATTCCTTTTCTTTGCGTGGGATGTTAATGCGAGTTATGATTTTGACAAGAAACTAGGGAAGTTTGTTAAGATTCAAAAGGTTGAAAAGAAGAAACCGAAACAAACTCATGAACCAGTGATGATGAAGGAACAAAAGACGTTATTGCGTATCAAACTGATGAACTAGACTACGGACGAAGAGCGAAGGCTGAAGCAATTCAAGCAATAGTCGAGGGGGAGTTTGTAGATACACGAAAGTGCGACTAGTGCTATTGAATTGCAAATTCCAAGATGTATTGTTGATTATCGAGTGGTCTGTGACATCCGGTAAGTTTCTTTTCGTTCTGTTCTTTTCGTTTCCTTCTTTTTGGGCTTTGCACAATTTTCGGGACGAAAATTCTTCCAACGTGGGGATGATGTGACACCTGGCATGTTCGGCTTAAACATATTAGTAACATCTAAGTCTACCTTAGCGAGAAACGTTTATAAACAAACTTAACTAGGTTAGTTGAGTCGGGTCAAGTTAGGATTGTTCAGGGTACAATGATCTGGAGGATCATTGGGAGTCGTTTTGGTAAGACACTAGTACCGGGTTCCGTTGTTGGTGACATTACATGAACTAATTAAGTATATGGGTGGATTATGAATCGTGTGGTGGATTATATACATAGATGTGTTTAAATGATGTGTAAATGGTTATCTGTGCTTAAATGTGTTAAATATAGATTAAGGATGCATGCTTATGTGTTGAGATGTGTTAGAATGCGTTAAACACGACAAACTGGAAAACTAGTTAAAAAGGGGTTCTGGTTCGACCACTTCGAGTGGTCGAAGGAGAAGAAAAGTGTCTGGTTCAACCCATGCAAGTGGGCGAACCAGGGAAGTGGAATTTGAGGAATTCCCTTCGACCAATCAGGACTCATTCGACCCTGTGAAAGGGGCGAAGGAGACCACCTTCGACCAATGAATTGGGGCGAAGGAGAATTAGTATAAATACCAACCTTTGTCATTTTTCACCATTTCACTGTAACAACCGGCAAAATAAGGTAATTCCGTACAAATTAATTAATATATGATTAACGTAATTAAATGCAATTATGTGTGATTTAATTATCAAGGCCTTAGGAGATAGCAATTTCCAAATAATGCATAGGAATGCATACGTTTAATGGTAAAACATGATTGGATCATGTGCGAATAAACTATCCGGTATGGACGTTGGCAGTTACCCGGTAATAATTAAATAAACGAAAAGGATCCCGGACACCCAGGATATAAAATAAAGGGTATTTCCACAAAATATAATGAGTTTTGGAACTCCAAAACCATAAGTGGAAACGTCTTATACAAATCTCCCGGTAACAAATAAAATGCGCGTACCGCACCCGATACGCGTATAACTCATAATTTCACCCGGCAAAAGCCTAAATAACCAATCAACGCTTAAATTAGACTATATTTAAGGGTTATTAAAGGTATTTTTAATGTCCGAATAACGCGCGATTAAAACCCGAAAAATACCCGAACGACACCCGAACGACGAGAGATTTAACTTAACAAACATTGGGTAAATATTTGAAGTTGTGGACCCCACCCAAACCCATCCAAGGGCCGGCCTAGATGGCCTCCTTGTGTCCATGCATGGGTTAATAATAATATTCTACACAAGACTAGTATTAAGCATGCTTTATATAAGACAAAAGGTGTAAGGCTTAAGGTACAAAAGCAAGCTCTCTTGTCCCCTCCCTTGAATAATTTCGGCCATAGGCCCTAATAATCCAAGACAATTGCAAGTAATCATAATCTAAAGGCATGCACATGCTTGGAAGTGAATCTTATATAAAGATTATAATGGATTACAAGATTTAGCAAGATTCACAAGCAACACACCCCTCCCTCTCTCTAACCCACGGCACACACACATATTTACATAATCTCCCAAGATCATTTTGTACAACACAATCTCTTATATCTTTAGTAATGATCACAAAATCCATGGAAGATTACATGTGATAAGATTATATAAACATGTGTTAACCATTAGAAGAAACAAAGCAAACTCTTCTCTTCCCTTTCCTCTTGTCCGTAGGTTTCACCCCTCCACCATACACATTTCTTTCAAGTTTTTACATCTCCAAATCACTCAAAACAATCCATCATCCAAACCCCTATTGTGTGTTTCAAGCTTGGAGCTTAACCATTAAGGAAGAACACACTAAACCCCTCTCAAAATCCAAGGTTTTGTCTTCCCTAGCCTTGTGCTAGTAGTAAGCTTCTTAACCTTGTTTTTGATTATTATTATTCATGTATGTGTTCTTAGAAGCAAGTTGTACATGAAGGGTTTAAAAGGTGGTTTGAAACATAATCTTTAATAGGTTTTACATGAGTAAAATAGATGGTTAAAGATATGTAAATAAATCATGGATTGGATGATGATAAAGTAATGTTCTTGAAAATGTATAAAATCTACACATACACTAAGTAGGATGATGATTTGATTAAGATTTGTAGAACAAACATGAATGTGTTAAAAAGTAACTTTAATCATCTTTATATGATCATCTAAGACATAATAAGTGATGGAACATGTTAGAAGTTCAAGAATAAAGAAGTTGAAAAATTAAAGTTTACTTACTTAGAAGAATGATATTTTGATATAATGGGCAAATACATAAAACACACATACAAGTAGTCTTATATATGGAATATAAGACTAATAAAAGTGTTTTGATACAAAAATAACTTGCCAATAAAAAGATGGATCTTCAAAGTTTACTATTTTGAGTGAAAAATGCTAACTTTGGAAGTTAGAGTGGAAAAATGCAACATTTGAAAGTTAAGGGACTAATATTGTAACTTTGAAAGTTAGAGGACTAAAATGGATATCTTAGAAACTATTAGTCCAAAAATGCAAGGATGGAAAGTTTGGTGTCAAAAGTATAAGTAATAAATTTCTAAGGATGATTTGGGTAAATACTAGTAGATATACTTGGGTATTTTTGTATAAAAAGTATATTTTTGAAAGTTATAAAATATGGATGATATTAACATAAGGGTTTTTATAAAATAAAGATTTTATAAAAATATTAAACAAACTTGAGAAACTTATACAAAAATGAATACTTTTATATAAATGGGAATATAAAAGTATTGGAAACATTTTTGTAGTTAAGTTAACAAGTTGGGTTAAAAATACATAAGTATTTTAAACCTTCCAAGTAACATGTGTTAGGAGGAAGAAATATGAATAATATTTCTATAAAACACATGTTGGGAAAAACTTGGAAAAATTAACTATTCGAGCTAAGATATCGAATTAAGACGCGTTAACGAAACGTACACGGACAAATCATGAGAAAAATGCCATTGCGGCAAGATAAGAAAATATATATTTTTAAGAAGTAAAATATATATACATCATGGGTGAAAACTAATAAACACTTTCCTAAGTGTTGAAGGAATTATTCGTGGGAGAAAAACATGACATAAACAAATACGACGTTAAACAAACGTATATACTTAACAAGAAAAATTACACATTTATGTATATGTACACTCGTCTCGGTGAAATTCTAGTATATCTACTTAATGGGAAAGTAGATATGTGGGAAGGAAAACGAGACGAGTAGACAAAGATATATATGTGTATGCCGTACCGACAAGATCCTAGTATATTTATTTGAATGGGAAAATAAATATACGGTATGGTGAGTTGAATCGGGTGTTAAGAATACACAATCGAACGACAAGATCTTAGCATATTTGTTTAAATGGGAAAACAAACGTGCGGCAAAGTGAGTCGGGTCAAGTATTGAAATATATATTATGTCGAGCGATGCGATCTTAAGTATAATTATTTAAATGGGAAAATAATTATATGTTAAGTGAAGTCGAGTCGATAATAATAAGGTACAAGTTAAAGAAATATTAACAAGAGTAATATATAACTTGTAACACAAAAGGGTAATCTAACGCCAACGAAACCTAGGATACGCGCTTAATTAAACGGGATTTGGAATAACTTGTGGTCGGGAGTTGGGTGTACAACTTGCCAAGGCACATGCACTATAGGAATAGTGACTTATACGTCTAGGACGTTTGTAGGTGCGAGACCCTCTTTGCTATCTACTTAGTGAGCCAGACAGTGTTTCAGGTGAGTTTCACGGCCCCATTTTAAACTATTTTTACGTTTTTCGGGGGAAAGATATGTTAGGGAAAATGTTTGACGGATTTATTACTTGAGGTGTGACCGCCACTCGGGGTTGAGTCCTCGCCTCTATAATCATTTATTCAGGGAAATGAAACCGGAGGAATATTGAATAGTACTGTTGGTGCCTGACAAGGCCCACCCCTAATCGATAGCGTCGATTATGCATTAGTGTATGCCTGGGGTGCATATATTCTGAACTTAAGTCGTGGGAAACCGAGTAACGACTTGGAGCGGGGCATTATTATTATACGTCTGGGTTTGATTATAGTCTCAAGTAGATTTATAGGAATTTGCAACTCCTATATATTGTCATAACATGGTATTTCCCAAGTATTCAAGTTTTGGAAACTAAAAACCTGTGAACTCACCAATATATTTATATTGACGAAACTTTTAAACATATCTTTCAGGTAATTAAATGAAGGCGAACCGGGGCAAGCTGGGTCGTGGAATCCTCCGATGCGGCGTTAAACATTTTGCGGGGTTTCACCTTTATTTCCCAAGGCTTTGGGATATATTTGAGAAACCTCTATGTTGTCTTAAAAACAATTTACTTTTATGTAATATTTTGAACAAGATTTGACGCCTTAATAAATGACCCATTTTCTTAAATTACTTGTGTTTAGCATTAACCTTGACTTTATGCTCTTGAACCGTCGCGCCACGTGTTTCCGCCATTGTCGTGGTGTGACAGAAAGTGGTATCAGAGCCAAGGTTATAGCGAACTAGAGTATTTTCTTTAAAAACTAGACTATAACCGGATTTGGTTCAAATGATAAAGTTTTCAAAAGAAAAATATATAAAGATGCTAAACGCGATAAAGTAATTTTTTTCAAGAAGCATTGGGCATGAGGAGATTCCGACCAAGCCAGCCATGGGTATTGTTATGCATTAGCGTGAAATTAGAAGTTAGGAAGGGTACTGATAACGTACGCCATAACTATCTAATTTAAATAATTCATATATGTTAGTACGGTTCTTTTGCCAGGGATGTCAGACACAGACGCAGGGAGCGTAGCACCGAGCTACGATAGCAGTATTCAGATTATCCCAGCGCCGTCAGCAGAGCCGATCGAGGTTGTGGTACTCGATCAGGAGGATGACGAGATGGAGATTGACGCCGCCGTGGAGGGCGCAGGAGGAGATAGCTCGGACGAGACTGACCCGAGCGAGGACCCAGCATGGGCCCCCGCTGAGGGCAACGTGGCCGACCTACCTATGGCCGAGGCACCACAGGCAGACTTGCCTATAGTGTCATTCCAGGCAGCGCCACTGCCAGTACTGCCCCTCCAGGCCATCAGAGACTTCCCAGAGGGCTGTGCAGGTCCATCAAGGCCTGTCCCCGCGCAGTCAGAGACCGTTGAGTCTCCCTATGACCGACACGCACCGATCAATCGTGAGCCCTTACCTACCCCACTTATCCCCGTACCCCCGGGCATGATGCTCGTGCCCGTTCCCCGAGGACACAACGGGTGGATCTCTGATGACTCCGACGATGAGTCGACCGCATCGGTGGAGCACATCGCTGTACCGATCCCACCAGCAGACCAGGAGGAGCACGTCGCTCCGATGATCGAGCATGCCACTACTGCACCAGCCACTCTACCCACCATACCCGAGCCCGTACCTCAGGATGGGCCAGTTCCTACTGGGCACATCCTAGAGGGGAGCTCTGCCCGCAGCTCGGAGCTGCACCGGGCGGGCGTGACGGCATACGCCACTGCGAGCCCTCCCACCCCCACCATAGTGGTGTCCACCCCAGAGTGGGCCACTATTTCAGAGCCCCTCTTGGCCCCCTTGGCCGAGCCTGTACCACCACCCACAGTAGCCATGACATTACCGATCCCCACCCTGCCTAGCATGCCACCTGCACCGTACCCTCTGGGTGCAGGGGACCCCTACATGATGCCACCTCACTTTACCCCCAGACCACCGGGTTTTGCCCCGTTGCTTCCACACATACCGATACCAGCCCCCTTTGGCCCATTCCCGTTAGTTCACCCAGATATACCCGGACCATCCCAGCCACCTAGGATGACACCCCTATCCGGACCAGCATGGTCCACTGCTATCTCCCTAGAGCGAGACTTCCAGACCCTCGCAGACACGGTGCAGCGCACCGTAAATCAGGTAGAGCAGCAGACCCGTCTGATGTGGACGCGGATGATTGATGCACGAGATGCTTTGGCGCACTATGCGGAAGAGTTACTGAGCATGGACGCACAGTGTGGTATTACGGGTGATGCGCATTTTGCGCATCGACAGTTCTTATATGAGCGTATCATGGCGATTAGCATGACGATCAGTATGCATGCACCACAGTACCAGTTTCCGTCGCCACCGCCACAGTAGGGATGCATCAGGGACGCACGGAAGAATCACCAGCTTATGTACATAGTAGAAGCAGTATGGTAGTATAGCACGGGTTATGACACTCGTCTGCATTTTGCCTAGCCGTACGGGTACGACGGCACATGATATGATGTTTTATTTATTTCAAAAACAATGTATTGTATGAGGGATGTATTCCCCATTTTGTTATTATGAACAAGCATTGTACCAGTACTATTGAAATTAATGAAAAATCTTATTATTATGATGGTGAAATATGTTGTTGTCTACGATTATTATTGCTTACTCCATATATTGTGATTTGTGTGTTTGTGTGGTGATGTTGTGTTGATTACTATTTATTTTTGTATGATGTGTTGGTATGTTGTGTGATGACATGGTGTTGATTATTGTGTTCATATTCTGGTTTGTTATTTATGCTTTATATTGTATAAATGTTTGCCAAATTAACCTTTGATAATTATTATTGAAGAAAATGGGACCAGCCACCAGAAGCAACAGCGGTGCAGACGGACTGCCCGCTACACCAGCTGAACTTGAAACCATGATTTCGGAGCGCATAGCCCGAGCGATCGCGGAGCACGAAGCTGCTCGCTCCGAACGATCGCGTGACTTGACTGGGAGTGACCGACGAGAAACCTCCCCCAATGGTAAGAAGGTTTAAAAATAATTGATAAAGCGATGGGAGAATATCCAAAAAAAAAAACCCCTATCCCATAATAACGCACTACTTTATTAATGCAGAAACGGCCTCGCGAGAGCGTGGCTGCACCTTCAAAGCCTTCTTAGACTGCAAGCCGATCAATTTCAACGGCACAGAAGGATCTGTTGGCCTGGTCAAGTGGTTTGAAAAGACCGAGGCAGTCATCCGTATTAGTGGGTGTACCCCTCGTCAGTCGGTCATGTACTCCACCAACTTGTTCTTGGATCAAGCACTAACGTGGTGGAATGGACAAGTACAGTCATTGGGTGACGATACCGCTTACTCCCTGTCATGGACAGAACTGAAAGAACTCATGATTGCCGAATACCGTCCGGCAAGCGAGGTGCAGAAACTGGAAACTGAGTTCTGGAACCTTACTATGATGGGAGCGGACGTGACTGGCTACACGTCCCGATTCCATGATCTCGCCAGACTAGTACCACGCTTGGTCACCCCTGAAAACAACAAGATAGAGCGTTATCTGTTCGGATTAGCACCGCAAATACGCAGCATGGTCACTGCTTCCAAACCTACGACCATGCGCGCAGCCATTGACCTTGTGCTAAGCCTCACCGAAGATGCTATTCGCATGGGCACACTGATCCGACAAGTTTCAGGACTGAAAATTTCTAAGGCCAGCAGTGTAGAAGCCAAGAATCAAGGGACGAGCTCAACAGTCGTGTCGAACGATCAGGGGAACAAGCCAAGATTTGGGAAAAGGAAACGGGATGAAGGGAAGAGGGACAGAGCGTCGGGTAGCTTAAACAAGAAAGGGAAAGGATATGTTGCCACAGGGCGTGGTAATGGTAACAAACAGGGTAATCAGGGAAGGAATAATGGGTTAACTTGTGGAAAGTGCCACCGCACAGGGCACAAGACTGAAGACTGTCGGTCCGGAGCACCGAAAAACGGAGGAGCTAGACCATGCTTCGCATGCGGGTCGCTGGACCATTGGAAAAAGGATTGCCCCAAGATCAACAACCAGGCCCGCGGGCGGGCATTTGTGATTGGAGCCGGTGATGCACGACAAGACCCCAACGTGGTCACTGGTACGTTTCCTCTTAATGGTCATTATGCCTCTGTATTATTTGATACCGGTGCTGACTTTAGCTTCGTATCCATTGAGTTTAAAAGACTACTTGGACTAAAAACTAGTAAACTAGATACACCCTACTCCATAGAACTGGCTAATGGTAAAACTATTGAAACGAGAGAAGTAGCGAGGGATTGTAAATTAGAACTCTGTGGGCACGAGTTTGGGATTGATCTTTTACCAGTCGTATTGGGAAGTTTTGACGTAGTTGTTGGCATGGATTGGTTGTCCGCGCACCGTGCCATCGTGATTTGCAACGATAAAGTCATTCAAGTCCCCCTCGCAAGCGGTGAAACTCTCTCAATTCAAGGGGAAAGACACGGGACGCCGCTAAGGATTATTTCAAGCATGAAGGCTCGTAAGTGTCTAAGAAAAGGGTTTGTCGCATTCTTGGCACACGTAGTGGACAAGAAGGCCGACGAGCGAAAGTTGGAAGACATTCCAGTAGCTAGAGATTTTCCGGATGTATTCCCAGAAGATTTGCCGGGGTTGCCACCACCTCGACAAGTCGAGTTCCGCATCGACCTCGTTCCTGGAGCTGCTCCTGTGGCACGATCGCCATACCGCCTAGCTCTATCAGAGATGCAGGAACTGTCCAGCCAGCTACAAGAATTGTTGGACAAAGGTTTTATAAGACCGAGTTTCTCACCTTGGGGAGCTCCCGTCTTATTCGTAAAGAAGAAGGATGGCACATTTCGCATGTGCATCGACTACCGAGAGCTGAACAAGCTAACCATCAAGAATCGCTATCCTCTCCCCAGGATCGACGATTTATTTGATCAGCTCCAAGGATCTAGCTATTACTCCAAAATCGATTTGAGGTCTGGCTATCACCAGTTGCGTATACAAGAAGAAGATGTACCAAAGACGGCCTTCAGAACCCGATATGGACACTATGAATTTTTGGTAATGCCGTTCGGCTTAACCAACGCACCAGCGGTTTTCATGGACCTAATGAACCGCGTGTGTAAGCCATACCTGGATAAATTCGTCATTGTCTTCATTGACGATATTTTGATCTATTCACGCACAAAAGAAGACCACGAGAATCACCTTCGATTAATTCTTGAAGTATTACGCAAAGAGAAGCTCTACGCTAAATTCTCAAAGTGCGACTTTTGGATTCGGGAAGTTCACTTTTTAGGCCACGTGGTAAACGAGAAGGGCATACACGTCGATCCCGCCAAGATCGAGGCTATTAAAAATTGGGGAGCCCCTCGAACTCCTACCGAAGTACGACAATTTCTTGGCCTTGCGGGTTATTACAGAAGGTTCATCGAGAACTTTTCAAAGATAGCACAAGCTTTAACCATGTTAACCCAAAAGGATAAGAAATTCGAGTGGACGGAAAAGCAAGAGGCAGCATTCCAATTACTAAAAGAAAAGTTATGTGGCGCTCCGATACTATCACTTCCAGATGGTACGGAAGACTTTGTGGTTTACTGTGATGCCTCACATCAAGGCCTGGGTTGTGTACTAATGCAACGAGAAAAAGTAATAGCATATGCTTCCAGGCAACTGAAAATCCACGAGAGGAACTACACTACACACGATTTGGAATTAGGTGCAGTGGTATTCGCTCTCAAGATATGGAGGCACTATTTGTACGGAACCAAGTGCACGATTTTCACTGATCATAAAAGTTTGCAACACATCTTTGATCAGAAGGATTTAAACATGCGACAACGGCGATGGGTCGAATTATTAAACGATTACGATTGTGAGATAAAGTACCATCCCGGTAAGGCGAACGTTGTGGCCGACGCCTTGAGTCGCAAGGAACGGGTTAAACCATTGCGTGTCCGAGCTTTGGGTCTGACTATCCACACGAATCTGACTGAACGAATTCGTGAAGCTCAAGTTAACGCCCTTAAACCCGAAAATGTCAAGGGTGAAAGATTACGAAAGATGGTTGATTCACTAGAAACAAAAACAGACCAGACACTGTATTTCATGAATAGAATTTGGGTTCCAGTGTACGGGGGATTGCGTGAGCTAGTGTTGGCCGAAGCTCACAGTTCTAGATATTCGGTTCACCCTGGTGCAGACAAGATGTTCCACGATTTGAAGGAACTTTATTGGTGGCCGAATTTCAAAAGAGATATAGCGGCATACGTTGCGCGATGTTTGACTTGCGCAAAGGTCAAGGCTGAGCACCAGAGACCTTCCGGTCTGCTCCAGCAACCGGAAATACCGGAATGGAAATGGGAACGAATCACCATGGATTTCATTACCAAGTTACCCAAGACAACAAGCGGCCATGACACGATCTGAGTAATCGTTGATCGATTGACAAAATCTGCACACTTCCTTCCGATTCGCGAAACGGACAAGTTGGAGAAACTGACCCGTTTGTACATTAAGGAAGTGGTGTCTAAACACGGTGTACCTGTTTCTATCATCTCCGATCGAGATAGTCGTTTCACTTCCAGATTTTGGGAAAGTTTAAATGAAGCCCTCGGTACTCGCCTCGACATGAGCACCGCATATCACCCCCAAACGGATGGTCAAAGTGAACGAACCATCCAGACCTTGGAAGATATGTTACGGGCATGCGCGATAGACTTCGGAGGTAATTGGGATACACACTTGCCATTGGTAGAATTTTCCTATAACAACAGTTATCATACGAGCATTCAAGCCGCACCGTTTGAAGCTCTATTTGGACGCAAGTGTCGATCACCGTTATGTTGGGCGGAAGTTGGAGAAAAACAACTCACCGGGCCCGAAATTGTTCAGGAGACGACGGACAAGGTCTTTTTGATAAAGGAACGCCTCAAAGCGGCCCGTGACCGCCAGAAAAGCTATGCTGATATGAGGCGAAAGCCTTTAGAGTTTCAAGTCGGAGACAGGGTCCTACTAAAAGTGTCACCTTGGAAAGGTGTCGCGTGCTTTGGAAAGCGCGGAAAGCTGAACCCACGATATATTGGACCGTTCGAAGTCTTGTCCAGGGTAGGCACAGTGGCATACAAGCTCAAGTTGCCTCAAGAGCTTAGTGGAATACACGACACGTTTCACGTGTCAAATTTGAAAAAGTGCCTATCCGACGAAACTCTCATCATTCCAGCAGACGAAATCCAAATTGATGACAAGTTACATTTTGTTGAAGAACCAATCGAGGTAACTGATTGGAAGGTCCAAAAACTAAGGCGCAGCAAGATCAGATTGGTCAAAGTGCGCTGGAATGCCAAGCGTGGACCGGAGTTCACGTGGGAAAGGCTGGACCGGATGAAGCAAAAATATCCCGCCTTATTCGAAAAGACACCTGTACCGGAGAACTCGAAGTGAATTCCGGGACGGAATTCTCTTAACGGGGGGAGAATGTAACAACCGGCAAAATAAGGTAATTCCGTACAAATTAATTAATATATGATTAACGTAATTAAATGCAATTATGTGTGATTTAATTATCAAGGCCTTAGGAGATAGCAATTTCCAAATAATGCATAGGAATGCATACGTTTAATGGTAAAACATGATTGGATCATGTGCGAATAAACTATCCGGTATGGACGTTGGCAGTTACCCGGTAATAATTAAATAAACGAAAAGGATCCCGGACACCCAGGATATAAAATAAAGGGTATTTCCACAAAATATAATGAGTTTTGGAACTCCAAAACCATAAGTGGAAACGTCTTATACAAATCTCCCGGTAACAAATAAAATGCGCGTACCGCACCCGATACGCGTATAACTCATAATTTCACCCGGCAAAAGCCTAAATAACCAATCAACGCTTAAATTAGACTATATTTAAGGGTTATTAAAGGAATTTTTAATGTCCGAATAACGCGCGATTAAAACCCGAAAAATACCCGAACGACACCCGAACGACGAGAGATTTAACTTAACAAACATTGGGTAAATATTTGAAGTTGTGGACCCCACCCAAACCCATCCAAGGGCCGGCCTAGATGGCCTCCTTGTGTCCATGCATGGGTTAATAATAATAATCTACACAAGACTAGTATTAAGCATGCTTTATATAAGACAAAAGGTGTAAGGCTTAAGGTACAAAAGCAAGCTCTCTTGTCCCCTCCCTTGAATAATTTCGGCCATAGGCCCTAATAATCCAAGACAATTGCAAGTAATCATAATCTAAAGGCATGCACATGCTTGGAAGTGAATCTTATATAAAGATTATAATGGATTACAAGATTTAGCAAGATTCACAAGCAACACACCCCTCCCTCTCTCTAACCCACGGCACACACACATATTTACATAATCTCCCAAGATCATTTTGTACAACACAATCTCTTATATCTTTAGTAATGATCACAAAATCCATGGAAGATTACATGTGATAAGATTATATAAACATGTGTTAACCATTAGAAGAAACAAAGCAAACTCTTCTCTTCCCTTTCCTCTTGGCTGTAGGTTTCACCCCTCCACCATACACATTTCTTTCAAGTTTTTACATCTCCAAATCACTCAAAACAATCCATCATCCAAACCCCTATTGTGTGTTTCAAGCTTGGAGCTTAACCATTAAGGAAGAACACACTAAACCCCTCTCAAAATCCAAGGTTTTGTCTTCCCTAGCCTTGTGCTAGTAGTAAGCTTCTTAACCTTGTTTTTGATTATTATTATTATTCATGTATGTGTTCTTAGAAGCAAGTTGTACATGAAGGGTTTAAAAGGTGGTTTGAAACATAATCTTTAATAGGTTTTACATGAGTAAAATAGATGGTTAAAGATATGTAAATAAATCATGGATTGGATGATGATAAAGTAATGTTCTTGAAAATGTATAAAATCTACACATACACTAAGTAGGATGATGATTTGATTAAGATTTGTAGAACAAACATGAATGTGTTAAAAAGTAACTTTAATCATCTTTATATGATCATCTAAGACATAATAAGTGATGGAACATGTTAGAAGTTCAAGAATAAAGAAGTTGAAAAATTAAAGTTTACTTACTTAGAAGAATGATATTTTGATATAATGGGCAAATACATAAAACACACATACAAGTAGTCTTATATATGGAATATAAGACTAATAAAAGTGTTTTGATACAAAAATAACTTGCCAATAAAAAGATGGATCTTCAAAGTTTACTGTTTTGAGTGAAAAATGCTAACTTTGGAAGTTAGAGTGGAAAAATGCAACATTTGAAAGTTAAGGGACTAATATTGTAACTTTGAAAGTTAGAGGACTAAAATGGATATTTTAGAAACTATTAGTCCAAAAATGCAAGGATGGAAAGTTTGGTGTCAAAAGTATAAGTAATAAATTTCTAAGGATGATTTGGGTAAATACTAGTAGATATACTTGGGTATTTTTGTATAAAAAGTATATTTTTGAAAGTTATAAAATATGGATGATATTAACATAAGGGTTTTTATAAAATAAAGATTTTATAAAAATATTAAACAAACTTGAGAAACTTATACAAAAATGAATACTTTTATATAAATGGGAATATAAAAGTATTGGAAACATTTTTGTAGTTAAGTTAACAAGTTGGGTTAAAAATACATAAGTATTTTAAACCTTCCAAGTAACATGTGTTAGGAGGAAGAAATATGAATAATATTTCTATAAAACACATGTTGGGAAAAACTTGGAAAAATTAACTATTCGAGCTAAGATATCGAATTAAGACGCGTTAACGAAACGTACACGGACAAATCATGAGAAAAATGCCATTGCGGCAAGATAAGAAAATATATATTTTTAAGAAGTAAAATATATATACATCATGGGTGAAAACTAATAAACACTTTCCTAAGTGTTGAAGGAATTATTCGTGGGAGAAAAACATGACATAAACAAATACGACGTTAAACAAACGTATATACTTAACAAGAAAAATTACACATTTATGTATATGTACACTCGTCTCGGTGAAATTCTAGTATATCTACTTAATGGGAAAGTAGATATGTGGGAAGGAAAACGAGACGAGTAGACAAAGATATATATGTGTATGCCGTACCGACAAGATCCTAGTATATTTATTTGAATGGGAAAATAAATATACGGTATGGTGAGTTGAATCGGGTGTTAAGAATACACAATCGAACGACAAGATCTTAGCATATTTGTTTAAACGGGAAAACAAACGTGCGGCAAAGTGAGTCGGGTCGAGTATTGAAATATATATTATGTCGAGCGATGCGATCTTAAGTATAATTATTTAAATGGGAAAATAATTATATGTTAAGTGAAGTCGAGTCGATAATAATAAGGTACAAGTTAAAGAAATATTAACAAGAGTAATATATAACTTGTAACACAAAAGGGTAATCTAACGCCAACGAAACCTAGGATACGCGCTTAATTAAACGGGATTTGGAATAACTTGTGGTCGGGAGTTGGGTGTACAACTTTCCAAGGCACATGCACTATAGGAATAGTGACTTATACGTCTAGGACGTTTGTAGGTGCGAGACCCTCTTTGCTATCTACTTAGTGAGCCAGACAGTGTTTCAGGTGAGTTTCACGGCCCCATTTTAAACTATTTTTACGTTTTTCGGGGGAAAGATATGTTAGGGAAAATGTTTGACGGATTTATTACTTGAGGTGTGACTGCCACTCGGGGTTGAGTCCTCGCCTCTATAATCATTTATTCAGGGAAATGAAACCGGAGGAATATTTAATAGTACTGTTGGTGCCTGACAAGGCCCACCCCTAATCGATAGCGTCGATTATGCATTAGTGTATGCCTGGGGTGCATATATTCTGAACTTAAGTCGTGGGAAACCGAGTAACGACTTGGAGCGGGGCATTATTATTATACGTCTTGGTTTGATTATAGTCTCAAGTAGATTTATAGGAATTTGCAACTCCTATATATTGTCATAACATGGTATTTCCCAAGTATTCAAGTTTTGGAAACTAAAAACCTGTGAACTCACCAATATATTTATATTGACGAAACTTTTAAACATATCTTTCAGGTAATTAAATGAAGGCGAACCGGGCAAGCTGGGTCGTGGAATCCTCCGATGCGGCGTTAAACATTTTGCGGGTTTCACCTTTATTTCCCAAGGTTTGGGATATATTTGAGAAACCTCTATGTTGTCTTAAAAACAATTTACTTTTATGTAATATTTTGAACAAGATTTGACGCCTTAATAAATGACCCATTTTCTTAAATTACTTGTGTTTAGCATTAACCTTGACTTTATGCTCTTGAACCGTCGCGCCACGTGTTTCCGCCATTGTCGTGGTGTGACATTCACAAACCCTAACCGTCCCAAAACGCTCTCAAACGATCTTAAACACTAAGGAAGGAGTTTTTGCTCTTCTTTTTCATAATCTAACCTATCTACAACCTCTAGACAAGAATCCAAGGTGTGTTCATAATCCTAAACCTTTTTAAAAGCATTTTTAATTCATTTTCATCTAACCCTAATTGTCCGGATCTGTTCTAAGGGTATTTTCATGATTTAAAAACCTTTTAAACATCTTTCTAAATCAAAACATGGTCATTTAACATAGGTTTTCATGATGAATAACATATGTAAATTGTGTATTATGTGGTGTTATGTGTGGTTCAATGATTTGCTGCTATATCTATGATAGAAACATGATATAGGATTGTTATTAATGTTGGAATATTATTGTCTAGGGTTAGGATTGGATATATTGATATTTGGGGGTTTTATTGGATTAATACTTGATGTATGAATATTTATGATCAATAGAATGAATAAGAAAGATCGGATAATCGACAAACTGAGTATTTTAAGCTAAACATGAATCGATTTCAAAAGTTTCCAAATTGGGTAAATAATTCATGCATGAAAGTGATGTTTCCATAATCTTTACCATTTTGGGAAAGGGCTGAAACGGACGTATTATCGGGGGAAATCGGTGGGGTTTTGTAGGGATAAGTTATCTATGCTTGACTGCTGTGATTGATGATGTTTTGAGTCGTTTTGAGTGTGTTTGAAGCGTTTTTAGGAAAAATAATACAACAGGGGCGAACCTGGCCTCCTTCGACCAGTCGAAGGTGTGACGGAGGGATCCAGGGTCGAACCTGGGTTTATATTGGACGAACGTGATAAAACGGGCGAAGGAAGCATCAAACGGTCGAACGAGATGTAAAACGGGCGAAGGAGACAAAAAGGTGCGAAGGAGACTTAAAACTGACTGGTTCGACCGTTCTGATGCAGAAATGAGATTTTTGATACAAACTAAGTGTTTTATGCTTGAACCTTGTGTGTAATCTATGTGTACTTGATTAGTTAGGGTAATGGGTCACCACGGGATGTCGGGTCGGTCTAGTGTGTCGGTTAAACATTTAAACACGTTTTAAAACATACTTGGTTACGATCTGGACAATCGGGGACTAGATAACCTTATGGTTATTAGTCAGAACACTTATGTGAACATTTTGATAGATCTCCGGTAGAGGGATTATCAAGAGCTAAACATCTTTACTTGTATTTGAAGAACGCTACTTAAGGTGAGTTCACGGCCCCACTTTTACTGCTTTAACTTTTGGGGGAGAAAACATGCGCTAAACGGTTTTGGTAACATATGTCATACTATGGTTTTAACTTTATATTGCTATACGATCTTTTGGAAAGTCCCGGGGGAAACCATGAATGTGCGGGGTTGCACAACGGGGGAAATGTGGATAGATCTATTGGGCGTGACCTGCCCCACTCGTCGGCTTGGAGGGCCAGGCGGGTGCATATTGTCTCGAACAGGTACATTGGTATCATGCTGAACATACGGGCTGCTTAAACATGCTGAACATTGCTAAACGTGTCTAGTAATGGTTTCCAATCGTAGTAGTAATGAAACATACGCCTAGCTAGCGTACTTGGTAACATTGATATAGTATGGACATGGTAACGTTTTGGTAACAGTTTTGAACAAACCTGTGAACTCACCAGCATTATATGTTGACATCTTTTTGGCATGTTTTTCTCAGGTCGCTAAGGTAGCAATGAACGGAACTAGGCGCACGGGTCTGCATTGGCGTCTAGGCTTAGTGCACGTTTTGTAATAAAAGTATTTTGAACAATTTTTGAGATGATAGCATAGTTGATTAAATGCTACTGAAACGCTTCCGCTTGTTAAATTAATGGTTATGTCTGTTTACGTTTCATATAGAGTTGTTTATTGTGATCGTTGACTTGGATCCTGATTTGTCATGCGCCTCGCGGTAAAACCCCGCAAGTGGTAATTTGAGGGTGTGACATGGTCGAAGGTGAAAAGTAAAAGGTCGAAGGTAGAAACCGATGATCGAAGGTGACACTGGGAGGTCGAATGAAGTTTTGTTTATATGTATGTCCAGATTCGCCCACTGTATATGGTCGAACCTGCACATTCGACCAAGTGATTTGGGCGAATGTGCAGGCCTATATAAGGTTGAATCAATTTTGAATGTTTAACTTTTGATCATTATGTTTTCCTCCTAGTGTGTGTTTCTCCCTAGGATTTTTGTTGAGTCTATAATCAAGTTATATCATTATAAACAATCTTTTGAAGTGTAGTTGATTATGTTATTGAATGAAATGAATGTGTTTTATGATGATTTCTGTGTTTTTCTAGTTTTATTACCATTTTGTGATCAATTCAAGGATTCCGCACCTGAATTGAACTTGTTTGATCATAATCTTTATTGATTAGCCGATCCTTTTCGCATACAATTTAAATAAATAAATAAATATTACAATTTATATAATGCGACAAAATAAATATCTCTATATAATTAGAATAGTGAATGTAACAAAATCAATAAAAAAACGATTCAATAAAATAAATAAAACGTATCAAATCATAATAGCATTTAAAAATGAAATTTGTATTGAACGCATTTAATCTTTACAGTCAAACGGTTCATACAAAAAAAAAACAATGACTTCATTTGTACTAGAAAAGAAATATAATCCCTAATCCGTAAAAGTAACATAGCAATAATCCATGCAATATATGAAAGTAAGATATAGGTTATCCGTACCTTAAAGAGCATATTCAAACTTTAATATCGTTGTAAAAAGAAGTAATTGTATTCTATCATTGTCATCGCTTGATTACTCATAGTAGCCTTATCGATGACTAAAGACACCAATAGAAATTGGTAGTTGCGACCAAAATGATGTAAAGGAAAAATGGTGTAGCCAATATCCCAATCAAAAGATTATATGATGGATGAGCACAACATATAAATGATTGATTAATATTTATACTTAATTCTTGGCAAGAGTAAAAGAGCATTAAAAAAATAGTTAAATTCTTAGTTATTAGAAAACGTTTTAAGCATTAAAAAGTTAGTCAAACAAATGTAATTATTTTTAATACTATTAAATAATGAATTTATTATATTAAATTCCTATTTTGAAAAAAAAAAAAAAATGCTTGAGTGCATTTAAATTCATATTTCTCCTTTGACAAAAACTTTTATTTTGCCAACTAAACTTATAAAGTCATAATTATATAACATATAATGGGCAACGATTTAAACTAATAAAATTCGTCAATTATTTACTATTTTCTTTAGGTTTTAAAATTTCAGGGTGTTAAAACACTACCCCAAATGTTACGAAAAAAAATTGCGAATATTAAATAAACCGTCATAGCGTTCGGCTTGCTCTGCAAGCTTGGCGGCGTAGATGAAGTTTTCGCCTTCAGCAGAAGCCGCCATGGATGCCGATCTCTCAGAGCTTCGATATTACTTTCTCTCTCTATTTTCTGAAGTTAATGTGAACGTCCCTATTTGCTTCTCCCTTAATTGTGAAGTGGAGAAGAAGAAGGCAATTTGTTAATGAAGAGGGTGTTTAGAAAGTTACTGTCCTTTTTTTTTTTTGTTAATTTAATTGGATATATACAATAATGCCCCCTGTTCACATTGGTTCCTTGGTTCTCTCCCTAAAGTTGGTTCTCGTATGATCCATACCCTATATATATATATATATATATATATATATATATATATATAGGGTATGGATCATACGAGAACCAACTTTAGGGAGAGAACCAAGGAACCAATGTGAACAGGGGGCATTATTGTAAATAACTCTCAACCCAAAATAAAACAACCTTATCATCTACCTCCATTCTCTCTACTCTGTAAAAAAAAAAAAAAAAAAAAAAAAAAAAAAAAAAAAACCGTCTTCAACCTTATCCTATATATCCCTTCTCTCTTCTCTGTATGTAATTAATTAATTTTATCAACTATATTAGGTGCTGTAAGTGGAGAAGATGGACCTCTTTGGATGTGAACATCTATATTAAGTGCTGATATGGAGATCTACTACTCCTACACTGAGAAAGATCCAAATTATATATATATATATATATATATATATATATATATATATATATATATAGGTTTAGGATCATGTACAAAGGACATATTTCATGAGAAGTTTGAGAAGGACTAAGAATTGACATGTAGACATCAAGTTTTGGATATAGGAATGATGTTTTAGGTTGTTTTAACTTGAAAAACACCAAACACAACAATCTAAAACATAATAAAATGTATTATAGTCATTAAATTTAAAAAACAGCTAAAACACACTACTTAACGCTTAAAACACACTGCTAATGTTCTTAGCATGGTGTTTTAAGTTTTTAGCCTAAAATACATTTGTTTTCGGTTTTTAATTGTTATGTTTGGTGTTTTTATAGGCAAAACAATCCAAAACATCACGACATAGTTCAAAAAATGATGTCTAAGTATCAATTTTTAGTCATTCTCACACTTCTCACAAAAAAAAAAACACTTTGTACACGATCTTGACCATATATATATATATATATATATATACTAGTAAGAAACCCGCGCGATGCAGCAGCGACGTTTTAAAATGCGGTACTCGTTTTTTGTTAGTTTATAAATCTTTTCATGATGTATTGTATTAGGGATAGTGCAGTATCGATACCTTTACCAAAAGTAAAGGTACTGCAAACGCTGAAAAGCATGTACCAAATTGGCACCGAAAATGACTCCTTACGGGAAATCCAGTACCAGTCAATGGCGGAGCATAATTTTTTACTTCAAGGTGGGCGAAATTCATGAGCCCTTTGTAATGGTGGGGCTAGATTCGATACGTATAAAATTTTCGGACAAAAATGCGTAAATTTATACTACTGCGTAAAGAAACGCTGGGGGTCGGGGTTAGTATCATCCGCCTATATTACCGATATCTAATACCATTTGCTGAACCCTTTATTATATGGTACTTCTATTAGGTTTCTTATTCATAGGTACATAACTTGGATTTAGGTTCAAGGAAGCTTATTATCCTCTTGTAGATAGTTAAATAATCTTCTCAATCTAATTTTAAACTTCAAAATGGGTCATGAATTTTTTTATATATTACTCTTCTCTACCGCTCTTACCTCAAGGTTTGACAAAAAGTTTTACTTATTGATTTAAACTGAAATTTATTTTTTTTACAACCAAACTCAATTCTAATTATCAAAATAAACACCAAGTATAAATATCATAAGTATTACATAAAATTTAAACAATGTATCTCAATACACAAAAGTTTCAAGATTTGCACATATTCCAAAGAACCGTGAAACAACATTTCTAAAGTGCACATGTAGACATAGGTCAGGTAAACCAATAAAATTCATTTTCGTATCATTTGGGTCGTATGCCATTTTTTGCACTCTGCCTCAACATGTGCAACGCTAATTGCAAGCTTAGCTTCTTCAACAGCAATATAAAAAACGAACGGATTATTTACCTCTTACAATAACTGCCAATGCAACTAACAAAAAAATCAAAAACAATAATCATAATACCCTCACATCTAAGAAATGAAAAAAACAACTATACCAGATGCCACCTTTAAATAAATATATAACATGGAGCCTTTACTTTATTTCTACAATACTCCTATGCGACACAACAGCTACTGCAAGCTAGGTATGCATAGGTGTTTTGTTTAGAAAGGAACTCATCTTGAACAGCAACAAAAAGGCCGAACATCCATTAGTGGTGGGTCTGATATTCACCAAATCAGTGTATGTTCAGAAACAGTGAACAAAAATGTAGAAGGTTTGACTACCTTAAGTATAATTTTACCAATACAAAGTAGGTGGTAGGTAGTCTGATTCTAAAAAAAAAGGTTGAGAATTTTCACAAATACAGAAAATTCAGTAAAAGGATGAGATGGGGTAAAAAATGTAGAAAAACTGCACAATTGTATTACCACATTCTCCACCACATACTATTATAAAAACATATAATGATGTAAAGCACACACTTTTTTTAAATTAATACTGTAATATGTAAATTTACCTTCACTAAGTTGTCATGATTCTTACTCCCTCGGTTGAGAATCATTATTTGCCACAATTCGATCACCATTATTTGCCACAATTCGATCACCATACTAACAAAAACACGTTATTATAAACGAACTTTAACAATGTATAATAATAAATGATATTCTTTCAAGCATTCAATAAAGATAGTATTAGCACTGCAATAAAAAGCGAAGAAAACGTTTCATGAATTTGATTAAAAAGTATATCGTAAGGGAAGCAAAGTAACCTTATATATGTTAGAAAAATTGTCACACCCTCAAATTCCACGTGCGGGGTTTTACCGCGAGGCGCGTGACACACCAGGATCTCAGTCAACGATCACAATAAACATACAACAAACATGCATTCAAGATTATATTTAAAACCAAAATATAATGCTTTGAGCTGTAAACCAGCAGCGGAAGCATTCTTGTTTACAACCAAAAGACATATCATTGTTTACAAAGACATTGTTTAATATGTTTCCAAAATAATAGACGCCGTGCATGACCTCGTGCGCCTAGTCCGACAACCGCTACCTTAGCGACCTGAGAAAACATGCCAAAAATGTCAACATATAATGCTGGTGAGTTCACAGGTTTTATTTCGTAAAAGTGTTGTTATAAGTTCGGTAAGATCATTTCCCGTTACTACTATGTTATAAGAACGTTAGCTAGACGTTAAGTGTTGCTACTACTGCGGTTGGGAATCCATTACTAAACCGGTATAAGTGTTGAAGCCAGCCCAGACGGACGGGATTACCGATGCCTCGGTAACCCCCAAAGTATTAGAGACAATATGCACCCGCCCGGCTCCCAGCCGTCGGGTGGGGTTTGTAAGGCCCAATAGATCTATCCACATTTCCCCCGTTGTGCATCCCCGCACATTCATGGTTCCCCCTGGGACTTTCTGTAAAAGCCGCATAGTACGTAAAGTAACCATAGTATAACATGATCTATGATAAGTAATCAAATAAGTAGCATGTTTCTCCCCCGAAAGTAAAACGGTAAAAGTGGGGCTGTGACACTCACCTTGGTTTGCGTTACTTGGAAATAGTTAAGTAGTTATGTTATGATAGTCCCAAATAGCGGCGACCTATCATAAGATGTGTATAAGTATTGGACTAATAACCCGCAGGCTAACTAGTCCCCGTATGTCCAGACCGTGACCATAAACGTTTGAAAACACCTTTAACTGTTAAACCGACCGTGCCCGACAAGACCCGACATCCCATTGGTGACCCGACATCCCACGTGTTAGATAAATGCAAGACATCATGCAACATATGCAATTAAACACTTAGCACTCGCAACAATTCACCTAGTCTAGCATAATGTCCAATTAACGCATAAACAGGTCCGAACACGTCTTACTAAGTCATTGGGTGTATCCCGGGGTTCCTAACATGTTCCTAGGTGTCAAATCGTGTTCCGGGATGTCAAAACGCGTTCACGACAGCAGTACATGCGATTAGGAAGGTTACACGCGAGTAGGCAATAGCCTATAGGCGATTAGGGGCCTAATCGCCTGATGTATCAGGCGAGTAGGGTCCCAATCGCCCCCAAAGTCTGCATAATCGCCTATAGCTCAGGCGATTAGGATGCCTAATCGCCTGCAGCTGCTGTACAACGAGTTTTCGCGCGTTAAACCCTCCAAATCAGATCCGAAACATGCAACAACACCCAATATCAAACCTAAATCATTTACCAACCCTTTTCAAGCAAAAACCCCCAACATATCACTGATCTAGCATGTTCTATGCAATTATTTCCTAAAATGGCAAAGTACTAGGTTTCTTCTACCAACCTTATCTTTCCTTAAATGGAAATAATCAGATTTCAAGCTCTACAACATGTAACTCATAAAATCTCTGATCTAACATCTTCCTAGTGTGAATCCTAACAACATTGCACCAACAATCACACCATAATCATCCTAAATCCTCAAGAACATACAAATGGGTCAAAATATGCATTTTCTTCAAAACACCATAATAATGGCTAAGATTCTAAGACAACCTTCCTAATGACCTCTACATAACAGAAGTACACTCATATCTTAAAAACATTCATGTTAAAATCACCAATAAGACCAACATTTGCATATAAACTTCACATATAACAAGCATTAAGGTGTAAACTTGGTTTAAGACTCTTTTGAAAGGTTTTTAAAGACACATTTGGTAAAACAAGGTCTGGAACTTTAGGGGAACTCAAAATAACAACTTTACAAAGGTTAGGGATGAAGAACACACCTTGGGTTTTGCCAAAGAAAGGTGTGTAAGCTTGGGGATGGTGATTTTTGTAGCAAAATGAGTTCCAGAGGTGTTCTAGGGTGTGTGGGCGACTTGGGAGCAGCTAGGGTTGTTCTAGAGGTGTTTGGGAAGTTAAGGGTTCTATTTATAGGTGTTTTGACCCGAGCCCTGCAGTACACGCGATTAGGGACCCAGATCAGGCGAGTAGGGGCCTAATCGCCTCTATGCTCACGCGATTAGCCACCTACTCGCGAGTAGGGGCCCTAATCGCTACTATTCATGCGATTGGCCACCTACTCGCCCCATTCCCTTTGTACTCGTGTACTATTCACGCGATTAGGAGTCCCCCCAGGCTCCTAATCGCCTATAAGGTGCTGGAATGGGTTTTTGGCGCGTTAAACACTATTTTAACATATTTAAAGACATATTCACATACCGATAAGTCACATAATGATTCCAAACATATAATGCATGATATCCACACGTTTACATCCGTTCACCAATTCCCGGGACTCGAGACTCGTGTGTGCATTAAACCCGGCGATTCCACGAATCGCCGATCCTTGTACCCATAGTTATGGACCGACTCCCGATGACCCGCGGATCATCATAACGACTCCCGATGATTCCCCGAATCACCGTACCGACTCGACTGACCTCGTTAAGGACGTAATATGCATGACTCGCTAAGGTAGACTTACTAGTTTAGTCAACGTTACTAACCTGAGTTTGCCGGGTGTCACATCATCCCCTTGTTGAAAGAATTTTCGTCCCGAAAATTGCCCAAGGCCAAAAAGGAAGAGACGAAAGAGAAGAAAAATTTTCTGGTTGCCACATCATCCCCCCGTTGAAAGGAATCTCGACCCGAGATTCATTCAGCTTCAGCAGAGACATGTCTTGATTCGAACGCGCGCTTAGGAAATAAATGGGGATACTTAGCCTTCATTTGATCTTCCCGTTCCCATGTGAACTCCGGTCCACGATTAGAGTTCCAACGGACTTTAACAATGCGGATTTTACTCCGGCGAAGGCTACGGATTTTATAGTCAAGAATTTCAACCGGTTCCTCCACGATACGTAGACGATCATCCACCTTGATCTCTTCGAGAGGAACAACCAAAGATTCATCCGCCAAACACTTCTTCAAATTAGAAACATGGAAGACGTTATGAACATTACTGAGCTCAGCCGGCAGATCAAGCCTGTATGCTACCGGTCCAATCCGTTCCAGGATTGCGAACGGTCCCACATACCGAGGATTCAATTTGCCCCGTTTCCCAAAACGTATAACGCCCTTCCACGGAGATACCTTCAACAAAACCCTGTCGCCAACCTCGAACTCCAAAGGCTTGCGACGTCGATCGGCATAGCTCTTTTGACGATCCCGAGCTGCTGCCATGCGGTTACGGATTTGTACGATCTTTTCGGAAGTCTCGTACACAAGTTCCGGGCCGGTGAGTTGACTCTCACCCACCTCGCCCAACAAAGAGGAGACCGGCATTTCCGCCCGTAAAGAGCCTCGAACGGAGCTGCCTTGATGCTAGAATGGTAACTGTTGTTGTAGGAGAATTCCACCAACGGTAAATGACTCTCCCACCCCTTGCCAAAATCGATCACACATGCCCGAAGCATGTCTTCTAGCGTTTGGATTGTCCGCTCACTTTGACCGTCAGTTTGCGGATGGTATGCTGTGCTCATGTCTAACTGAGTACCCAGAGCCTTATGCAAAGACTTCCAAAAGTTAGAGGCGAACCGAGGATCACGATCAGAAATAATAGAGACAGGCACCCCGTGCGGGGAGACCACTTCCTTGAGATATAACCGTGCCAGGCGCTCGAGACCATCGGTCTCTTTGATAGCGAGGAAGTGTGCAGACTTTGTCAACCTATCGACAATTACCCAGATCATATCGCAACCACTGGGCGATTTCGGGAGTTTGGTTACAAAGTCCATCGTAATCCGCTCCCACTTCCACTCGGGGATTTCAGGCTGTTGCAGAAGGCCGGATGGCTTTTGATACTCAACTTTGACCTTGGCACAGGTCAAGCACTTGCTCACGTACGAAGCCACGTCCGCCTTCATGTTCGGCCACCAATAAAGTATCTTCAGGTCTTGATACATCTTATCGGAGCCAGGGTGAATAGAGTACCGGGACTTGTGAGCTTCATCGAGAACAAGCTCCCGCAAGCCCCCAAATAAAGGAACCCAAATACGTTCAGCGAAATAGTGTAACCCATCGGATCTGAGTTCAAGGTGGCTATCAGCACCATGCATGGTTTCAGCCTTAAGGTTTTCCTCCTTCAAAGCTTCTTGCTGCGCTGAACGGATTCGGTCAGGTAAGCCGGAATGGATAGTGAGCTGAAGAGCTCGAACACGACGAGGTTTAGCCGTTTCCTTCCTGCTCAAGGCGTCTGCGACCACGTTCGCCTTGCCAGGATGGTATTTGATGGCGCACTCGTAATCATTAAGAAGCTCGACCCAACGACGCTGTCTTATATTCAACACCTTCTGATCAAAGATATGCTGGAGGCTCTTGTGATCGGTGTAAATAGTGCATTTGGTACCGTACAAGTAATGCCTCCAAATCTTTAAAGCAAAGACCACCGCACCCAATTCCAGATCATGGGTGGGGTAGTTTTTCTCATGAACCTTAAGCTGACGAGAAGCATAGGCGATGACCTTCTCGCGCTGCATCAGTACACAACCAAGACCCCGGATAGAAGCGTCACAATAAACCACAAAATCGTCCGTACCCTCCGGCAAGGACAAGATAGGAGCAGAACAGAGTTTAGCCTTTAACAACTGGAAGGCCGACTCCTGCGAATCACCCCAGTCGAACTTCCGGTCCTTCTGGGTAAGCGAGGTGAGGGGTTGAGCGATCTTCGAAAATCCCTCGATAAAACGACGGTAATAACCTGCAAGGCCTAGGAATTGCCGCACCTCAGATGGCGTCTTCGGTGCTTCCCAGTCTTTAATGGCTTCAATCTTAGCTGGGTCAACGTGAATTCCTTTCTTATTAACAACATGACCAAGGAATTGGACTTCACGCAACCAGAAGCTACACTTAGAAAACTTAGCGTACAGCTGTTCCCGTCTCAGAAGTTCCAAAACAAGACGTAGGTGTTCCTGGTGGTCCACCTCATTCTTGGAATAGACTAGAATATCATCAATGAAGACAATCACGAACTTATCAAGATAAGGCTTGCAAACACGGTTCATCAGATCCATAAAGATGGCAGGTGCGTTGGTGAGACCAAAAGGCATGACCAGGAATTCAAAATGGCCATAGCGAGTTCGAAAGGCGGTCTTCGGAATGTCAGCTTCTTGAACCCTCAACTGATGGTACCCCGACCTCAAATCAATCTTCGAATAGAAACTAGAACCCTGAAGCTGGTCAAATAAGTCATCGATGCGAGGAAGAGGATAGCGATTCTTGATGGTAACCTTATTCAACTCCCGGTAGTCGATACACATCCGCAGGCTTCCGTCCTTCTTCTTGACAAACAAAATAGGGGCTCCCCACGGGGACGAACTAGGTCGAATGAAACCCTTCTCTAACAGCTCCTGCAACTGGTTCGATAATTCCTGCATCTCGGGAGGTGCAAGACGATAAGGGGCACGGGCAATAGGGGCCGCACCGGAGCAAGTTCAATACCAAATTCGACCTGGCGATAAGGAGGAAGACCAGGTAAGTCTTCAGGAAATACATCGGGAAAGTCACGGACAACAGGAATATCTTCAATCTTCTTCTCCTCTTCAGACGAAACCGAAACAAGTGCCAGAATGGCAGAATACCCCTTCCGAAGATACTTATAGGCTTTCATACACGAAATGATACTCAACGGGACCCCGCTCTTCTCACCGTGCACCAACAGAATTTCACCATCAGGGAGTGGAAGTCGAATGACTTTATCAAAACAAACGATCTCAGCATGAAACAGGGACAACCAATCCATACCCACGACAACATCGAAACTACCCAGGGACACCGGCATGAGATCAATAGGGAAGGAATAACCCGACAACTCAAGGTGACACTCCCTAAGGACGTGCGTCGCCTCAACTTTCTTACCATCAGCCAATTCTATCAAGTACTTAGCCTCTAAAGGTGTAGGTACCCTATCAAGCAATTAACTAAACCCAAGAGATATAAAACTCTTATCGGCGCCAGAATCGAATAAAACTGTAGCATAGCGATTATCGAGGAGAAACGTACCAGTAACAGTGTCGGGATCCTGTCGAGCACCACTTGAACCGATCACGAAGGCGCGAGCATTCCTGCCTCCGCCCCCATTGTTTCCATTGCCCGACCCATTCTTCCCGGCTTCACCCTGTTTCAACTTGGGGCAGTTACGCTTGTAGTGACCAAGCTCACCACAGTTATAGCACCCTTGTTTCCCCTGATTTCCCTGAGGAGCAGCGACTTGAGGGGCCGGGGCTGGTGTGACCGATGGGTTTCGGTTCCCCAAAGGGTTGGACCTACAATCCTTGGCTTGGTGCCCAATCTTATGGCACCGACGGCAACGGTCCTTATCATCGCAAGAACCGGTGTGATGATAGTTGCACCGATCACACTTTGGCAACTTCCCAGCATAAACCCCGGCTGTCGTTCAGACGACGATCCCCCAGTATCAGTCTTCTTCACCTGTTGAGGCTGAGCCGAGCTCGAGCCTCTCCCCACAGTTTCCCACTTCCGCTTGTTACTATCGGAGGTCTTCACAGCAGCGCCTCGAGGAGGCAAGACCCTTCAGTCACCTTCATGTTGGTCAGCCTGTGAGCCGACCGAACTACTTCAGAATAAACAGTGAGATTACCCGCAACAACTAGCCCAGCAATCTCTCCGGTACCAACCCAGCAACATAATGCTCAATTCTTCGGTATTCCGGTGTGTGCAATTCGGGGCACAACACCGCCAACTCATTGTGCCTAGCAGTATAAGCTTCAATCTCGGAACCCACCATCTTATGGTTCCAGACTTCATGCTCGAGCTTCTGGATCTCATCCCTCGGGCAGTACTCATTTTTCAGCAGCTGAATGAATTCTGCCCAGGGCATGGCGTGGGCTTCCCCAATGCCCATAGTCTGGGTGGTGGAGTTCCACCAAGTCAAGGCTTGACCCTCCAGAGTCGCAGAAGCATATTTCACCGGTCGCCCTCGGGGCAGTTGCACATTGAGAAGACAGATTCAATTTTCTCCAACCATCGGAGCAGTCCCACTGCCCCTTCAGTGCCGCTGAAGTTGTGAGGCTTACAATCCATAAACTTTTTGTAAGAACACTGGGATGGAGGAGGATTGACAGCACCACCTGGAACGGACACACAGGTGAGTATCAAGAAAAGGTAAAGTACCCCAGAACGAGATAGAATAGATGAGAATCGACGTACCACCCATAGCATTATGAGCGGCTTGGAATGCAGCCAAGGCAATATTCACGTGCTGCTGCGTCAGATTATCCAGCTCAGCTTGGGTCATATTAATGTTCCCGCGGCCACCGCCGCCACCACGGCCGCCACCACGACCGCCAGCACGGCCGCCCCTGCGACCTCCACGAGCTCCCGACATCTTCTGTCACAACATGAAACAAAAGATTTAGGCTTGCCCGTGGTATAACCCATTAGGAATTTCAAGAAACTAGATAGAGCCCAGCTCGGGTCCATCCGTCCAAGCCCAAAGTCCGCCAGGGATCCCATGCATCACAGTTTATGATCTCGTGTGCACCCGACATGATAAACTGTTCCACATGGTCCTCCAGGCGCGCTTTAAGTTTGAAGTTCAAGTCACCGAACACTAGCGCCCAATCATGATGTTATCATAAGTATAAGTACAATATAACATGCATAAGAACGGGCGTGTTCATTAGGGCATAGAGGGGAGATGTCCAAATCTCTGGACAGATCTCAAGAGTACGCCGAAGCTACCCCAATGCACACTGCCGTCAAGAGAGTTCAATAGTATATCGTTCGCCGTCGGATCAAAGTAAGGACGAGTCAAGGAATAGGATGATAATAAGTAAATAGATGATGTAGCGTAGTAGATGATGACACCGACACCCCGACAAGTCATATTGTTACCCACTTGCTAAGACTCGACTAATTGTGACCGTCTAGTGTGTGCGACTCAGTTATAGACTAGACTCTACATGCAGTCTCAGTTCACTATAACCGTTGGCTCTGATACCAATCTGTCACACCCTCAAATTCCACGTGCGGGGTTTTACCGCGAGGCGCGTGACACACCAGGATCTCAGTCAACGATCACAATAAACATACAACAAACATGCATTCAAGATTATATTTAAAACCAAAATATAATGCTTTGAGCTGTAAACCAGCAGCGGAAGCATTCTTGTTTACAACCAAAAGACATATCATTGTTTACAAAGACATTGTTTAATATGTTTCCAAAATAATAGACGCCGTGCATGACCTCGTGCGCCTAGTCCGACAACCGCTACCTTAGCGACCTGAGAAAACATGCCAAAAATGTCAACATATAATGCTGGTGAGTTCACAGGTTTTATTTCATAAAAGTGTTGTTATAAGTTCGGTAAGATCATTTCCCGTTACTACTATGTTATAAGAACGTTAGCTAGACGTTAAGTGTTGCTACTACTGCGGTTGGGAATCCATTACTAAACCGGTATAAGTGTTGAAGCCAGCCCAGACGGACGGGATTACCGATGCCTCGGTAACCCCCAAAGTATTAGAGACAATATGCACCCGCCCGGCTCCCAGCCGTCGGGTGGGGTTTGTAAGGCCCAATAGATCTATCCACATTTCCCCGTTGTGCATCCCCGCACATTCATGGTTCCCCCTGGGACTTTCTGTAAAAGCCGCATAGTACGTAAAGTAACCATAGTATAACATGATCTATGATAAGTAATCAAATAAGTAGCATGTTTCTCCCCGAAAGTAAAACGGTAAAAGTGGGGCTGTGACACTCACCTTGGTTTGCGTTACTTGGAAATAGTTAAGTAGTTATGTTATGATAGTCCCAAATAGCGGCGACCTATCATAAGATGTGTATAAGTATTGGACTAATAACCGCAGGCTAACTAGTCCCCGTATGTCCAGACCGTGACCATAAACGTTTGAAAACACCTTTAACTGTTAAACCGACCGTGCCCGACAAGACCCGACATCCCATTGGTGACCCGACATCCCACGTGTTAGATAAATGCAAGACATCATGCAACATATGCAATTAAACACTTAGCACTCGCAACAATTCACCTAGTCTAGCATAATGTCCAATTAACGCATAAACAGGTCCGAACACGTCTTACTAAGTCATTGGGTGTATCGGGGTTCCTAACATGTTCCTAGGTGTCAAATCGTGTTCCGGGATGTCAAAACGCGTTCACGACAGCAGTACATGCGATTAGGAAGGTTACACGCGAGTAGGCAATAGCCTATAGGCGATTAGGGGCCTAATCGCCTGATGTATCAGGCGAGTAGGGTCCCAATCGCCCCAAAGTCTGCATAATCGCCTATAGCTCAGGCGATTAGGATGCCTAATCGCCTGCAGCTGCTGTACAACGAGTTTTCGCGCGTTAAACCCTCCAAATCAGATCCGAAACATGCAACAACACCCAATATCAAACCTAAATCATTTACCAACCCTTTTCAAGCAAAAACCCCCAACATATCACTGATCTAGCATGTTCTATGCAATTATTTCCTAAAATGGCAAAGTACTAGGTTTCTTCTACCAACCTTATCTTTCCTTAAATGGAAATAATCAGATTTCAAGCTCTACAACATGTAACTCATAAAATCTCTGATCTAACATCTTCCTAGTGTGAATCCTAACAACATTGCACCAACAATCACACCATAATCATCCTAAATCCTCAAGAACATACAAATGGGTCAAAATATGCATTTTCTTCAAAACACCATAATAATGGCTAAGATTCTAAGACAACCTTCCTAATGACCTCTACATAACAGAAGTACACTCATATCTTAAAAACATTCATGTTAAAATCACCAATAAGACCAACATTTGCATATAAACTTCACATATAACAAGCATTAAGGTGTAAACTTGGTTTAAGACTCTTTTGAAAGGTTTTTAAAGACACATTTGGTAAAACAAGGTCTGGAACTTTAGGGGAACTCAAAATAACAACTTTACAAAGGTTAGGGATGAAGAACACACCTTGGGTTTTGCCAAAGAAAGGTGTGTTAAGCTTGGGGATGGTGATTTTTGTAGCAAAATGAGTTCCAGAGGTGTTCTAGGGTGTGTGGGCGACTTGGGAGCAGCTAGGGTTGTTCTAGAGGTGTTTGGGGAGTTAAGGGTTCTATTTATAGGTGTTTTGACCCGAGCCCTGCAGTACACGCGATTAGGGACCCAGATCAGGCGAGTAGGGGCCTAATCGCCTCTATGCTCACGCGATTAGCCACCTACTCGCGAGTAGGGGCCCTAATCGCTACTATTCATGCGATTGGCCACCTACTCGCCCCATTCCCTTTGTACTCGTGTACTATTCACGCGATTAGGAGTCCCCCCAGGCTCCTAATCGCCTATAAGGTGCTGGAATGGGTTTTTTGGCGCGTTAAACACTATTTTAACATATTTAAACACATATTCACATACCGATAAGTCACATAATGATTCCAAACATATAATGCATGATATCCACACGTTTACATCCGTTCACCAATTCCCGGGACTCGAGACTCGTGTGTGCATTAAACCCGGCGATTCCACGAATCGCCGATCCTTGTACCCATAGTTATGGACCGACTCCCGATGACCCCGCGGATCATCATAACGACTCCCGATGATTCCCCCGAATCACCGTACCGACTCGACTGACCTCGTTAAGGACGTAATATGCATGACTCGCTAAGGTAGACTTACTAGTTTAGTCAACGTTACTAACCTGAGTTTGTCGGGTGTCACAAAAATGACTTTTATGTGTCGATTAAACTTTACCAAATCATGTAAATTTTCAAAACGTAACAAACACCATAACACAAAACATATATAACACCCAAACAGCCTGCACATTTCACTTTGACAATCAAAGACACATAAATCACAAAATTATTCACATATCATAAAAGAGTTTTATAAAACAAATCGTTGTCAGCGAAACGTTTGTTGACTAGCAGCAATCAGTTACAAATAATTCAAGAGCATGAGAATCAAGACATACCTCTTTGAATCTGACAATATTTGGTAAAGATGCAATGTGGCGGCGGCGATGAGGGTCAAGAGTAACACCAACAAGATCTGGAAGTTTGTTTACGCCAAATTGCCACATAAAAAAATAACGAATAACCAAAATATTAAGTGTAAAAACTCAAAAAAATTGCAACCTAACCAAAATTGTGCTTATTGTTAACTTACTTGAAGCATCTCTATGTTGACCCATCCTTGTTATAGTAACCCTTTACCACTCTTCTTTGCATGTGGGACATTAGAGTTTTTCTTTTTGGGGGAAAGAATATCAACATTGCAACGTATATCATCCTTTAATCCTTTGAGTTCACTGCTTCCTGCTAACAAGAATAAGATAAGGTAATATAGATGTTTAGAGTGATAAAACCGAAAATAAACAATCATATACCATTTTCCACAGGTTGCAATAGGTCATATATTATATTGGACCCCCTCCGTTCAATCCTCACATCAGCTATTAACCCACACGAAAAATACGTCAAATGTGAATCCATATAAAATAGCTAAAACTCATAATCGATAAACAAGCCTGTCAGATCTGAGTTGGTAAAATTAATGAATGTAGAAAGAAAACTCATATCTGTAACCTCCTTGGCTCGTGTACCTGAAAAAATCGCGCAACTAATTATATACATACCCAACCTAGCCTAACCCAACTTATTTTGACCCATTCCCAACCCGTACGTTTTGACTCATACCCAGCCAAACCTGTTTTCTATTCCTTTAGTTGTATTTGTATATGGAAAATAGAACAAATTATATTACTTCGATGATGATGGTTCTAAAAAATAACCTTTGTTCATGATGTAATCATATGCCTGAGAGTGAGCAACTATGATCCACATAAAGCACAACCAGTTGGTCAATGATCCAAAAACTGCAGCTATGTACATAACAGCGAAAACACAAATGTGGTCATGACACTCACGAAACACAAGCCAATATAGAAGTTTCATATCTAATCAACCATAAAGTAAGTGATTGTTATTCATTAAGTCCAGTTTAGAATTAGGAGTGAGCATAATAACCAAACTAAATCAACTGACCAATGATTCAGTTATGACTATTTTGATAACCAGTTTTTATGTCTCTAGAGAAAAAGATCTCGGGTAATAAAAGAGCCAGAGCTGGACCAGCACCGAGTGAGAATGATAGCATGTACCTCTTAAATACAAAATTACCAGGACCAATCAACATAAGCATAATACTTTCATGTATTAAGCTGAAAAATCTAAATTGTTTATTCACAAAATGGTCCCGATAACAGCAAGCAGCCCATTTGAATTCAAACCCCGACTGCCCATCTTATAGAAGACAGATAGTCAACATATAAAAATTTGAATAAAGGTAAAACAATAAAGATTACAAAATTACAAAGGGAGAGACAAACCTATGACAAGAACTCACGAAACCAAGATGCCAATTTACCGCAAAAGTGAAGATCCATGTGCCATATCAAGGTTAAAACTCATCCCTATTTTGTAAATCATGGCAACAAAAAAAGTAATAATCGATGTCATCTAAATCTTTACAAATAAGATTATATCATGTAGTTGTTTATTTTAGAACACAGAAAAAAGAACCTCTGTTTCAAAATGCATATCCAAAAGCCCTTGTAAATGTGTTCCAAAAACCACAAAAGTAAAAGTTCCAAAAAAGGTTGTAAGAGACTGCTTGGAGTGTAAGTGTTAACAAAACTAAAGATAGATGATTTCATGTTCGAGATTGGTAAAACTCTGATTTTTTTTTTTCAAAATAAGAGATAAAGCTACCCCAAGCAAAATGGTGTTTAAAAAAATTGAAAATTTAAGTTGTAAACCTGTAGTAATTGGATAGTTCATTTGTTGTGATTCGCACAACAAATTCAGGTCCAGCTTCACCCCTTGAGAATTCCTCTGGATTCATGCACATTAGTTTCATGATTAGTGAGCTGCAAGCCGACAACGATAGAAGAATTAAATCAAACGTACTGCATGCCAAAAATCCTAAAATGTTTATCACTAAAGAAAATAGACATGGCAAAATAGTGTTGTGGGTTCCTACGACTCAACATAACATTATTATTTCTCTACATTTAAACAATAAACATGTGACTGACCTGGATTCATCTCATCGCTCGTAGTGGATTAGGACTGTAGCCTTTTATCAAAATCGAACACCGACGGTATTGCCACCAGATCTGACCAGAGACAATCGTAACCATCATTCACCTCAAACCTAGATCTAACCCCGTAGTGAGACATGTTGTACCTTCTTCGACGTTCGCGGCTTCCTAAACCTAATTATCGCTAACTTTCTCATTGGAAACCACCAAAAATGTGAAAAAATGGGGGAAGGGGAAAATAAGAAGAGGGATGGATCTGAGATGGAGATAGAGATAGGGCACAAGTTTTGAGAGCGTGAATAGGATAAGGTGATTCAAAATTCAAAAACCCTAGTTCATCTCAATTGTTGCCCAACTTACATCATATTAAGAACTTCATGCTTGAAATGCTTGTACATAGTGCTTTAATCACTTGTACACTTGTGAAAAGTGGCAAATTACCAAAGCTACCCCTCCTATCTCCATTATAATATAGTATATATATATATATATATATATTATATATATATATATATATATATCTGGGAAACACATATTTCGTGCGAATCGTGAGAGCGCTATTTAAAACCACTCAAATTCAAAAATTCTTTTTACACTTGTCTTTATTATTAAAATACAATCTAAAAACACAATTTATGCTTAAAGAATTGAACATGTACGAAAATAAAATTGTTTTTACACATGTGTAAATTTGTTGTTTATACATGTGTAAACGGTTTCATTTACACATGCGTAAAATGTTAATTTTAGAGTGTTTTTACAAGAAAAGATGATTTATTTGGAAAGAAATTTTTTTATTGTTGTATTTTAATTATAATGGTGTTTGTATTGACAAAATTTGATTTTGATTGGTTTTCTCATTTGTTTTCACGGTTCTCGAGATATATATATATATAGGGTAATGATCTATGGAAAACCCTCCTAAACTGAAAAACTCTGGAAACTCTGACTTCCGAGCTTTTTAGGGCCTGAAAATTATAGGGTATGTATTATATATGATTTTAAGCATTTTGAGCCAAAAAATCAAAAAAGCGCCGAACACTTTTTTTTTTTTTTAAAAAAAATAAGTTTTCGGGTAACACATGTTAAGCGAAATTAACATGTTTTAACAATGTGTTACCCGAAAACTTATTTATTTATTTTTTTAAAAAGTACTCGACGCTTTTTTGAATTTTTTGGCTCAAAATGCTTACATACCCTAAATTTTTCATATAAAAAAAGCTCGGGAAGTAAGAGTTTCTAGAGTTTTCCAGTTTAGGAGAGTTTGCCTTTGATTCTTATACTATATTCATCCTTTTTACATTAACCTAAACCTAAACCTATATATATATATATATATATATATATATATATATATATATATATATGGAGAGAGAGAGAACCCACTCAAATTGAGAAAACCCTGAAAATTCCTACATAACAAGCTTTTTATTTTCTGAAAAAATAGGGCATGTAATATATATGTTTTTAAGAGTTTTAGGCCAAAAAAAATAAAAAAAGGGCCAAGTGGATTTAAAAAAATAAATAAAAAAGTTTTTGTTGTGTAACATATGTTACACACTTTACAGACATGTAACATATCTAACCAAAAACTTATTTATTTAAAAAAAAACCCCACTCGGCGCTTTTTTGAATACTTTGGCTCAAAACTTTTAAAAACAAGTATATTACATGCTCTAATTTTTTTAGATAATAAAAAGCTCGGGAAATAGGAATTTTCAGAGTTTCCTCAATTTGAGTGGGTTTTCTCAATAACCATCCCATATATATATATATACATATATATATATATATATATATTATATATATAGGGAAAGGATAATGTGGAAACCCTTGTTATATGGTAAACTCTAAAAACTCTGACTTCCCAATTTTTTTTATTTTTTAAAAAAATAGGGCATATAATATACATGATTTTAAGCATTTTGAGCCAAAAAAATCAAAAAAGTGCTGACTAGTTTTTTTTTTAAAAAAATAAAGTTTTGACTAACACATGTTAAGCGAAACTAAAACGTGTTAACCATTTGTTGCCCGAAGACGGTTTTTTATTTTTAAAAAAAAATGGCTCGGCGCTTTTTCCTTTTTTTTGGCCCAAAATTGCTTAATATCATGTATATTACATACCCTAAAATTTTCATATAAAAAAAGTCAGGAAGTTAGAGTTTCCAGTTCCAGAGTTTACCATAGAACAAGGGTTTTCAATATAACCTTATACTATAGAGAGAGAGAGAGAGAGAGAGAGGAACGATGTAGTTTTTTCATACCAGATGTCTACAATTGGGCTTTACATTTCAATGAGCTGATCCCTTTTTTATATGGTTTTCAAGTGCAACACGTAAAAGCAAACTAAATTGGATTGAGTGGTGGAAAAACTCCCTTATAAATATATTTTTTTAATAAAATATTAACTCTAGCTTCTTGCTAGCTATGCTTTAATAATATCTCTTATTCATAAAGTGAAAAAAAATAACATATATTTCTAATTCATTGTGTATATTTCATGCTCTAGTTGACTTTGAAGACTGAACCACTAGATCTGGAGAATGCTTGGCACGGATACCATGGGATGGCAAGCACGCACATTGGTTGGTGTTCAAGTGTAAATACTTGAATTTTGGGTCATAAAATTGTTTTGAAAAAAGCACAATCAAAAATACCGTGAGAATGGTAAATACCGTAAGAACCGTGAAAACAAGTAAAAAAATCAATCACAATCAAAAAAATTTAATACAAACCTCATTATAATCAAAATACAATATTAATAAATGAATTTTCTATTCAAGTAATTCATCTTTTCTTACAAAAACACTTTCAAATTAACTTTTTACACATGTATAAATCAAACAGTTTACACATGTATAAACAGTAAATTTACATATGTGTAAAAACAAATTATTTCCGTATACGTATGAATTTTTACGCGTAAAATTGTGTTTTTGAGATTGTATTTTAGTAATAAAGATAAGTGTAAAAAGAAATTTTGAATTTAAATGCTTTTAGATGCCATTCTCGTGGTTCGCAATTTCGTGCTGTGTGGGTTCGACAGGGGGATCTGGATGGTTTGATGATGATAACGGTGGGTTCGACTGTGTAGGTTCGATATGGGGGAGGAGGTGGTCCGATGGTGTAGGGTGGTTCGATGGGGTTGCAAGTGGTTCGATGGTGCAGGGGTGGTTTGTAACATCGCGTATTTTTTTATTCTAATTCGTATTTCACCCTTAATTTTTTTTTACTTATAAAGGCTTATAAAAAAATCAAGATTTAATAAAAAAAACCCATTAAAATCTATTGAAAAACCTAATTAATTAGTCGATAATATGGAATGGATAAACCAAATCAACTCCCTAATCTTGATCTAAACTTCAAACGACCATACCAATTCTTTTTTTTGTGTTAAAACTAATTATAGGTCGGTTAATTTTGGAAGATTAAAGATAAACATAAAACCATATTTATCCCAAAATTCAAACTCATCCAAATCGACTCTTAACCTATAAATTAATCCTATAACCTTCATCAGACCTTCATCGCCTACAAAAACCCCATATCAATTGCTGCCTTTGTCGATTTAATTGATCAAAATCAAGCTACCTCTTCGTTCGTTTTATTGTGAAATAATCGGCCTAACATGTAAGTATTTTTCTTATTAGTACATGTTGTATGATCGAATAGGATCCTCTAGCAAAATCCCTATGTTTAATTGCAAATTAGAAACCGTTTTCTGGGTCAATTTGATTGGGATTAGGTTAGGGTTTGGTTTTTGTAACACCCCAACCGATGGCGGAATCATCGAGGTGTCACGTAGTGACGATTGTTCAAAAGCACATGGTACTAAAATGTAAATATATTATTGAATAATTTAAATTGTCTTACATAGATGAAATAAAAAGAAAATACAAAAGTCTGAACAAAACATGAAATTTGAAATAACTTATTAAAAGCAAGCACTAAAATCCAATGCTATAGTACTAAGATCAAACTGCACCTGAAACATGTACAAAATAAGTTTTGTCAATATATGATATGTTGGTAGCATTCCTAGATTTAATACATATAGTAAGTTGGAAAATGTTATACAATTCAAGTGCAAAGCTTACAGTGCAATTATGTGTAAACTATTGTAACATGCAAATGAGTGAAATCAATCCTGTGACTGTATAATGTACTAAATGAACGGCGGTGTACTTATCTAATAAATGGATAATAACTTAACAATGACGACGGATTCTCCAATGAAAAAAAGGGGAGATCAACCTAGGCAGGTTGTCAATCCAATAGCGCTATCTAATGGTAAGTCGGCTTGTATAATGTTAATGATTCACCAAGTACAAATGTATTCTACATGTAATGTCTAAGCATAAAGAACATTTGTAAGCAAATGCACATAGTACTAGAATTGTATTGTAAAAATGTGAACTTGTATTTGTAATTTGTATATGTCACACACCCAAATTCCACTTGCGGGGTTTTATTACCGGCGAGGCGCATGACATACCAGGATCCAAGACAACAGTAACAATAAACGACATCTATATGCAATAAAAGTTACGTAGAAATACCAACCATGCAGTTTATAAGTAAAGTAGAAAACGACAGCGGAAGCAAAATTTAATGTTTACAAAACCAATTTCAAAATATGAATGCAAACACAACCGGTTTGCTTATGTATGCAAGACTAGACGCAGTGAGACTCCAGTGCGCCTAAGACTCCCTGCTACCTTAGCGACCTGAGAAAACATGCGAAGTTATACAACACGTAAAGTACTGGTGAGTCACAGAGATATAGTTTGTAAAAGTTTATCATAAGTAAACCAAACCCAACAATCCTTACATCTATACCTGATGCTCGCTAGACATCGTTACATGATACTATAGTGTCGTGAACCACTGCTGACAAGATATGAATGCCTCAAACCTGTCACGGTTCATCACCCGGGCCGTAAGATATAGGACCAAATATGCACCCGCCACCGACCTCCAGTCGGCCCGAGTGGGGCTAGTCAAGCCCAATCTATTCACACCTTCCCGCTCTGTACCCACATATTGATGGTTCACTAAGACATGAGAAGACTTTAATGATGAAAGTAAAGGTCACTAAGTATCCATGAGGTATCATGTAATATGTTGGTTTAAAGTTAGAAAGTTTTACGCATGTCTTCTCCCTAGAATGTTCCAAAAACAGTAGAATGGGGCTGTGACACTCACCTTAGTTTGCGTTCCCAAAACAAGAATTAAGACAAGTCTTGGTTGATCCCAAATACCGGCGATCTATAAATAAAGGTTGTATAAGAGTTGTGACTAATAACCCCAAGGCTAACTAGTCCCCGATTGTCCAGATCATGATTAAGTAAGTTTGAAAACGTGTTTGACAGTTTAACCGACGCACTAGACTGACCCGACATCCCGTTGGTGACCCATTACACAAGCTAATCAAGTACACCTAGATTACACACAAGGTTCAAACATAAAACATGTAGTCTGTATCAAAAATCTCATTTTGGACAACATAGGGTCGAATGTGGTTTTTCCTTCCACATTCGCCCCTTTTCTTCCACCTTCGACCCATTTCCAGTCAAGTTCAACCATTTAGTGCAGGTTCGACCATCAGAATCCAGGTTCTACCCTGGAGTCCCACCTTCGACCATTCGACCGGTCGAAGGTACTCCAGGTTCCACCTAGTCAGTTTAATTCTTCCAAAAACGCATCAAAAACATCCGAAAAACATCACAAAACATCATGATACACAGCAGTCAAGTATGGGCAATGTATCCCCACATAACCCTACCATTTTTACCCCCAATGAAGACAATGACAAATTTATCAAGGTAAGGCTTACAGACACGGTTCATTAGATCCATGAAAACCGCCGGTGCGTTGGTGAGACCAAAGGGCATAACCAAAAAACTCAAAATGGCCATAATGAGTACGAAAAGCAGTCTTCGGAACGTCGCTTCCTACACACGCAACTGGTGATAACCGGACCTCAAGTCGATCTTCGAATAATAGTTGGAACCCTGAAGCTGGTCAAATAGGTCATCAATATGAGGAAGAGGATAACGATTCTTGATGGTCACCTTGTTCAGCTCGCGATAATCAATACACATACGAAGGCTCCCGTCTTTCTTCTTCACGAACAGAATAGGGGCTCCCTACGAAGAAGAGCTAGGCGGATGAAACCCTTTTCCAAGAGTTCCTGAAACTGGTTGGACAACTCCAACATCTCAGGAGGTGCAAGACGATAAGGGGCTCGAGCAATAGGGGCTGCACCAGGTGCAAGATCAATACCAAACTCAACCTGACGATGAGGAGGAAGACCAGGTAAGTCATCAGGAAACACATCAGGAAAAGTCACGAACCACGGGAATATCCTCGATCTTCTTCCCACCATCAGAAGAAACGATAACAAGTGCCAGAATGGCCGAATAACCCTTCCGAAGATACTTGTGGGCTTTCATACAAGAAATGATACTCAAAGGAGCATCGCTCTTTTCACCATGCACCGAAAGAATCTCTCCATCAGGGAGAGGAATACGAATAATCTTATCGAAGTAAACGATCTCCACACGATACAAGGACAACCAATCCATGCCTACGACGACATCAAAACTACCCAAGGGTACCGGCATAAGGTCAATAGGGAAAGACAAACCCGAAAGTTCCAAACGACACTCCCGAAGAATATGTGTCGCTTCAATGTTCTTACCATCAGCCAATTCTATCAAGTACTTAGCCTCTAAGGGTGTGGGTACTATGTCTAGCAACTGACTAAATCCTACCGATACAAAGCTCCTATCGGCACTAGAATCAAATAAAACAGAAGCATAGCGATCATTAAGAAGGAACGTACCGGTAACAGTGTCTGGGTCCTGTCGGGCTTCCCCGATCCGATGACGAAGACTCGTGCGTTTCCGCCGCCGCCTCCGTTGTTCCTGTTACCACCACCGTTCTTCCCACCATCACCCTGCTTCAATTTGGGACAATCCCGCTTAAAATGACCAGTCTGACCACAGTTGTAGAAACCATAGTTCGTTTTGGTTAGCAGCCTTAGGAGCAGGTTTGTCGCTCAAACGAACACGACAAGTCTGAACCTCATGTCCCGGTTTCCCACACCGCTGACAAGTGGTAAGTTTGCGGCATGGCCCATTATGATGATAGCTACACTTGTTGCACTTCGGGTAACTACCATGATAAGAACCAGACTTTTGCCTAGATGAAGGGGTAGAAGACTCGGATCTCTTCTGCTGCTGCTAGGGCTAGGACGGGGTAGAGTTCTTCAAAGAGCTCTCCCACTTTCGCTTACTACCACTATCAGGGGCCTTCACAACAGAACCTCTAGGTGGCAGAGTGCCTTCTTCCACCTTCTGATTGGTCAGCTTGTGAGCCAACCGAATAGTACCCTGAAGAGTAGCACAATCATTCGCAGTAACCAGCCCATGAATTTCAGGTACGAGTCCAGCAACAAAGAATTCAATCTTCTTATAGTCCGGAGTATCAGCATCCAAACACATAAGGACCAACTCATGGTAATGAACAACATACTCTTCTATCACATATCCAACCATAGTGTGATTCCATAACTCATGCTCCAGCTTATTAATCTCATCACGGGGACAGTACTCGGTCTTCAAACGAAACACAAACTCATCCCAAGGCATGGCATTGGCCTCAGCCAACCGAACAGTCTGGATAACGGTATTCCACCACGTCAAAGCACGATTCTCAAAAGTACCAGAAGCGTACTTCACATGGTCCACAGCAGGACAGTTACACATCGCAAAAGCAGAGACAACCTTCTCCAACCACCTCAGTAAACCCACTGCACCCTCATTCCCACTAAAGTTATGAGGCTTGCAGTCCATAAACATTTTGTAGGTACAGGTAGTAGGATGAGGATTAACAGCATTACCTGTATCAACGCATAGATAAATAAAACGAACATACCACAAAGGTATAAAGGAACAGAAGTAGTAGTCAAATTATCACCGGCCAACCCCTGCTGAGCAGCCTGGAATGCAGCAAGAGCATCAAGCACTCGTTGCTGAATTATGTTGTTCAGCTCAGCTTGGGTCATAGTGACCGGCACGTCACCATGACCGCCACCGCGACCACCGCCGCCACCACGACGTCCACCACCGTCGCCACGACGTCCACCACCACGAGCAGCTGGCATCCTCTGAATACAAAGAGAACAAAAAGTTCAGATTCGTCTCCAGTATTAATGACTAGTGTTGAGAATAGAGGGTATTTCTGATTTGGCCAATCTGTATCAACTACGAATCATCTGATCAGAATGCCATAAGTAAAGGAGTTCCGAATGAATAATCATTCCAAAGTATACTAATCTAAGTACGAGTGCAAGATAGTGTGTGTAAGTGTGTCCATCGGAGTAGAAAGTAGGATGTCCGAATACGGGACAGGTCTCAAAGATACATCGAAGTCGCTCCAATGCGCAACACAACCGTGTTAGGAAATCAACACGTCCATCCCTCCGTCTTCAAATCCCGAAGAAGAAGATAAATGAAGTATAGGCCAAGCCTAGGCAAGAATAGATGATGTAACAGACAAGTACGATGACATAGACACCCCGACAAAGTTAATAAGTTTCCCACTAAAACGACTTATAACGTGTGACCGTCGAGTGTGTGACTCGGCTATAGACCAGACTCTATATGCAGTCCTAGTTCACTATAACCATTGGCTCTGATACCAATATGTCACACCCTCAAATTCCACTTGCAGGGTTTTAACGCGAGGCGCATGACATACGAGGATCCAAGATAACAGTCACAATAAACGACATCTATATGCAATAAAAGTTACGTATAAATACCAACCACGCAGTTTATAAGTAAAGTAGAAAACGACAGCGGAAGCAAAATTTAATGTTTACAAAACCAATGTCAAAATATGAATGCAAACACAACCCGGTTTGCTTATGTATGCAAGACTAGACGCAGTGAGACTCCAGTGCGCCTAAGACTCCCTACTACCTTAGCGACCTGAGAAAACATGCGAAGTTAGACAACACGTAAAGTGCCGGTGAGTCATAGAGATATAGTTTGTAAAAGTTTATCAGAAGTAAACAAAACCCAACAATCCTTACATCTATACCTGATGCTAGCTAGACATCGTTACATGATAGTATAGTGTCGTGAACCACTGCTGACAAGATATGAATGCCTCAAACTCGTCACCGGTTCATCACCCAGTGCCTAAGATATAGGACAAATATGCACCCGCCACCGACCTCCAGTCGGCCCGAGTGGGGCTAGTAAAGCCCAATAGATCTATTCACACCTTCCCCGCTATGTACCCACATATTGATGGTTCACTAAGAGTTAGAAAGTTTTACCGCATGTCTCTCCCCTAGAATGTTCCAAAAACAGTAAAGAATGGGGCTGTGACACTCACCTTAGTTTGCGTTCCCAAAACAAGAATTAAGACAAGTCTTGATGATCCCAAATACCGACGATCTATCAAAAAAGGTTGTATAAGAGTTGTGACTAATAACCCCAAGGCTAACTAGTCCCCGATTGTCCAGATCATGATTAAGTAAGTTTGAAAACGTGTTTGACAGTTTAACCGACACACTAGACTGACCCGACATCCCGTTGGTGACCCATTTCACAAGCTAATCAAGTACACCTAGATTACACACAAGGTTCAAGCATAAAACACGTAGTTTGTATCAAAAATCTCATTTTGGACAACATAGGGTCGAATGTGGTTTTTCCTTCAACATTCGCCCCTTTTCTTCCACCTTCGACCCATTTCCGGTCAAGTTCGACCATTTAGTTCAGGTTTGACTATCAGAATCCAGGTTCGACCCTGGAGACCCACCTTCGACCAGTCGACCGGTCGAAGGTACTCCAGGTTCGACCCTGTCAGTTTAATTCTTCCAAAAACGGATCAAAAACATCCGAAAACATCACGAAACATCATGAAACACAGCAGTCAACTATGGACAATGTATCCCCACATAACCCTACCATTTTTTACCCCCAAATCAGTTCGTTTTAATGTTTACCCAAAATGGCAAAATTATGAAGATGTCACATCATGCATGGAAATCTTACCCAATTTGGAAAACTTTGTAAAATCACTTAATAAGCACATCTTCATACTCAGATTATCATGTAGATCAAAACCCCTAATCATATTATCCCTAACAACATCATGCATCAATCCCCAAATTCATCAAAATCCCTAAATTAGCCCTAACATCAACGTGCCATACTTTGTAATCTAGATAATCAAAACTCATCAATTATAACCAACCTAGAACATTCCTACATCATCCATATATCATACAACATCAAATAATCAAATAACATAATCATGAAAGATCATTAAAATATGTTTATACTTAAGAAACTCATGTTTTATGATAAGGTTTTGTTTGGAAAGGCTTTAGATAGGTTATTATTCATAAAAATCATCTTAGATCAGATCTGGAACTTTGGGGTTTTATTAAAACGAATCAAAATTGTTTAAAAATGATTTAGAATGAAGAACACACCTTAGATCTTCACTTGTAATGATTTAGAGAGTTGGATTATGAAAAATAAGCTCAAAAACTCCTTCCCCAATGATAAGAGTCGAAAGAGAGTGTTTAGAGGCGTTTAGGGTTTGTGAAATGATGAAAAATGACTAAGGATGGTATTTATAGTATGTCCAGGTTCGACCCTTTCATGTGGGCGAACGTGGAGTTGGGTGGTCGAATGTAGCATTTTTAAAACAGATAGCCAGGTTCGACCCTTTACATGGGTCGAACGTAGTTTTATTTGGTCGAAAGAGACCTTTAACAGGCTGAGGGCCAGGTTCAACCCTTCGAATGGTCGAACCAGGAAAGGGCCATTTTCCCGATTTCCAGTTTGTCGTGTTTAGCATGTTTTAACGCACACTAACACATGAACATGTAATCCTAATCTATGTTTAACATATATAAGCATGGACAATCATCCAAGTATCATTTAAACACGTATTTGCATATAATCCACCACAAAAGAATCAATCTACGCATAACACTTAATCTAGTTTATGTAATTCACCAACAACGGGACTCAAGACTTGTGTGTATGTAAAAGACACCAATGATCCTCCAGATCATTGAACCCTGGACAATACGTATGAAAACCCCGACTCAACTAATCCCGTTAAGTACGTAATTATACTGTTTCCTGTAACATTACGCATTTATACTTGTACATCACATTTTATCATGAATAAAAACGTCAAGTTCTATTATTAATGTTCGCATTTTATTATTATTGTGGCATTTTGGGAACCCTAATACTATATTAAATATATATATATATATATATATATATATATATATATATATATATATATATATATATATATATATATATATAGGGGAGGGTTATCTTGAGAACGCTAAATATTGTGAGAACCGTGAGAACAAGTAAAAAAATCAATCAAAATCAAATTTTTTTAATACAAACCTCATTATAATCAAAATACAACATTAATAAATGAATTTTCTTTCCAAATAATTCATCTTTTCTTGTAAAAACACTTTCAAATTAACTTTTTACACATGTGTAAATGAAACAGTTTACACATGTATAAATAGTCAATTTACACATGTGTAAAAACAAATTATTTTCGTATACGTTTGAATTTTTACGCGTAATTTGTGTTTTTGGGATGGAATTTTAGTAATAAAGACAAGTGTAAAAAGAAATTTGGAATTTGAATGGTTTTAGATGCCGTTCTCGCGGTTCGCACGAAATATAGGTGTTCTTAAATTAACTTTCCCCTATATATATATATATATATATATATATATATATATATATATATATATTAGTGAATGTTTGTCAAAAAAAATAATAGCTTGGGCCGGGAATCGAACCCGCGCCCAAGCCGTCCCATATACACACACATACTTACCAGCTGATCTGCCCATGTTTCTTGTTCTAAACCCACCACTTTATTATTATATCACGAATACAAAATCCTTCCAGTTGACTTGGAAAGTCAACTGTGACCAACGACTTACCATAAATCAAACAATTAACTCGTAATTGATCAAGGATTGATATGCCATCGTGATTACCGGCCTTTTATGAGTCATTACACGTCCAATTATCAATCAATTCATACCAATTATCCATTTAGACGCGTCAACCATTAAAGACGAGGTCAAACCTACCATATCAGTGATCTAGACCCCAACACTATAAATTGGACACTTCTGGACCATCACAACTAGCCACTCAATCTTTCTCAACCTCCAATTTCTTAAAGCTTTCACTGTTCTTGTGATTATTGATCGTATTTTGACTTCGTGCTTTGACTGTTCAATCCAACATCAAAACGTGTTTGTAAGTCTGATTTTTTTGATGGGATTTATTGTTCGGCATCCACACAACATTAACCCTAAGGTTAATTGGGTTAATGTTGTCTGAATTTCCCAATTGGAAAATCTAGGGCTCGAATATTCAATTTGGGGAAGAACATTGATTTTCCATATATGTTATATTTTAAACAAACTGAAACCAAACACAACCACTGGTCTGGACCAAGTGGTTGTGCCTGGTGTCCTCAGACCGACCCACGCGGGTTCGATCCATGGCAGCTGCATTCTTTTTCTTTTTGTTTTGTTTTTCTTTAAAAACAAACAAACTTTAAATATATATTACTTATATTTTATAAATTCATTTTAAAATATTAAAACACTTTTAATAATTCTACAAAAATTATTTTGTGTTAATCTAATGAAAAGGTTTAACATACAATTTTTAGTTTTAGAAAATTTATTTATTTAATATATATAATAAATAAATCAAGTTTATTGAATTATATTTATAAAATTCTATTAAAATATCAAAACAATATTATAAATTTCCACAAAAATTTTTCTGAGTTTTTATAACAATAAAATTTTCTGAAATGATTTTTATTTCTGAAAAATCATTTATTTGATATTTCTAATCAATTTTTGTTAGTTTTAATCATAATTAAATCATAATAAATTCATTTTTCAATATTTTTGCACCAAAATTTTATATTAATTATTTCTGATTATTTGGAACAGAAATATAATTTTTAAACTAATAATTCTTTAATTTTAGTATTTTTAAATATTAAAGTTAAATTTTGACAATTTGAAATAAATAGATTTAATATTCTATTTTAAAGAAAATAATTTTATAAAATTTTTTTTTATACTTTAAACTCATTATTGTGACCATCATAAATTCAAATTTCATAAAAAGATTTTTTGTTTATTTATTTATTAAATTTCTCTCAATTATCAAATATTTTTATTATTAATCAAACGAGCATTTATCCCCAATTCGAAGCCCTAGAATATAATTGTAGACTAGATAGACTTAGACATATTTATTACCTTGATTATAGGGTAATATTTGGCATTGTTTGGGCAACACACTATTCAATTTTTCAAGAAGTATAACACTTTGCTAAGGTGAGTTTTACATAGCCCTTTTCTATTTATCACCGTTTTGGGGTGAAACATGTTACAACATTATATATGCAATTCAATCATCAATGTGTCTATGTGTTTTTCTATGTTGCATTATGTCTTGAACATGACTAGGGTAAGCACAATTCTAGCATAATCATTAACATTGATCAGCCGACGGTATACATTGATAGATCTATTGGACTGACAATCCCACCCGGATACGTGCCTCCTACAAAGGTAGCGTGGGTGTTTGTTATCGCATAACATATTCGAGTGAACCATGAGCGTATGGGATGTACCACATTATAACAGTCACAAGGGTTGATTATGCACTCGATTTACTTCTAGTATGTTTTCACATATGGACTAGACTTGCCATGACACATGAATTGCACAACATTTTTATTCGATTATCAAAACCTATGTAATTCTCACCAACTTTTGTTGACCCAAAAATATTTTCAAAATTAACATGTTTCAGGTAACAATGAAGCTGAGGCTTGAGTTTGCATGAGGATTTATCATGGAGTTATTATTTGAAGTTATTTGAAGTTTTTGTTTATTTGATATCATGTATTGAATTCCTAGACATCATTTTATATTGGATATTATGTTTTGAATAAATTGTTTAAAATTCAATTTATACCATGTGCTACTGAAACAATCATCAATACGTGACATCCCGATGTTTCCGCCATCGGTTGGGGTGTTACAGATTGGTATCAGAGCCTTGGTTATAGGGAATTAGGTTATTAGAAAATAATCTAGACTATAACCTTAGGGACTTAAACAGTACTTGCTTCTCTTACTTGAAATCCTAATTGCTTCCTTAATCTTATCCCTACCCTATATAACCCTAAGCCTACATGTGACCTACTCTTATTCGTCTGCTGCAATCCTGATCCACCATTAGATTAATAGGACAAAATCCTCAGGTTTAACCTGAACCCCCTTGAGATCTCGTCGAAGTTCTAGATTTTAATAACGAACACGTGCAATCTGGAAGGGTGAACGTCTGTATTCTGAGTCTTCTGTCTAGGATGGCATTGCGCATATATCCCAATCAGACGAGGGACCCGGATGCCTACCTGGGAATTCTCGGGATGAGTGTTCACTTATAGGCTAAAGCATGTCTTCATATGTTATTAGAATCTAGAATCTTTGATAAGTCAACGTTTTCGTTTATTCGTTTTAATTAATGAATAAATGATTACATTCCTTATATAACCTCATTCATTTCATTGTGTCTCTTACAGATCATGCCTCCACGTCGCAGCACTCGCATTAACAATGGTGACAACCAAGATGAAATGAATAGCAACAACCATGACGCTAACCACAACAACAATAACAACAACAACAACAACAATAGTGTTGATGCCCAACTGGCTGCGATCATTTCTCAACAAATGGCGCAACAAATCGCGACTCTGGTTCCCAATTTACTAGCTCAAGTCATCCAGATGAACGGCAACGGGAACAGTAACGGCAATGGGAACGGTAACGGCAACGGAAATGGAAATGGAAACCACAACGGAAACGGGAATGGTCTCCCAGCCTGTACCCTTAAGCACTTTAATTCCTGTAATCCCCCAATGTTCAGTGGAGAAGAAGGAGCTACAGGACTCCTACAATGGTTTGAGGGTATTGAGAATACCTTCATCAACAGTGAATGCCCCGACAACTTTAAGGTTCGTTACGCCATGAGTGTTCTCCACAAACGAGCACTCACTTGGTGGAATGAGGAAAAGCGCACCCGTGGGGCCGAAGTTGCTCTTTCTATGACATGGGACCAAGTCAAGGAGGTTATGAAGGAAGAGTTTTGTCCTCGCAACAAGGTTAAGAAGCTAGAAGATGAGTTCCACACCCTTGCTCAAGATAGTGGGGAAAACCTTGCCTACAATACCCGCTTTCACGAGCTTAGCTTATTATTGCCTCACAAAGTCACTCCCCTGCCGGTAGCCATCAAGAAGTATATCGGTGGTCTGCCCATGCAAATCCAGGACACGGTGTGGGGAAGGAATCCTGCCACCTTGGAAGAAGCCAAACGTCTGGCGGCTACTCTTACTGATAATCATGTGAAGAACGGTACTCTCTTCCGCAAGGGCACTAAGAAGACTGTTGCCAAAGACACTCATCAGCCCGCTATTGAGGTTAAGCCCGAGACCTCAAGCAACAAGAAGCGCAAGGCTAGGAACTACATGGTTGCTACCACCCCACCTGCAGCACAAAACCCAGCCAAGAAACCATACACCGGACCTCACCCCTTGTGCAACACTTGCAAGTACCATCATCCAGCACAGGTGCCATGTCGCTTTTGTACTAAGTGTCAAAGGTATGGTCACCTTGTGAACATCTGCCGAACTCCTCCTGCTGCCCAAAACAACAATGCCCTAGCTCCCAACCAACAAAACAACAGGCCTGCTCGTGGTCAGTGCTACGAGTGTGGCAGCCCTGATCACTATATCAACAATTGCCCCAATCGTAACCAAAACCAGAACCGCAACCAGAACCAAGGTGCTCGAGGTCGCGCCTACAATCTCAATGCTAACCAGGCCCGTGACAACAACGAGGTGGTGAATGGTACGTTTCTCATTAATAACCACTATGCATCCATATTATTTGATTCGGGAGCTGATAAGTCATTTGTATCACTGAAGTTTAAACCTTTACTTAACTTACCCCAAACTAACCTAGAGGAACCTTTAGTTGTAGAGGTAGCTAATGGGAAGTCTATCTCGATCGACTCTATTATTCGTAACTGTGTGCTGAATCTCGACGAACATACCTTCTCTATCGATCTCATCCCTATGCATCTTGGAAGTTTTGATGTCATGGTAGGCATGGACTAGTTGTCAACCCATCGTGCTGAAATTCTGTGTTTTGAGAAAGTCATACGCATTCCTCTCGAATCTGGTGAGATTTTGAAGATCTATGGTGAGAAGCCTTGTGGCGAGCTTAAACTCATGTCTTGTACTACTGCCCAAAAATACTTACGAAAGGGGTATGCAGCCTTCTTAGCTAACATGATAGAAAAGAAGGACAAAGGCAAAAGTATCCAAGACATTCCAATCATTCGGGACTATCCTGAAGTCTTCCAGAGGATTTACCTGGTTTGCCTCCTGCTCAACAAGTGGAATTTAGAATTGATCTTGTTCCTGGTGCTAATCCTGTCGCTAAAGCTCCTTATCGTCTTGCACCCTCTGAGATGCAAGAACTTGCCAGTCAACTACAGGAACTTTCTGACAAAGGTTTCATTTGCCCCAGTTCTTCTCCATGGGGAGCCCCTGTCTTGTTCGTTAAGAAGAAAGATGGATCTCTTAGAATGTGTATCGACTATCGTGAACTCAAAAAACTCACCATCAAGAATCGTTATCCATTGCCTAGGATTGACGATCTTTTCGATCAACTTCAAGGAGCAACCCACTTCTCGAAGATTGATTTTCGTTCTGGTTATCATCAGCTTAGAGTCCACGATGAAGACATTCCCAAGATAGCCTTTCGTACACGTTATGATCACTCTGAATTCATGGTCATGCCTTTTGGATTGACCAACGCTTCCGCAGTGTTTATGGATTTAATGAATCGAGTTTGTAGACCCTACCTCGACAAATTCGTGATCGTTTTCATCGACGACATTTTGATTTACTCTAAATCAAAGACCGATCACGAACAACATCTTCACTCCATCTTGGGTCTCCTAAAGAAAGAACAACTGTATGCCAAGTTCTCAAAATGTGAATTTTGGCTTAAGGAAGTTCAATTTTTGGGACATGTCATTGATATGAACGGGATTCATGTTGATCCCGCAAAGATCGAAGCTGTGAAGAATTGGAGTGTTCCTAAAACTCCAACAGAAGTTCGTTCCTTCCTTGGTTTGGCTGGTTATTATCGTCGATTCGTCGCCAACTTCTCTAAGATCGCTGTTCCTCTCACTGCCTTAACTCACAAGGGTAAACCCTATGAGTGGGGACCAAAGCAAGAGGAAGCATTTGAAACTCTTAAGCTGAAACTCTGTGAAGCTCCTATCTTGTCCCTATATGATGGTAATGATGACTTCGTGGTCTATTGTGATGCATCAAACCAAGGTCTTGGTTGTGTTCTCATGCAACGAGGAAAGGTTATTGCTTATGCGTCTAGGCAACTCAAGACTCACGAAAAGAATTATACCACTCATGATCTTGAATTGGGCGCTGTCGTCTTTGCTCTTAAGATTTGGAGACACTATCTTTATGGGACCAAATGTGTGGTGTTCACAGACCACAAAAGTCTCCAACATGTCTTCGACCAGAAAAATCTTAACATGAGGCAATGACGTTGGGTTGAATTAATTAACGACTATGATTGCGAAATTCGCTACCATCCTGGCAAGGCGAATGTTATGGCTAACGCACTTAGTCGTAAAGAGCGTATCAAACTTCATTGTGCGAGAGTTCGTACTGATTTTCAGGATCGCATCCTCCAGGCTTAACATACTTCAGTCACCCAAGGTAACATGTACGACGAAATGTCTTGTGGTGCTGAGACTCAACTTGAAACCAAACCTGATGGGCTACTCTATTTTCTTAATCGACTTTGGATTCCTGACCGTGATGATCTTCGTACCTTTCTCATGAACGAGGCTCATAAGTCTCGTTATTCTATTCATCCTGGAGCTGACAAGATGTACCAAGATCTTCGTTATTCATATTGGTGGCCTGGTATGAAGAAAGATATTGCTCTTTTCGTTGCCAAATGCATCACTTGTTCAAAGGTCCACGCTGAACATCAACGACCATCTGGTATGCTCGAACAACCAGAAATTCCTGTATGGAAATGGGAGAGCATAGCTATGGACTTCATCACCAAACTCCCTTGTACACCCAAAGGTTATGACAACATTTGGGTAATTGTCGATCGTTTGACCAAGTCAGCCCACTTCTTACCTATTCGTGAGAAGTATTCTGTGGAAAGGTTGGCAAGGATGTACGTAAGTGAAATCGTATGTCGTCATGGTATACCTTTGGACATTATCTCTGATCGTGATGGTCGTTTCACCTCTCACTTTTGGGATTCTTTACAAGATGCTTTGGGTACCAAGTTAAACCTGAGTACTGCTTATCACCCTCAAACAGATGGTCAGACTGAACGAACCATCCAGACACTTGAGGATATGCTCAGGGCATGTGTCATCGATTTTGGTGGCGCATGGGATTCTCATCTCCCTTTGGTTGAGTTTTCATACAACAACAGTTTTCATGCCAGCATTAACATAGCTCCTTTCGAGGCACTCTATGGTCGTAAATGTCGTTCACCTGTCTGTTGGACTGAGGTTGGTGAAGCCCGTATCACTGGACCCGAACTAATCCAGAAAACCACAGACAAAATCCAACTCATTCAGGATAATCTTCTCAAGGCTAGAAGTCGTCTGAAGAGTTATGCTGATAAACGTCGTAAACCCTTGGAATTTCAAGTTGGGGACCTTGTACTACTTAAGGTATCCCCTTGGAAAGGAGTAATTCGTTTCGGTAGACAGGGTTGGAAAAGTGTCTTACAAACTTGATCTTCCACCTGAGTTAAACAATGTTCACCCGACCTTTCATGTTTCGAATCTCAAGAAATGCTTAGCAGATGAGAACCTCCATTTTCCTCTTGAAGATGTGCAGATTGACGAAACTATGCACATTATCGAGAAACCCGTCGAGATCGTTGATACTGGAGTCAAGAAACTCAAGCGCAGTCGCATTCCGATCGTTAAGGTTCGTTGGGAATCTAAACGAGGTTCAGAGTTCACTTGGGAACGTAAAGACCAGATGAAGTCTAAGTACCCACATCTTTTTCCATCAGATTCTCCAACTCCAACTTCGGGACGAAGTTCCTAAAAGTAGGGGAGACTGTAACATTACACATTTATACTTGTACGTCACATTTTATCATGAATAAAAACGTCAAGTTCTATTATTAATGTTCGCATTTTATTATTATTGTGGCATTTTGGGAACCCTAATACTATATTAAATATATATATATATATATATATTAGTGAATGTTTGTCAAACAAATAATAGCTTGGGCCGGGAATCGAACCCGCGCCCAAGCCGTCCCATATACACACACATACTTACCAGCTGATCTGCCCATGTTTCTTGTTCTAATCCCACCACTTTATTATTATATCACGAATACAAAATCCTTCCAGTTGACTTGGAAAGTCAACTGTGACCAACGACTTACCACAAATCAAACAATTAACTCGTAATTGATCAAGGATTGATAAGCCATCGTGATTACCGGCCTGTTATGAGTCATTACACGTCCAATTATCAATCAATTCATACCAATTATCCATTAGACGCGTCAACCATTAAAGACGAGGTCAAACCTACCAAATCAGTGATCTAGACCCCAACACTATAAATTGGACACTTCTGGACCATCACAACTCGCCAATCAATCTTTCTCAACCTCCAATTTCTTAAATCTTTCACTGTTCTTGTGATTATTGATCGTATTTTGACTTCGTGCTTTGACTGTTCAATCCAACATCAAAACGTGTTTGTAAGTCTGATTTTTTTGATGGGATTTATTGTTCGGCATCCACACAACATTAACCCTAAGGTTAATTGGGTTAATGTTTTGTGAATTGCCCAATTGGAAAATCTAGGGCTCGAATATTCAATTTGGGGAAGAACATTGATTTTCCATATATGTTATATTTTAAACAAACTGAAACCAAACACAACCACTGGTCTGGACCAAGTGGTTGTGCCTGGTGTCCTCAGACCGACCCACGCGGGTTCGATCCATGGCAGTTGCATTCTTTTTCTTTTTGTTTTGTTTTTCTTTAAAAACAAACAAACTTTAAATATATATTACTTATATTTTATAAATTCATTTTAAAATATTAAAAACACTTTTAATAATTCTACAAAAATTATTTTGTGTTAATCTAATGAAAAGGTTTTAACATACAATTTTTAGTTTTAGAAAATTTATTTATTTAATATATATAATAAATAAATCAAGTTTATTCTATTATATTTATAAAATTCTATTAAAATATCAAAACAATTTTATAAATTTCCACAAAAATTTTTCTGAGTTTTTATAACAATAAAATTTTCTGAAATGATTTTTATTTCTGAAAAATCATTTATTTGATATTTTTAATAAATTTTTGTTAGTTTTAATCATAATTAAATCATAATAAATTCATTTTTCAATATTTTTGCACCAAAATTTTATATAAATTATTTCTGATTATTTGGAACAGAAATATAATTTTTAAACTAATAATTCTTTAATTTTAGTATTTTTAAATATTAAAGTTAAAATTTGACAATTTGAAATAAACAGATTTAATATTCTATTTTAAAGAAAATAATTTTATAAAAAAAAAATTTATACTTTAAACTCATTATTGTGACCATCTTAAATTCAAATTTCATAAAAAGATTTTTTGTTTATTTATTTATTAAATTTCTCTCAATTATCAAACATTTTTATTATTAATCAAACGAGCATTTATCCCCAATTCGAAGCCCTAGAATATAATTGTAGACTAGATAGACTTAGACATATTTATTACCTTGATTATAGGGTAATATTTGGCATTGTTTGGGCAACACACTATTCAATTTTTCAAAGAAGTATAACACTTTTCTAAGGTGAGTTTTACATAGCCCCTTTTCTATTTATCACCGTTTATGGGGTGAAACATGTTACAAAAATTATATATGCAATTCAATCATCAATGTGTCTATGTGTTTTTCTATGTTGCATTATGTCTTGAACATGACTAGGGCAAGCACAATTCTAGCATAATCATTAACATTGATCAGCCGACGGTACACATTGATAGATCTATTGGACTGACAATCCCACCCGGATACGTGCCTCCTACAAAGGTAGCGTGGGTGTTTGTTATCGCATAACATATTCGAGTGAACCATGAGCGTATGGGATGTACCACATTATAACAGTCACAAGGGTTGATTATGCACTCGATTTACTTCTAGTATGTTTTCACATATGGACTAGACTTGCCATGACACATGAATTGCACAACATTTTTATTCGATTATCAAAACGTATGTAGTTCTCACCAACTTTTGTTGACCTAAAAATATTTTCAAAATTAACATGTTTCAGGTAACAATGAAGCTGAGGCTTGAGTTTGCATGAGGATTTATCATGGAGTTATTATTTGAAGTTATTTGAAGTTTTTGTTTATTTGATATCATGTATTGAATTCCTAGACATCATTTTATATTGGATATTATGTTTTGAATAAATTATTTAAAATTCAATTTATACCATGTGCTACTGAAACAATCATCAATACGTGACATCCGGTGTTTCCGCCATCGGTTGGGGTGTTACATTTCCCACTAAGGTAGACTTATAAGTTTTAATATGTCAAGTCAAATATGTTGGGTGTCACAGTATAAGTGTACATGTAACACCCCAAAAGTGAATAAAAGCAAAAAAGGGGATAGGAAATACTCACAGTTCGCGTAATAACTTGAAACTCTACCAAACAACGTGATGTGAATTAGGATTATCCCAAAGGATTAACCTAAAGTAATAGATAATTTGTAAGGGAATGAACTTAGAGTCTAAGTAGTTCTAGGATACAAGTAGTTCTTAGGGATCCTAATTTGGGGAACGTAATTGTTTTATTAATTAGGTAAATTGTAAATAAATAAAGAAATTTGGTAAATAATTAAATAAAAGACTATTTTAGGTTTTTATTAAGGATAATCATGTTATAAGGTTTTTAAGTATGAAAATAATTTTTATAAAATTATTTCCTCAAAAATTGAATATTTAGTATATTTATTTCTATTTGTAAAAGATAAAATTTTAATATCTAAAAATATTAAAATTAATGAAATGTCAAATTAAAATTTATATTTCTGTTCTAAATGACAAAAATAATTAATGTAAAATTTTGGGATAAAAATATTGAAAATTTATTATGATTTATTTATGATTTAAAATAACAAAAATCAATTAAAATATGAAACCAACGATTTTTCTAAAAAAAATTATTTCTAAAATGCTTATTGATCTACAAGTTTAAAATAATTTTTGTGAAATTTTTTAAAATCGTTTAGATATTTTTATAGAATTTTAAAACTATAAATGAATAAACTTGTAGTATTTATAATATATATTAAATAAAATTATTTTTTGAAATCTAAAAATTATATGGTAAACTTTGTCATGAGATTTACCTAAAATAATTTTTTGTAAAATTTTTAAGACACTTTTAGTATTTTAAAAACTATTTTTAAAAGTTTATTAAGTTAGATATATAGATAAAGAGTCTATAAAAAAATAATGTTCTTGCCAAGGATCGAACCCGGGTCCTTGGCCGGATCTAAGGTTTATATCACAAGTCCAGACCGTCTGGTCTGGACCCTGAGAACAATAGGATCATGTTTGTGTTAATTATAAAGCTTTCTTAATTTGAAAGAATTGTAAAGAAAAAATAAAACAGGTTGCAGGGTTCGAACTCAAGCCCACACGGTTTAGTATCAAAGTCTCAACCATCTGATCTAGATCAGATGGTTGTACTATTTTGTTTCTGAAATGGTTTTAAACAATTATGAACGTTTATCATCATCCCCAAATCGCATAAGAACCCTAACTATCTAATCAAACGAATTAATGATCAATACCCACAGAAAACATAGGGCTTTTGTTTGTATAAAGACGACTAACAAAACCATACGATTAATTGGAACTTACAGCGATTGAACGAGCACGATGGTGCGGTCAACAGAAAAGTCAACACAAACAAAAATCTTAGATTTGAAGGAGTTTAAGGGTATTTCGAGTATAGGGGTTTGTTTATCGGTGCTGTTAGCTTGTAGATGTAGGATCAATTTATACTAATACCCACGAATTGAAAGATTTGGAATGTTTGACCCGTGATTAATGTATAACGCTTATTCGGTATAATTTTGGTATGGTTTTTATTGAATGATGCGTGTATAATACGCATAAGGGTCTGTCAGTCAACATTCATTCCATAATAAGATCAGAGGCGTGTTAAGTTGGAGGATTTGTCGGTGGGTCGGGTTTGGCGTGCGTCGGGTCTGCAGCTGTCACACCCTCAAATTCCACATGCGGGGTTTTACCGCAAGGCGCGTGACACACCAGGATCTCAGTCAACGATCACAATAAACATTCAACAAACATGCATTCATATGTCTTTTGGTTGTAAACAAGAATGCATGTTTGTTGAATGTTTATTGTGATCGTTGACTGAGATCCTGGTGTGTCACGCGCCTCGCTAACCCGAAAGTTAGAGACAATATGCACCTGCCCGGCATCCCCGCCGTCGAGTGGGGTTTGTGAGGCCCAATAGATCTATCCACATTTCCCTCGTTGTGCATTCCAGCACATTCATGGTTTCCCCCTGGGACTTTCCATAAAAGCCGTATAGCAACATAAAGTGCCCATAGTATAACATGATCTTTAAATAGTTCGTACGTAGCATGTTTCTCCCCCGAAAGCAAAACAGTAAAAGTGGGGCTGTGAAACTCACCTTAGATTGCGTTACTTGAAAACAGTTTAGTAATTATGCTATAATAGTCCCAAATAGCGGCGACCTATCATAAAATGTGTATAAGTACCCGGACTAATAACCCGTAGGTTAACTAGTCCCCGAACGTCCAGACCATAACCATAAACGTTTGAAAACACCTTTGACTGTTAAACCGACCGTACCAGACAAGACCCGACATCCCATTGGTGACCCGACATCCCACGTGTTAGGTAATTACAAGACATCATGCATCACATGCAATTAGACATTCAATACGCGCAATAGTTCACCTAGTCTAGCATAATGTCCAATTAACGAATAAACAGGTCCGAACACGTGTTACTAAGTCATTGGGTGTATCCCGGGGTTCCTATCATGTTCCTAGGTGTCAAATCATGTTCCGGGATGTCAAAATGCGTTTACAACAGCAGTACACGCGATTAGGAAACTTTCATGCGATTAGGAAAAAGTCAACTAGTGAGTAGGAAGGGATATAGGCGAGTAGGTTCCTATTCGCCCCAAGCTCTGCTGATGCGCGTTTTCGCGCGTTAAACCCTCCAAATCAGATCCGAAACATGTAAAAACACCCAATATCAAAACTAAACTATTAGCCAACCCTTTCCAAGCAAAAACCCCTAATTTATCTCTGCTCTAACGGGCTCGGTGCGATTATTTCCAAAAATGTCAAAATACTAGGTTTCATTAACTATGAAATCTTTCCTTAAATAGTAAAGATCAGATTATACTTCCTACAACTTGCAATTCATCCTTCCTATGTTATAGCATCATCCTAGCATGATTTCTAACCATAAACAAGCAATGAATCCTATCATAACATCCTATTTCTTCAAAAATCACCCAAATTGGTCAAAATGCATACTTGCATCTAAACACTATAACAAGAGCTTAAACTCATAGATAATCATCCTAACAACACCTACACATCAGAAGTACATCAAATTCATGGAAACATTCATGTTATAATCACCAAAAATCATCATATGCATCAATACTTCACATATAGCAAGTATTATGGTGTAGACTTGTTTTAGGACTCATTTTCAAGGTTTTTAAAGACTCATTCTTATCAAAATAAGGTCTGGACTTTTGGGGAACCAAGACAATAACATTACAAAGGTGTAGGATGAAGAACACACCTTGGATTTTATCAAAGAAAGGTGTATAAGCTTGGAGATGGTGTGTTTTGAGGCAAAACAAGTTCCAGAGGTGTTTCAAGGTGTGTGGGAGGCTTAGGATCAGTTAGGGTTGCACAGATGGTGTTTGGGGAGTCAAGGGTTGTATTTATAGGTGTTTTGACTCGTGCACATCAGTATACGCGAGTAGGAGAGCTGTTCAGGCGAGTAGGGCTCCTACTCGCCTATATACTGGCGAGTAGGGCCAATTCGCCATCAGGCATCCCCCTACTCGCTTCAGCAAGTGGCGATTAGGAGCTCCCCAGGCTCCTAATCGCCTGTAAGGTTCTGGAACTGATTTTTTGGCGCGTTAAACACTATTTTAACACATATAAACACGTATTCACATACCGACAAGTCACATAATGAGTACAAACACATAATGCATGATAACTAACACGTTTACATTCGTTCACCAATTCCCGGGACTCGAGACTTGCGTGTGTGCGTTAAACCCGGAGATTCCACGAATCACCGATCCTTGTACACATGGTTATGGACCGACTCCCGATGATCCCACGGATCATCGTAACAACTCCCGATGATTCCCAGAATCATCGTACCGACTCGACTGACCCCGTTAAGTACGTAATATGCATGACTCGCTAAGGTAGACTTACTAGTTTAGTCAATGTTACTAACCTGAGTTTGCCGGGTGTCACATCATCCCCCTGTTGAAAGAATTTTCGTCCCGAAAATTGCTCAAGGCCAAAAAGGAAGAGACGAAAGAGAAGAAATTTTTTCTGGTTGCCACATCATCCCCCTGTTGAAAGGAATCTCGACCCGAGATTCATTCAGCTTCAGCAGAGACATGCCTCGATTCGTACGCGCGCTTAGGAAATAAATGGGGATACTTAGCCTTCATCTGATCTTCCCGTTCCCACGTGCACTCCGGTCCACGATTTGAGTTCCAACGAACTTTAACAATGCGGATTTTACTCCGACGAAGGCTACGGATCTTATAGTCAAGAATTTCAACCGGTTCTTCTACAATACGCAGACGATCATCCACCTTGATCTCTTCGAGAGGAACAACCAAAGATTCATCCACCAAACACTTCTTGAGATTGGAGACGTGGAAGACATTATGATCATTACTGAGTTCAGCTGGTAGATCAAGCCTGTATGCTACCGGTCCAATCCGTTCCAGAATTGCGAACGGTCCCACATAACGAGGATTCAATTTGCCCCGCTTCCCAAAACGTATAACGCCCTTCCACGGAGATACCTTCAATAAAACCCTGTCGCCAACCTCAAACTCTAAAGGCTTGCGACGACGATCGGCATAGCTCTTTTGACGGTCCTGACCTGCTGCCATGCGGTTACGGATTTGTACAATCTTCTCGGAAGTCTCGTACACAAGTTCGGGCCGGTGAGTTGACTCTCACCCACCTCGGCCCAACAAAGAGGAGACCGGCATTTCCGCCCGTAAAGAGCCTCAAACGGAGCTGCCTTGATGCTAGAATGGTAACTATTGTTGTAGGAGAATTCCACCAACGGTAGATGACTATCCCACCCCTTGCCAAAATCGATCACGCATGCCCGGAGCATGTCTTCTAGTGTTTGGATTGTCCACTCACTTTGACCGTCAGTTTGCGGATGATAAGCTGTGCTCATGTCTAATCGAGTACCCAGAGCCTTATGCAAGGAATTCCAGAAGTTAGAGGCGGAATGAGAATCACGATCAGAAATAATAGAGACAGGCACCCCGTGCCGAGAAACCACTTCTTTAAGATATAAACGTGCCAGACGCTCGAGGCCATCGGTTTCTTTGATAGCGAGGAAGTGCGCAGACTTTGTCAACCTATCAATAATCACCCAGATCATGTCACAACCACTGGGCGATTTCTGGAGTTTGGTCACAAAGTCCATCGTAATCCGCTCCCATTTCCACTCGGGAATTTCAGGCTGTTGTAGAAGGCCGGACGGCTTTTGATATTCAACCTTGACCTTAGCACAGGTCAAGCACTTGCTCACGTACGAAGCCACATCCGCCTTCATGTTCGGCCACCAATAAAGTATTTTTAAGTCTTGATACATCTTATCGAAGCCAGGGTGAATAGAGTACCGGGACTTGTGGGCTTCATCAAGGACGAGCTCCCGCAAGCCCCCAAATAAAGGGACCCAAATACGTTTAGCGAAGTAACGTAGGCCATCAGACCTGAGCTCAAGGTTACTATCAGCACCATGCATGGTTTCAGCTTTAAGGTTTTCCTCCTTCAAAGCTTCTTGCTGTGCCGAACGAATTCGGTCAGGTAAGCCGGAATGGATAGTGAGCTGAAGAGCTCGAACGCGACGAGGTTTAGCGGTTTCCTTCCTGCTCAAGGCGTCCGCGACCACATTCACCTTGCCAGGATGGTATTTAATAGCGCACTCGTAATCATTAAGAAGCTCGACCCAGCGACGCTGTCTTATATTCAACACCTTCTGATCAAAGATATGCTGGAGGCTCTTGTGATCGGTGTAAATAGTGCACTTGGTACCGTACAAGTAATGCCTCCATATCTTTAAAGCAAAGACTACAGCACCCAATTCCAGATCGTGGGTGGGGTAGTTTTTCTCATGAACCTTGAGCTGACGAGAAGCATAGGCAATGACCTTCTCACGCTGCATTAGCACACAACCGAGACCTCGGATAGAAGCGTCACAATAAACCACAAAATCGTCCGTGCCTTCAGGCAAGGTTAAGATAGGAGCAGAACAGAGTTTAGCCTTTAACATCTGGAAGGCCGAATCCTGTGTATCACCCCAGTCGAACTTCTTGTCCTTCTGGGTAAGCGAGGTGAGGGGTTGAGCGATCTTCGAAAATCCCTCAATAAAACGACGATAATAACCTGCAAGACCCAGGAATTGCCGCACCTCAGATGGCGTCTTTGGTGCTTCCCAGTCTTTGATGGCTTCTATCTTAGCTGGGTCAACGTGAATTCCTTTCTCATTATGACCAAGGAACTGGACTTCACGCAACCAAAAGCTACACTTAGAAAACTTGGCGTACAACTGTTCCCGCCTCAGGAGTTCCAAAACAAGACGCAAGTGTTCCTGGTGGTCCACTTCGCTCTTGGAATAGACTAGAATATCATCAATGAAGACAATCATGAATTTATCAAGAAAGGCTTATAAACACGGTTCATCAAATCCATAAAAATGGCGGGCGCATTGGTGAGACCAAAAGGCATGAGCAAGAATTCGAAATGGCCATAGCGAGTTCGAAAGGCGGTCTTTGGAATGTCAGCTTCTTGGACCCTCAACTGATGGTATCCCCGATCTCAAATCAATATTCGAATAGAAACTAGAACCCCGAAGTTGGTCGAATAAGTCATCGATGCGAGGAAGAGGATAACGATTCTTGATAGTAACCTTGTTCAATTCACGGTAGTCGATACACATTCACAGGCTTCCATCCTTCTTCTTGACAAACAAAATGGGGGCTCCCCACGGGGACGAACTAGGTCAGATGAAACCCTTCTCTAGCAGCTCCTGCAATTGGTTAGACAACTCCTGCATCTCGAGAGGTGCAAGACGATATGGGGCTCGGGCAATAGGGGCCGCACCTGGGGCAAGTTCAATACCGAATTCGACCTGACAATAAGGTGGAAGGCCAGGTAAATCCTTAGGAAATACATCGGGAAAATCACGAACGACGGGAATATCTTCAATCTTCTTTTCTTCCTCTGACGAAACCGAAACAAGTGCCAGAATGGCAGAATACCCCTTCCGAAGATACTTATAAGCCCTCATACAAGAAATGATACTCAAAGGGACCCCCCTCTTCTCACCGTGCACCAACAGAATTTCTCCATCAGGGAGAGGAAGTCGAATGACTTTATCAAAACAAACGATCTCAGCATGATATAAAGACAACCAATCCATACCCACGACAACATCGAAACTACCCAAGGACACCGGCATAAGGTCAATAGGAAAGGAATAACCCGACAACTTAAGGCGACACTCCCTAAGGACGTGCGTCGCTTCGACTTTCTTACCATCAGCCAATTCTATCAAGTACTTAGCCTCTAAAGGTGTAGGTACCCTATCAAGCAATTGACTAAACCTAAGAGATATAAAACTATTATCGGCACCGGAATCGAATAAAACCGTAGCATAGCGATTATCGAGAAGAAACGTACCAGTAACAGTGTCAGGATCCTGTCGAGCCCCGCTCGAACCAATCACAAAGGCGTGAGCATTCCTGCCTCCGCCCCCATTGTTCCCATTACCCGATCCGTTCTTCCCAGCTTCACCCTGCTTCAATTTGGGCATTCACGCTTGTAGTGACCCAGCTCACCACAATTATAACACCCCTGTTTACCCTGGTTTCCCTGGGGAGCAGCAACCTGAGGAGCCGGAGTAGGTGTAGCAGGTGGGTTCCGGTTACCCTGGAGATTAACCCTGCAATCTTTTGCCTGGTGCCCAAGCTTATGGCACCTGCGGCAGCGGTTCCGGTCCTCACAATGACCGTTGTGGTGAAACCCACACCGGTCACATTTTGGCAATTTCCCGGTATAACCACCGGTTTCGCTCAGTCGACGGTCCCCCAACATCGGACCTCTTCACCTGCTGAGGCTGAGCTGAACTCGAGCCCTTACCCACACCTTCCCATTTACGTTTGTTGTTCTCGGGAGCCTTCACAGCAGCGCCTCGAGGAGGCAAGACCCCTTCAGCCACCTTCATATTGGTCAGCCTGTGAGCCGACCGAACCACCTCAGAATAAACAGTGAGATTACCCGCAGCTACCAACCCCGCAATCTCCGGCACCAACCCAGCAACATAGTATTCGATCCTCCGGTGTTCGGTGTGTGCAAATCAGGGCACAACACCGACAACTCATTGTGCCTAGCAGTGTAAGCTTCGACCTCAGACCCCACCATCTTATGATTCCAGACCTCGTGTTCAAGCTTCTGGATTTCATCCCTCGGGCAGTACTCATTTTTCAACAACTGAATGAACTCTGTCCAGGCATAGCGTGAGCTTCCCCAATACCCATGGTCTGGGTGGTGGAGTTCCACCAAGTCAGAGCTTGACCCTCCAGGGTCGCAGAAGCATACTTCACCCGGTCGCCTTCCGGGCAGCTGCACATTGAGAAAACCGACTCAATTTTCTCCAACCAGCGGAGCAGTCCCACTGCCCCTTCAGTTCCACTAAAGTTGTGGGGCTTGCAATCCATAAACTTCTTGTAAGAACACTGGCGTGGAGGGGGATTGACAGCACCACCTAGAACAGACACGCAGGCGAAAATCAAGAAAAGGTACAGTACCCTAGAACAAGATAGGATAGGTGAGAATTAACGTACCACCCATAGCATTATGAGCGGCTTGGAATGCAGCCAAAGCAATGTTCACGTGCTGCTGCATCAGGTTATCCAACTCCGCTTGGGTCATATTAACGTTCCCACGGCTACCGCAACCACCACGGCCGCCAGCATGCCGCTAGCACGGCCGCCTCTACGACCTCCACGAGCTCCCGACATCATCTGTCACAACATGAAACAAAAGATTTAGGCTTGCCCGTGATACAACCCATTAAGAATGTTAAGGAACTAGACCGAGCCCAGTCCGGGTGCATCCGTTCAAACACAAAGTTTACTAGGGCTCCCATGCATCACAGTTTATAATCTCGTGTGCACCCGACATGATAAACTGCTCTACATGGTCCTCCAGGCATGCTTTAAGTTCGAAGTTCGAGTCACCGAACACTAGCGCCCAAGCATGGTATTATCATAAGTATAAGTACAAGATAGTATGCATAAGAACGAGCGTGTCCATTAGGGCATAGAAGGGAGATGTCCGAATCCCTGGACAGATCTCAAGAGTACGCCGGAGCTACCCCAATGTACACCGCCGTCAAGAAGGTTCAATAGTATATCGTTCGCCGTCGAATCATAGTAAGGATGAGTCAAGAGATAGAATGATAAAGAGTAAACAGATGATGTAGCGTAGATGATGATGACACCGACACCCCCGACAAGTCATATTGTTACCCACATGTTAAGACTCGACTATCTGTGACCGTCTAGTGTGTGCGACTCAGTTATAGACTAGACTCTACATGCAGTCCTAGTTCACTATAACCGTTGGCTCTGATACCAATCTTTCACACCCTCAAATTCCACATGCGGGTTTTACCGTGAGGCGCGTGACACACCAGGATCTCAGTCAACGATCACAATAAACATTCAACAAACATGCATTCATATATATTTTTAAAACCAAAATATCATGCTTTGAGCCGTAAACCAGCAGCGGAAGCATTTCTTGTTTACAACCAAAAGACATATCTGTTTTTACAAAACATTATTTAATATGCTTCAAAATATTAGACGCTGTGCATGACTCCGTGCGCCTAGCCCTTTGACTGCTACCTTAGCGACCTGAGAAAACATGCCAAAAAATGTCAACATATAATGCTGGTGAGTTCACAGGTTTCTTTTCTAAAAGTGTTGTCACAAGTTCACAAGGATCATTTCCGTTAAAATTATGTCATAAGAACGTTAGCTAGACGTTAAGTGTTTTTTACTACTACGGTTGGGAACCCATTACTAAACATGTACCAAAAGATGTATCCAGCCCAGATTGACTGGGTTACCGATGCCTCGATAACCCGAGAGTTAGAGACAATATGCACCCGCCCGGCATCCCCGCCGTCGAGTGGGGTTTGTGAGGCCCAATAGATCTATCCACATTTCCCTCGTTGTGCATTCCAGCACATTCATGGTTTCCCCCTGGGACTTTCCATAAAAGCCGTATAGTAACATAAAGTGCCCATAGTATAACATGATCTTTAATAGTTCGTACGTAGCATGTTTCTCCCCCGAAAGCAAAACAGTAAAAGTGGGGCTGTGAAACTCACCTTAGATTGCGTTACTTGAAAACAGTTTAGTAATTATGCTATAATAGTCCCAAATAGCGGCGACCTATCATAAAATGTGTATAAGTACCCGGACTAATAACCCGTAGGTTAACTAGTCCCCGAACGTCCAGACCATAACCATAAACGTTTGAAAACACCTTTGACTGTTAAACCGACCGTACCAGACAAGACCTGACATCCCATTGGTGACCCGACATCCACGTGTTAGGTAATTACAAGCCAAACACTTCTTTTGATTAGAAACGTGAAACGTTGGATGTACATTGCTGAGCTCTGGTGGTTAATCAAGCTTGTAAGCTACCTTCCCAATTCGCTCAAGGGTCTTAAAAGGTCCTACAAACCTAGGTGCAAGTTTCCCTTACTTTTCAAATCGAAACATACCCTTCCAAGGTGAAACCTTGAGAAGTACCATATCCCCGACTTGAAATTCTAGAGGCTTGCGTCTTTGATCGGCATAACTTTTCTGTCTGCTTCGAGCAACTTGCAAATGATCACGAATGCGAAGAATTTTTTCCGTCGTTTCTTGTATTAGTTCGGGACCGGATTTGTGTTTCTCCGATGTCGTTCCAACAAATAGGGGAACGACATTTGCGACCATAAAGTGCCTCAAATGGCGACCATAAACTCAACCAAAGGTAAGTGTGTGTCCCAATTGCCACCAAAGTCAATGACGCACGCTCTAAGCATATCCTCCAATGTTTGGATGGTTCGTTCAGTTTGACCATCCGTCTGTGGGTGATAGGCCGTGCTAAGTTTTAGTTGAGTACCAAGTACGGATTGAAGTGTTTGCCAAAAGCGAGAAGTAAACCGACTATCACGATTAGAAATAATGTCCAGAGGAATACCATGACGACTGACAATCTCATCGATATAGATTCTAGACAGCTTCTCAACTGGGTAGGACTCACGAATTGGTAGGAAGTGAGCAGATTTGGTCAATCGGTCGACGATGACCCAGATACTGTCATGACCACGAGTGGTGCATGGAAGTTTCGTAATGAAGAACATAGCAATGTTCTCCCACTTCCACACTGGAATTTCTGGTTGCATAAGCAAACCAGATAGACGTTGGTGCTCGGCTTTGACTTTGGAGCAAGTTAGGCATTTAGCCACATAAAGAGCTATGTCTTTTTTCATACCGGGCCACCAATACAAGGTACGCAGATCCTGATACATCTTATCTGCACCAGGGTGAATGGAGTAACGAGACTTCTGAGACTCATCCATGAGGAAAGTACGCAGGTTGTCACGATTAGGAATCCAAAGACGGTTCATGAAGTAAAGTAAACGATGTTTGGTTTCCAACTAATTTTCGGCTCCACAAGACATTTCATCGTACATGTTGCCTTCAGTAACAGAGGCATGTTGGGCTTCAATAATGCGGAGTTTGATATCAGACTAGACCCTGGGCACAATAAAGTGGGGCATGATCTTTGCGACTGAGGGCATCGGCTACAACATTCGCTTTGCTAGGATTGTAGCGAATCTCGCAGTCATAGTCGTTTAACAACTTGACCCATCGTCGTTGACGCATATTCAGATCTTTCTGGCATAGCGAACGCGGAGTTCATGAGGACACTCGCTGTTCACAAAGGTGCTCTCTATGCTTTCAAGCCATTGGAGGAGGCCAGTAGCACCGTCCTCGCCAGTGAATTTTGTGGGGGTTGCAGGAGTTAAAGTGTTTGAAAGTACACCGAAATTGAGTCGCACCCTCTTTGTTGGCACTGTTACTATTCTGGGTTAACTCACTAACAAGATTTGGGATCACTGCAGCAATTTACTCAACGACTAAAGATGCGAGGCGACGATCAGAACGTTGTCCAGAAGCAAGAACAGTGCGTTGGCTGGCGTCACGAAGCATGCGGCGAGCAGACATCTACAAAGCAGCAAATGAATAATCATGAGATTAAAAAATGTAAGTGTATAACTGTACAGATGATTATGAAAGTATGAACTTGTAAGCAATATATGAAAATCATGAAATACAAAATATTGTATATGAAACAAGAGAGTATTATTGAAAAACTTGCATAAAATGCTTGGATTGCCCTTGTCTAGCTGTAAAGCCCAACAAGAACATTGACTTTTCAAAGGAATTGAACCCAATGGTTATCAAATAAGACATGCTTTAGCCTATAAGTGGACACTCACTCCAGGAATCCCCAGATAAGCATAACAGATCCGTTATTGGATTTATGCGCTATGGTTGCCTATGCCAGAAAACCCAGTGTACAGGCATCCACCCTTCCAGATTGCACGTGTTCCATCACACTCATTAAAGCTCAACAACTTTGAAGGAGCAAAATAAGAGTAGGCATCATGCCTAAGAGTGTCTTCATGAAAGGTACTGCTCCCGTTCCATGATGATGTAGACTTTCCACTCCTTGTAGGACACCATCTCTATGCACCATGATGAAAGATGAGAAGAAATGGAGAAGAAGGGAAAGATAGAGGGAGGAAAGTAGAGGGAAATGAAGGAATGGAAATTTAGGGAATAATATGCATGAAAGTTGAAGTTCGGTTATAGTCTAGGCCATTTCATCTAATAACCTAGTTCCTTATAAGCATGGCTCTGATACCAATCTGTAACACCCCAACCGATAGCGGAATCATCGAGGTGTCACGTAGTGACGATTTTTCAAAAGCACATGGTACTAAAATGTAAATATATTATTGAATAACTTAAATTGTCTTACATAGATGAAATAAAAAGAAAATACAAAAGTCTGAACGAAACATGAAATTTGAAATAACTTATTAAAAGCAAGCACTAAAATCCAATGCTATAGTACTAAGATCAAACTGCGCCTGAAACATGTACAAAACAAGTTTTGTCAACATATGAAATGTTGGTAAGCATTCCTAGATTTAATACATAGAGTAAGTTGGAAAATATTATACAATTCAAGTGCAAAGCTACAGTGCAATTATGTAAACTATGTAACATACAAATGAGCGAAATCAATCCTGTGACTGTATAATGTACTAAATGAACGGCGGTGTACTTATCCAATAAATGGATAATAATTTAACAATGATGATGGATTCTCTGATGAAAAAGGGGAGAATCCACCTAGGCGGGTTGTCAATCCAATAGCGCTATCCAATGTTAAGGTCGGCTTGTACAATGTTAATGATTCACTAAGTACAAATGTATTCTACATGTAATGTCTAAGCATAAAGCACGTTTGTAAGCAAATGCACATAGTACTAGAATTGTATTGTAAAAATATGAACTTTTATTTGTAATTTGTATAAGTGTACATGTAACACCCCAAAAGTGAATAAAAGCAAACAAGGGGATATGAAATACTCACAGTTCGCGTAATAACTTGAAACTCTACCGAACAACGTGATGTGAATTAGGATTATCCCAAAGGGTTAACCTAATGTAATAGATAATTTGTAAGGGAATGAACTTTGAGTCTAAGTAGTTCTAGGATACAAGTAGTTCTTAGGGTTCCTAATTTGGGGATACGTAATTGTTTTATTAATTAGGTAAATTGTTAATAAATAAAGAAATTTGGTAATTAATTAAATAAAAGACTATTGTAGGTTTTTGATTAAGGATGATCATGTTATAAGGTTTTTAAGTATGAAAACAATTTTTATAAAATTATTTCCTCAAAAATTGAATATTTAGTATATTTATTTCTATTTGTCAAAGATAAAATTTTAATATCTAAAAATATTAAAATTAAAGAAATTTCAAATTAAAATTTATATTTCTGTTCTAAATGAAAAAAAATAATTTATGTAAAATTTTGGGATAAAAATATTGAAAAATGAATTTATTATGATTTAATTTATGATTTAAAATAAAAAAAATCAATTAAAAATATGAAACCAACGATTTTTCTGAAATAAAATTTATTTTTGAAATTCTTATTAATCTACAAGTTTAAAATAATTTTTGTGAAATTTTATAAAATCGTTTAGATATTTTATAGAATTTTAAAATTATAAATGAATAAAATTGTAGTTTTTATAATATATATTAAATAAATTATTTTTGAATACTAAAAAATATATGGTAAACTTTGTCATGAGATTTACCTAAAATAATTTTTTGTAAAATTTTTAAGACAATTTTAGTATTTTAAAAACTATTTTTAAAAGTTTATTAAGTTAGATATATAGATAAAGAGTCTAAAAAAATAATGTTCCTGCCAAGGATCGAACCCGGATCCTTGGCCGGATCTAAGGTTTATATCATAAGTCCAGACCGTCTGGTCTGGACCCTGAGAACAATAGGATCATGTTTCAGTTAATTATAAATTATAAAGGCGTCTTAATTTGAAAGAATTGTAAAGAGAAAATAAAACAGGTTGCAGGGTTCGAATTCAAGCCCACACGGTTTAGTATCAAAGTCTCAACCATCTGATCTATATCAGATGGTTGTACTATTTTTGTTTCTGAAAGGGTTTTATACAATTATGAACGTTTATCATCATCCCCAAATCGCATAAGAACCCTAACTATCTAATCAAACGAATTAATGATCAATACCCACAGAAAACATAGGGCTTTTGTTTGTATAAAGATGACTAACAACCATACGATTAATTGGAACTTACAGCGATTGAACGAGCACGATGGTGCGTCAACAGAAAAATAAACACAAACAAAAATATTAGATTTGAAGGAGTTTAAGGGTATTTCGAGTATAGGGGTTTGTTTATCGGTGCTGTTAGCTTGTAGATGTAGGATCAATTTATACTAATACCCACGAATTAAAAGATTTGGAATGTTTGACCCGTGATTAATGTATAACGCTTATTCAGTATAATTTGGTATGGTTTTTATTGAATTATGCGTGTATAATACGCATAAGGGTCTGTCAATCAACATTCATTCCATAATTAGATCAGAGGCGTGTTAAGTTGGAGGATTTGTCGGTGGGTCGGGTTTTGGCGCGCGTTCGGGTCTGCAGCGAAGAAGAAGGAGGAGTGTTTAATCTTCTCAAACGCCTTAAACTTAATTAGAATCTAATATTAACCAACAGACACCATGTGGTCTAGTGGTGGTGATGTAGTCTTGTTTGGAAGCCGGCCCGAGTTCGAGTCCAGGCAGCTTCAAGTTTTTTTTTTTTTTTGACAGCAGCGAAGGAAAGTGCCAGGAGGTTTGGGTCGGGTCTGCTGGTGGGCTGGGCTCCGAAAATTAGATCAAGGTTTTGGTTGGGTTTGTTTAGTTTATATGTTTGTAGGTTTGATAAAAAACTATTTGCATAATCTCTTAATAAGATTAATTACTAGCATTTTATTATTATTATTATTATTATTATTATTTATTATCATTATTATTATTATTAAAAAGAAAAGAATTTCTTAGTTACGATAACGATTCGAGTAGATAGTTAATAATCGCAAGAAATAAGTTCGCAACTTTTATTATTGAATCGAAACTTCAAAATACAAGGATTATAAATGTAAATGCAAGAAATAAAAAGGGACTAAAGTTGAACAAAAGATAAAATGAAAGGTGACGACGTCACAACATCCCCTACTTTTAGAAATTTCGTCCAGAAATTCCTTCAAGTGGTAGTCTCTGCAAAAAGATGACGATACTTAGACATCATTTGGTCCTCACGCTCCCAAGTAAACTATCGGCCTCGTTTGGACTCCCAACGAACTTTGACAATTGGAATTTGGCTTTGTTTAAGTGTCTTGACATCTCGATCCATAATCTCCACAGGTTTTTCTATGAAGCGCATCGATTAGTCAATCGGGATATCCTCTAAAGGAACATGGAGGTTATCTTAAGCCAAACACTTCTTTAGATTAGAAACGTGAAACGTTGGATGTACATTGCTGAGCTCTGGTGGTTAAGCGAGCTTGTAAGCTACCTTCCCAATTCGCTCAAGGATCTTAAAAGGTCCTACAAACCGAGGTGCAAGTTTCCCTTTCTTTCCAAATCGAAACATACCCTTCCAAGGTGAAACCTTGAGAAGTACCATATCCCCGACTTGAAATTCTAGAGGCTTGCGTCTTTGATCGGCATAACTTTTCTGTCTGCTTCGAGCAACTTGCAAATTAGCACGAATGCGAAGAATTTTGTCCGTCGTTTCTTGTATTAGTTCGGGACCGGTGATTTGTGTTTCTCCGATGTCGTTCCAACAAATAGGGGAACGACATTTGCGACCATAAAGTGCCTCAAATGGCGACCATAAAACTCAACCAAAGGTAAGTGTGTGTCCAAATTGCCACCAAAGTCAATGACGCACGCTCTAAGCATATCCTCCAATGTTTGGATGGTTCGTTCAGTTTGACCATCCGTCTGTGGGTGATAGGCCGTGCTAAGTTTTAGTTGAGTACCAAGTGCGGATTGAAGTGTTTGCCAAAAGCGAGAAGTAAACCGACTATCACGATTAGAAATAATGTCCAGAGGAATACCATGACGACTGACAATCTCATCGATATAGATTCTAGACAGCTTCTCAACTGGGTAGGTCTCACGAATTGGTAGGAAGTGAGCAGATTTGGTCAATCGGTCGACGATGACCACCCAGATACTGTCATGACCACGAGTGGTGCATGGAAGTTTCGTAATGAAGTCCATAGCAATGTTCTCCCACTTCCACACTGGAATTTCTGGTTGCACAAGCAAACCAGATAGACGTTGGTGCTAGGCTTTGACTTTGGAGCAAGTTAGGCATTTAGCCACATAAAGAGCTATGTCTTTTTTCATACCGGGCCACCAATACAAGGTACGCAGATCCTGATACATCTTATCTGCACCAGGGTGAATGGAGTAACGAGACTTCTGAGACTCATCCATGAGGAAAGTACGCAGGTTGTCACGATTAGGAATCCAAAGACGGTTCATGAAGTAAAGTAAACCATGTTTGGTTTCCAACTGATTTTCGGCTCCACAAGACATTTCATCGTACACGTTGCCTTCAGTAACAGAGGCATGTTGGGCTTCAATAATGCGGAGTTTGATATCAGACTAGACCTAGGCACAATAAAGTGGGGCATGATCTTTACGACTGTGGGCATCGGCTACAACATTCGCTTTGCTAGGATGGTAGCGAATCTCGCAGTCATAGTCGTTTAACAACTCGACCCATCGTCGTTGACGCATATTCAGATCTTCTGGTAAAAATGTGTTGAAGGCTGTTGTGGTCAGTGAAAACCACACATTTTGTACCATATAAATAGTGCCTCCAAATCGTAAGTGCGAAAACGACCGCTCCGAGTTCAAGATCATGGTAGTATAATTTTTTCTCATGGGTTTTCAATTGCCGCAATGCATATGCTCTAACCTTGCCTCGTTGCATGAGAACACGACCAAGACCTTGGTTAGAGGCATCGCAATAAACCACGAAGTCCTCATTGCCGTCGGTAGAGAAAGGATCAGAGCATCACAAAGTTCCTGCTTCAAAGTTTGGAATGCTTCTTCCTGACTGGGTCCCCATACATATGGTTTATCTTTATGGGTTAAAGAAGTGAGAGGTAAGGCAATCTTGGAGAAGTTGAGAATGAAACGACGATAATAACCCGCTAGACCAAGGAAAGAACGAACTTCAGTGGGAGATTTAGGTGTAACCCAATTTTTAACGGCCTCAATCTTAGCTGGATCCACGTGTATTCCCTTATCATTGATAATGTGCCCCAAAAATTGAACTTCCTTGAGCCAAAATTCACACTTGGAGAATTTGGCATACAGCTGTTCATTATTCAAAAGACTCAAAATTTGTCTGAGGTGTTGTTCGTGCGCTGATTTGGTTTTGGAGTAAATGAGAATATCATCAATGAAAACGATCACGAATTTATCCAAGAAGGGTTTGCACACGCGATTCATGAGATCAATGAAGAAAGCGTGTGCATTGGTTAGTCCAAAAGGCATAACCATGAACTCGTAATGACCATAACGTGTACGAAAAGCAGTCTTTGGAATATCGTCTTCATGAACTTGAAGTTGATGATATCCAGAACGAAGATCGAGCTTTGAAAAAAAAAAGTCGAGCCTTGAAGTTGGTCAAAGAGATCATCAATGCGGGGTAACGGGTAACGGTTTTTTTATGGTAAGTTTATTAAGCTCCCGATAATCGATACACATTCGGAAAGATTCATCCTTCTTCTTTACAAATAAGACTGGAGCTCCCCAAGGTGAAGAACTAGACGAATGAAGCCCTTGTCTACCAACTCTTGAAGTTGACTCGCAAGTTCTTACATCTCAGAAGGTGCAAGGCGATATGGAGGTTTTGCAACGGGTGTGGCACCAGGTACAAGGTCGATACGAAATTTAACAGAACGCATAGGTGGAAGTCCAGGTAAGTCATCAAGAAAGACTTCTGGAAATTCACGAACAACAGGAACATCTTGGATACTCTTGTCTTTGTCTTTCTTTTCCACGACATGGGCCAAGAAAGCTACGTATTTCTTACGTAGATATTTTTGTGCTTGAGTGCAGGACATGAGTTTGAGACCACTGGATGGTTTTTCACCATAGACCTGTAAGAAGTCACCCGATGAGAGAGGAATTCGAATAAATTTTTTAAAGCAAACAACTTCAGCACGTGTTTAGAAAGCCAATCCATACCCACGATGATGTCAAAAATACCCAATTTCATGGGTATGAGATCAATGGAGAAATCTTGCTCGTTAAGGCTAAGAGTACAACCCCGAATGATGGAATCGATTGAAATGGGGGTTCCATCCGCAACCTCGAGAGTGAAAGGCGCTCCTAATCTAGAGCGAGTGTGAGATAGTGAAGGTTCGAATGCTAATGACACAAAACTTTTATCCGCACCAGTATCAAATAAAATTGAAGCATAATGACCATCGAGTAAAAACGTACCATTCACCACATCATTTGTTGCCTGGGCTTCTGCTGCATTGAGGTTAAAAGCCCTACCACGAGCCACTGGGTTTGTTGTACGGTTTGCTGCGACAAGATCTGGACACTGATTTGTTAGGTGGTTTGGATTACCACAATTGAAACAGGCTCGAGCATATGCTATGCGTTGTGGGTTTTGGCGAGGTGGTTGAGGGTTGGCCGGCTGAGGGTTAACTGGTTGAGAGTTGATTGGTCGAGGTCTAAACACTAAACGACATGTGGTAGCTACATGAACATACCCTACCACAGGTGGTACAGTGGCGACATGGAAAGTTTTAGGGGTGATGGTATTGACAGGTAGCACATTTGGGTAAGTTTCCCCATAAACCTTCTTGACAGAGGAGCCTGGACCATTGGAGCATGGGTTACTGGGGCTACAACGGCATAGTTTTTAATTCTGAATTTCTGCTTCGTGGAGTTAGAACCGGTATTATTTATAGCGACTCTTGAAGATTCAATAGTAGGGGTGGCGGTCTTCTCAGGTGGTTTCTTAGTACCTTTCCTAACCAGATTTCCCTTTTCAACGTGCTTGTCAGTCAAAGAGGCTGCAAGCTGGATGGCTTCTTCCACCGTAGTGGGCTTGCTTCCAGTGACTACGTCTTGAATCAGGTCAGGTAATCCCTCGATATATTTCTCAATTGCTCGAGAGACCAGGGTAACCACATGTGGAACCAATATGCTAAGTTCGTGATATCGAGTGTTATACGCAAGATTCTCACCACTGTCTTGTTTCAGCCCATGAAACTCATCCTCCAGTTTCCTGATTTCGTTCCTAGGGCAGAATTTGGCGATCATGAGTTCCTTAACCTAAGCCCAAGACAAAGATAAAGCAACATCAGCACCCCGATTGCGCTTTTTGCCGTTCCACCAAGTTAATGCCTCTTTTGAAGGACACTGGTGGCATAGCGAACGCGGAGTTCATGAGGACACTCGCTGTTCACAAAGGTGCTCTCATGCTTTCAAACCATTGGAGGAGGCCAGTAGCACCCTCCTCGCCAGTGAAGTTTGTGGGGTTGCAGGAGTTAAAGTGTTTGAAAGTGCACCGAAAATGAGTCGCACCCTCTGTGTTGGCACTCTTACTATTCTGGGTTAACTCACTGACAAGATTTGGGATCACTTCAGCAATTTACTCAGCGAATAAAGATGCGAGGCAACGATCAGAACGTTGTCCAGAAGCACGAACAGTGCGTTGGCTGGCATCACGAAGCATGCGGCGAGCAGACATCAACAAAGCAGCAAATGAATAATCATGAGATTAGAAAATGTAAGTGTATAACTGTACAGATGATTATGAAAGTATGAACTTGTAAGCAATATATGAAAATCATGAAATACAAAATATTGTATATGAAACGAGAGAGTATTATTGAAAAACTCACTCCAGGAATCCCCAGATAAGCATAACAGTCCGTTATTGGATTTATGCGCCATGGTTTCCTATGCCAGAAAACCCAGTGTACAGGCATCCACCCTTCCAGATTGCACGTGTTCCATCACACTCATTAAAGCTCAACAACTTTGAAGGAGCAAAACAAGAGTAGGCATCATGCCTAAGAGTGTCTTCATGAAAGGTACTGCTCCCGTTCCATGATGATGTAGACTTTCCACTCCTTGTAGGACACCATCTCTATGCACCATGATGAAAGATGAGAAGAAATGGAGAAGAAGGGAAAGATAAGGAAGGAAAGTAGTGGGAAATGAGGGGAATGGAAATTTAGGGAATAATATGCATGAAAGTTGAAGTTCGGTTACAGTCTAGGCCATTTCATCTAATAACTAGTTGTAACACCCCAACCGATGGCGGAAACATCGGGGTGCCACGTATTGATGATTGTTTCAGTAGCACATGGTATAATATAAATTTTAAATAATTTATTCAAACATAATATCCAAAATATGAAATGATGTCTAAGAATTCAATACATGAAATCAAATACAAAACTTCAATAACTTCAAATAAAACTTCAAGTAAAATCCTCATGCTAACTCAAGCCTCAGCTTCATTGTTACCTGAAACATGTTAATTTTGAAAGTATTTTGGGTCAACATAAGTTGGTGAGAATTACATAGTTTTTGATAATAAAATGAATAAAATGTTGTGCAATTCATGTGTCATGTCAATCTAGCCCATATGTGAGAACATACTAGAAATAAATCGAGTGCATAATCAACCCTGATGACTGTTATAATATGATACATACCATACGCTCATGGTCCAATTGAATATGTTATGCGATAACAAACACCCACGTAACCTTTGTAGGAGGCACGTATCCGGGTGGGATTGTCAGTCCAATAGATCTATCAATGTATACCGTCGGCTTGTACGGAGTTAATGATTATGCTAGAATGGTGCTTACTCTAATCATGCTCAAGACATAATGCAACATAGAAAACACATAGACACATTGATGATTGAATTGCAATGATAATGTTATAACATGTTTCACCCCAAAAATGGTGATAAATAAAAGGGGCTATGTAAAACTCACCTTAGCAAATGTTAAACTTGTTGAAAAGATGAAATAATAGTGTTGCCCAAAATGATTCCAAATATCACCCTATAATAAGGTAATATATAATAAGTCTAAGTCTAATTAACTTATAAGTGTATCCTAGGGTTTCGATTTGGGATATCCAATTGTTGAATTTAAATTAAAATGTTAATTAATAAAGGAAAATTTGATAATTAATAAAAGAAAGTCTTTTTATAAAATTTGAATTTTGAATGTACACATTAAAGTGTTTGAAGTATAAAAATAATTTTTATAAAATTATTTTATTTAAAATAGATTTTTAAATCTATTTATTACAAATTGCCAATATTTAACTTTAATATTCAAAAATACTAAAATTAAAGAATTTCAATTTTAAAAATCATAATTCTGTTCTAAATATTTAAAAATAATTTGTATAAAATTTTGGTGCAAAAATAATGAAAATCGAATTTATTATGATTTAATTATGATTAAATCTAACAAAAATTGATTAAAAATATAAAATAAATGATTTTACTGAATTAAAAATTATTTCAGTAAAGTTTAACTTTATAAAAAGTCAGGATAAATTTTTGGAGAATTTAATAAAATTGTTTTGATATATAAATGGATTTTTATAAATATAATAGTATAAAACTGATTTAATTATTATAAATATTAAATAAATGAATTTTTGAAAAACAAAAATTGTAAATAAAACTTTTGACTCAGATTTAATAAATATAATTTTTTTAGAATTTATAAAATAGTTTTTGATATTTAAAAATGAATTTATAAGTTTTAAATATAATATATATATATATAATAGAAATGGTTGTTTAAGAAAAATAAAAGAACAAAAAAAAAGAATGGCCGAAGCCGGATTCGAACCCGAGTGCACGGGGTGACAGACCGTGGTCACAACCACTTGGCCTAGGCCAGTGGTTGTGATATTCTCTGATTAAAATTACATAAATACACTACGCGAATCAGAGTTTATCCCCAAAACATAATCACGAACCCTAGATTTAACAATTGGACAAATCACACATCAATAGCCTAATTAACCATAGGGCTATTGATGTGTGATGGCCGATGAACATAACCCATACAAATAATTAAACTCACAGTGATGATTCGAGTATAATTGCCGGGTCAAAGATAAAGTCAACTGTTTTGATCGTGTAGCACAAATCAGAGAGTTTCAGAAGAATTGGAGGTTAAGAGAGAGATGTGAGCGAGTTGTGAATGATCGTAGAGGTCTATTTATACTGAGGATCATGGGTTTGGTTAATTGGTAACTTGACCACGATTTATTATCAAACGCGTGGTTTTCAAAATTAGTCAACGATTTGGTTGTAATTGACGTGTAATCGAGTCACACTGGGCGGTAATCACATAAATTTGCCATACATAGATCAATTATCAGTTAATGTGGTTTGATTATACGTTCGCGTCAAGGCAGTTGACTTTTCAAGTCAAAATGCAGGTTTTAAAACGCGTATAAGATAAATAAGAGTCCGGGTTTATTACAAGAAGATGGCTTAGCCCAGTTGGTTGTGTGTTGGGTTGCTTGGGCTTTGGCGCGGGTTCGAACCCCGGCCAGAGCATAATTATTTTTTTTGATATATTTAAAACACAACACATATATAATATTATATATATATAGTATTAGGGTTTCAATAATGCGACAAAATAAATAAATGCGAATATATAAGGTAAAACTTGACGTTTTTATTAATGACGAACGTGTAACGTACAAGTTTTAAATGCGTAATGTTACAGTCTCCCTACTTTTAGGAACTTCGTCCCGAAGTTGGAGTTGGAGAGTCTGGTGGGAAAAGATGTGGATACTTCGACTTCATCTGGTCTTTACGTTCCCAAGTGAACTCTGGGCCTCGTTTAGATTCCCAACGAACCTTAACGATCGGAATACGACTGCGCTTGAGTTTCTTGACTCCAGTGTCAACAATCTCGACGGGTTTCTCGATAATGTGCATGCTTTCATCGATTTGCACATCCTCAAGAGGAACGTGAAGGTTCTCATCTGCTAAGCATTTCTTGAGATTCGAAACATGGAAGGTCGGATGAACATTGCTTAGCTCAGGTGGAAGTTCAAGTTTGTAAGCCACTTTTCCAACTATGTCAAGAATTTTGAAGGGGCCTACGTATCGAGGAGCTAGTTTTCCCTTTCTACCGAAACGAATTACTCCTTTCCAAGGGGATACCTTAAGTAGCACAAGGTCCCCAACTTGAAATTCCAAGGGTTTACGACGTTTATCAGCATAACTCTTTTGGCGACTTCTAGCCTTGAGAAGATTATCCTGAATAAGCTGAATTTTGTCTGTGGTTTCCTGGATTAGTTCGGGTCCAGTAATACAAGCTTCACCAACCTCAATCCAACAGACAGGTGAACGACATTTCCGACCATAGAGTGCTTCAAAAGGAGCCATGTTAATGCTGGCGTGATAACTGTTGTTGTATGAAAACTCAACCAAAGGAAGATGAGAATCCCATGCGCCACCAAAATCGATGACACATGCCCTGAGCATGTCCTCAAGTGTCTGGATGGTTCGTTCAGTCTGACCATCAGTTTGAGGGTGATAAGCAGTGCTCAGGTTCAACTTGGTACCCAAAGCATCTTGTAGAGACTCCCAAAAGTGAGAGGTGAAACGACCATCGCGATCAGAAATAATGTCCAAAGGTATACCGTGACGACATACGATTTCACTTACGTACATCTTTGCCAACCTTTCCACAGAATACTTCTCACGAATAGGTAGGAAGTGAGCTGACTTGGTCAAACGATCGACGATTACCCAAATACTATCAAAACCTTTGGGTGTACGAGGGAGTTTGGTGATGAAATCCATAGCTATGCTCTCCCATTTCCAGACAGGAATCTCTGGTTGTTCAAGCATACCAGATGGTCGTTGATGTTCAGCCTTAACCTTGGAACAAGTGAGACATTTGGCGACGAAAAGAGCAATGTCTTTCTTCATACCAGGCCACCAGTAAGAATAACGAAGATCTTGGTACATCTTGTCAGCTCCAGGGTGAATAGAATAACGAGACTTATGAGCCTCGTTCATGAGAAAAGTACGAAGATCATCACGGTCGGGAATCCACAGTCGGTTAAGGAAATAAAGAAGACCATCGGGTTTGGTTTCAAGTTGAGTTTCAGCACCACAAGACATTTCATCGTACATGTTACCTTGGGTGACTGATGTGTGTTGAGCCTGGAGAATGCGACCTTGAAGGTCAGTACGAACTCTCGCACATTGGAGTTTGACACGCTCTTTACGACTAAGTGCGTCGGCCACAACATTCGCCTTGCCAGGATGGTAGCGAATTTCGCAATCATAGTCGTTAAGTAATTCAACCCAACGTCGTTGCCTCATGTTAAGATTCTTTTGATCGAAGACATGTTGGAGACTTTTGTGGTCCGTGAACACACACATTTGGTCCCATAAAGATAATGTCTCCAAATCTTGAGTGCAAAGACAACAGCGCCCAATTCAAGATCATGGGTGGTATAATTCTTTTCGTGAGTCTTGAGTTGTCGAGACGCATAAGCAATAACCTTTCCTCGTTGCATGAGAACACAACCAAGACCTTGGTTCGATGCATCACAGTAGACCACGAAATCATCATTACCATCAGGTAGAGACAAGATAGGAGCTTCACAAAGTTTCAGCTTAAGAGTTTCGAATGCTTCCTCTTGCTTAGGTCCCCACTCATAGGGTTTACCCTTGTGAGTTAAGGTAGTGAGAGGAACAGCGATCTTGGAGAAATTGGCGATGAATCGACGATAATAACCAGCCAAACCAAGAAAAGAACGGACTTCCGTTGGAGTGGTAGGAACACTCCAATTCTTCACAGCTTCGATCTTTGTAGGATCAACATGAATTCCGTTCATATCAATGACATGTCCCAAAAATTGAACTTCCTTAAGCCAAAATTCGCATTTTGAGAACTTGGCGTACAGTTGTTCTTTCTTTAGAAGATTCAAGATAGAGTGAAGATGTTGCTCGTGATGGATTTTGATTTAGAGTAAATCAAAATATCATCGATGAAAACGATCACGAATTTGTCGAGATAGGGTCTACAAACCCGATTCATCAAATCCATAAATACTGCGGGAGCATTGGTCAACCCAAAAGGCATAACCATGAATTCATAGTGACCATAGCGTGTGCGAAAAGCTGTCTTGGGAATATCTTCGTGGACTCTAAGCTGATGATAACCAGAACGGAGATCAATCTTCGAGAAGTGGGTTGCTCCTTGAAGTTGATCGAAGAGATCGTCAATCCTAGGAAGCGGATAACGATTCTTGATGGTGAGTTTGTTGAGTTCACGGTAGTCAATACACATCCTAAGAGAACCATCCTTCTTTTTAACGAACAAGACAGGGGCTCCCCATGGAGAAGAACTAGGGCGAATGAACCCTTTATCAGAAAGTTCCTGTAATTGACTGGCAAGTTCTTGCATCTCAGAGGGTGCAAGACGATAAGGAGCTTTAGCGACAGGATTAGCACCAGGAACAAGATCAATACGAAACTCCACTTGTCGAGCAGGAGGCAAACCAGGTAAATCCTCGGGAAAGACTTCAGGATAGTCTCGAATAATAGGAATGTCTTGGATACTTTTGCCTTTGTCCTTCTTCTCTATCACGTTAGCTAAGAAGGCTGTATACCCCTTTCGTAAGTACTTTTGGGCAGTAGTACAAGACATAAGCTTAAGCTCACCACAGGGTTTCTCACCATAGATCTTCAAAATCTCACCAGATTCGAGAGGAATGCGTATGACTTTCTCGAAGCACAGAATTTCGGCACGATGAGTTGACAACCAGTCCATGCCTACTATAACATCAAAACTACCAAGATGCATGGGGATGAGATCGATAGGGAAGGTATGATCGTCGAGATTCAACAAGCAGTTACGTATAATAGAGTCGATCGAAATAGACTTCCCGTTAGCTACCTCTACCACGAAAGGTTCCTCTAGATTAGTGTGGGGTAAGTTAAGTAAAGGTTCAAACTTCAGGGACACGAATGACTTATCAGCTCCTGAATCAAATAATATGGATGCATAGTGGTTATTAATGAGAAACGTACCATTCACCACTTCGTTGTTGTCACGAGCCTGGTTAGCGTTGAGATTGTAGGCGCGACCTCGAGCACCTTGGTTCTGGTTGCGGTTCTGGTTTTGGTTTTGGTTTTGGTTTTGGTTTTGGTTTTGGTTTTGGTTTTGGTTTTGGTTACGGTTACGATTAGGGCAGTTGTTGATGTAGTGATTAGGGTTGCCACATTCGTAACATTGACCACGAGTAGGCCTGTTGTTTTGTTGGTTGGGAGTTGGGTTGTTGTTGTCTTGGGTAGTAGGAGATCGACAGACGTTCACCAGGTGACCATATCGTTGACACTTAGTACAAAATCGACATGGCACCTGTGTTGGATGATGGTACTTGCAAGTGTTGCACAAAGGGTGAGGTCCGGTGTATGGTTTCTTGGCTGGGTTTTGGGCAGCAGGTGGAGTAGCAGCAACCATATAGTTTCTAGCCTTGCGCTTTTTGTTGCTTGAGGTCTCAGGCTTGACTTCAATTGCAGGCTGTGGAGTGTCTTTGGCAACCGTCTTCTTAGTGCCCTTGCGGACGAGAGTACCGTTCTTCACGTGATTATCAGTAAGAGTGGCCGCTAGACGTTTGGCCTCTTCCAAAGTTGCAGGATTTCTACCCCAAACGGTGTCCTGGATTTGCATGGGCAGACCACCGATGTACTTCTCGATGGCTACCGGCAGAGGAGTAACTTTGTGAGGCAACAATAAGCTAAGCTCATGAAAGCGGGTGTTGTAGGCAAGGTTTTCCCCACTATCTTGAGCTAAGGTGTGGAACTCATCCTCAAGTTTCTTAACTTCATTGCGAGGACAAAACTCTTCCTTCATGATCTCTTTGACTTGGTCCCATGTCATAGCAAGAGCAACCTCGGCCCCACGAGTACGCTTTTCTTCATTCCACCAAGTGAGTGCTCGTTTATGGAGAACACTCATGGCGTAACGAACCTTGAAGTTGTTGGGGCACTCACTGTTGATGAAGGTATTCTCAATACCCTCAAACCATTGGAGGAGTCCAGTAGCTCCTTCTTCACCACTAAACTTTGGAGGGTTACAAGAGTTGAAATGTTTAAGGGTGCAGGCTTGGGGTCCATTTCCATTGCCATTGCCGTTCCCGTTCCCGTTGTTGTGCCCATTCCCGTTGCCGTTCAATTGGATGACTTGAGCGAGTAAATTGGGAACCAGAGTTGCGATTTGCTGCGCCATTTGTTGAGAAATGATCGCAGCCAGTTGAGCATCGACCCCATTGTTGTTGTGGTTAGGAACTTGGTCATGGTTGTGGTTATGGTTATCACCACCTTCTTCATGGTTCTCACCATTGCTGTTGCGAGTGCTGCGACGAGGAGGCATGATCTGTAATAGACACAATGAAATGAATGAGAGTTTATATAAGGAATGTAATCATTTATTCATTAATTAAAACGAATAAACGAAAACGTTGACTTATCAAAGATTCTAAATTCTAATAACATATGAAGACATGCTTTAGCCTATAAGTGAACACTCATCCCGAGAATTCCCAGGTAGGCATCCGGGTCCCTCGTCTGATTGGGATATATGCGCAATGCCAGCCTAGACAGAAGACTCAGAATACAGGCGTTCACCCTTCCAGATTGCACGTGTTCGTTATTAAAATCTAGAACTTCGACGAGATCTCAAGGGGGTTCAGGTTAAACCTGAGGATTTTGTCCTATTAATCTAATGGTGGATCAGGATTGCAGCAGACGAATAAGAGTAGTCACATGTAGGTTTAGGGTTATAAGGCATAGGATAAGGATAGGATTAGGGAAGCAATTAGGGTTACAAGTAGGAGAAGCAAGTACTGTTTAAGTCCCTAAGGTTATAGTCTAGATTATTTCTAATAACCTAATTCCCTATAACCAAGGCTCTGATACCAATCTGTAACACCCCAACCGATGGCGGAAACATCGGGGTGCCACGTATTGATGATTGTTTCAGTAGCACATGGTATAATATAAATTTTAAATAATTTATTCAAACATAATATCCAAAATATGAAATGATGTCTAAGAATTCAATACATGAAATCAAATACAAAACTTCAATAACTTCAAATAAAACTTTAAGTAAAATCCTCATGCTAACTCAAGCCTCAGCTTCATTGTTACCTGAAACATGTTAATTTTGAAAGTATTTTGGGTCAACATAAGTTGGTGAGAATTACATAGGTTTTTGATAATAAAATGAATAAAATGTTGTGCAATTCATGTGTCATGTCAATCTAGCCCATATGTGAGAACATACTAGAAATAAATCGAGTGCATAATCAACCCTGATGACTGTTATAATATGATACATACCATACGCTCATGGTCCAATTGAATATGTTATGCGATAACAAACACCCACGTAACCTTTGTAGGAGGCACGTATCCGGGTGGGATTGTCAGTCCAATAGATCTATCAATGTATACCGTCGGCTTGTACGGAGTTAATGATTATGCTAGAATGGTGCTTACTCTAATCATGCTCAAGACATAATGCAACATAGAAAACACATAGACACATTGATGATTGAATTGCAATGATAATGTTATAACATGTTTCACCCAAAAATGGTGATAAATAAAAGGGGCTATGTAAAACTCACCTTAGCAAATGTTAAACTTGTTGAAAAGATGAAATAATAGTGTTGCCCAAAATGATTCCAAATATCACCCTATAATAAGGTAATATATAATAAGTCTAAGTCTAATTAACTTATAAGTGTATCCTAGGGTTTCGATTTGGGGATATCCAATTGTTGAATTTAAATTAAAATGTTAATTAATAAAAGAAAATTTGATAATTAATAAAAGAAAGTCTTTTTATAAAATTTGAATTTTGAATGTACACATTAAAGTGTTTGAAGTATAAAAATAATTTTTATAAAATTATTTTATTTAAAATAGATTTTTAAATCTATTTATTACAAATTGCCAATATTTAACTTTAATATTCAAAAATACTAAAATTAAAGAATTTCAATTTTAAAAATCATAATTCTGTTCTAAATATTTAAAAATAATTTGTATAAAATTTTGGTGCAAAAATAATGAAAATCGAATTTATTATGATTTAATTATGATTAAATCTAACAAAAATTGATTAAAAATATAAAATAAATGATTTTACTGAATTAAAAATTATTTCAGTAAAGTTTAACTTTATAAAAAGTCAGGATAATTTTTGGAGAATTTAATAAAATTGTTTTGATATATAAATGGATTTTTATAAATATAATAGTATAAAACTGATTTAATTATTATAAATATTAAATAAATGAATTTTTGAAAAACAAAAATTGTAAATAAAACTTTTGACTCAGATTTAATAAATATAATTTTTTTAGAATTTATAAAATAGTTTTGATATTTAAAAATGAATTTATAAGTTTTAAATATAATATATATATATATATAATAGAAATGGTTGTTTAAGAAAAATAAAAGAACAAAAAAAAAGAATGGCCGAAGCCGGATTCGAACCCGAGTGCACGGGGTGACAGACCGTGGTCACAACCACTTGGCCTAGGTCAGTGGTTGTGATATTCTCTGATTAAAATTACATAAATACACTACGCGAATCAGAGTTTATCCCCAAAACATAATCACGAACCCTAGATTTAACAATTGGACAAATCACACATCAATAGCCTAATTAACCATAGGGCTATTGATGTGTGATGGCCGATGAACATAACCCATACAAATAATTAAACTCACAGTGATGATTCGAGTATAATTGCCGGGTCAAAGATAAAGTCAACTGTTTTGATCGTGTAGCACAAATCAGAGAGTTTCAGAAGAATTGGAGGTTAAGAGAGAGATGTGAGCGAGTTGTGAATGATCGTAGAGGGTCTATTTATACTGAGGATCAGTGGGTTTGGTTAATTGGTAACTTGACCACGATTTATTATCAAACGCGTGGGTTTTCAAAATTAGTCAACGATTTGGTTGTAATTGACGTGTAATCGAGTCACACTGGGCCGGTAATCACATAAATTTGCCATACATAGATCAATTATCAGTTAATGTGGTTTGATTATACGTTCGCGTCAAGGCAGTTGACTTTTCAAGTCAAAATGCAGGTTTTAAAAACGCGTATAAGATAAATAAGAGTCCGGGTTTATTACAAGAAGATGGCTTAGCCCAGTTGGTTGTGTGTTGGGTTGCTTGGGCTTTGGCGCGGGTTCGAACCCCGGCCAGAGCATAATTATTTTTTTTGATATATTTAAAACACAACACATATATAATATTATATATATATAGTATTAGGGTTTCAATAATGCGACAAAATAAATAAATGCGAATATATAAGGTAAAACTTGACGTTTTTATTAATGACGAACGTGTAACGTACAAGTTTTAAATGCGTAATGTTACACTAGTTCCCTATAACCATGGCTCTGATACCAATCTGTAACACCCCAACCGATGGCGGAATCATCGAGGTGACACGTAGTAACGATCGTTCAAAAGCACATGGTAATAATATGTAAATATATAATTGAATAATTTAAATTTCTTACATAGATGAAATAAAAAGAAAATACAAAAGTCTGAACGAAACATGAAATTTGAAATAACTTATTAAAAGCAAGCACTAAAATCCAATGCTATAGTACTAAGATCAAACTGCACCTGAAACATGTACAAAACAAGTTTTGTCAACATATGAAATGTTAGCGAGCATTCCTAGATTTAATACATAGAGTAAGTTGGAAAATGTTATACAATTCAAGTGCAAAGCAACAGTGCAATTATGTAAACTATGTCACATACAAATGAGCGAAATCAATCATGCGACTGTATAATGTACTAAATGAACGGCGGTGTACTTATCCAATAAATGGATAATAATTTAACAATGATGACGGATTCTCTGATGAAAAAGGGGAGAATCCACCTAGGCGGGTTGTCAATCCAATAGCGCTATCCAATGTTAAGGTCGGCTTGTACAATGATAATGATTCACTAAGTACAAATGTATTCTACATGTAATGTCTAAGCATAAAGCACGTTTGTAAGCAAATTCACATAGTACTAGAATTGTATTGTAAAAATGTGAACTTGTATTTGTAATTTGTATAAGTGTACATGTAACACCCCAAAAGTGAATAAAAGCAAACAAGGGATAGGAAATACTCACAGTTCGCGTAATAACTTGAAACTCTACTGAACAACGTGATGTGAATTAGGATTATCCTAAAGGGTTAACCTAATGTAATAGATAATTTGTAAGGGAATGAACATTGAGTCTAAGTAGTTCTAGGATACAAGTAGTTCTTAGGGTTCCTAATTTGGGGATACGTAATTGTTTTATTAATTAGGTAAATTGTTAATAAATAAAGAAATTTGGTAATTAATTAAATAAAAGACTATTGTAGGTTTTTGATTAAGGATGATCATGTTATAAGGTTTTTAACTATGAAAATAATTTTTATAAAATTATTTCCTCAAAAATTGAATATTTAGTATATTTATTTCTATTTGTCAAAGATAAAATTTTAATATCTAAAAATATTAAAATTAAAGAAATTTCAAATTAAAATTTATATTTCTGTTCTAAATGAAAAAAAAAATAATTTATGTAAAATTTTGGGATAAAAATATTGAAAAATGAATTTATTATGATTTATTTATGATTTAAAATAAAAAAAATCAATTAAAAATATGAACCCAACTATTTTTCTGAAATAAAATTTATTTTTGAAATGCTTATTGATCTACAAGTTTGTTGGATCAGTATGCTCTTTGTTTAAGTAAGAACTTGCTATCTTTGACACTTAAGTGTTTAGCAAGCTCTTGTATATCAGATTGTAGGCACAGCGGAATGTATAAGTTAAAGCAACACTTTTTATACTTAAGAGGAGTTATTACTCCCCCTTGATGATTGAAACTAATAATGACAACTATTTATTATGAATCTAAGCAGTAAATGAGAATTAGATACTTAGACAGATTCACAATAAATACTGAAATGGAATAGAACAATGAAAGTGTTTGAAGGATTTTTCTATTAAAATCAATGTCTAAAATAGAAGGTTGAAGCCTCCTATTTATAGACGTTTACATACATGTATCTTGCCCATAAAGCAAGTACAGAAACATCAGAAACAAGTTGCACAAGTTGCAACATTGAAACTAACAATTACAGCTAAAAGTAATAATAAACAATAAACTACTGATACAAAAGGCGGTGGAAAATATCTGATGCTAAGTGCTGATGAATGACAAACTACTGATGAGTAGTTTGTCTTCAGTACTTCTGAAGTGAACTTGTCTGGTTTGGACTTCAGAACTTCTGATGAAGTTTCTTCTTCAGCACTTCTCATATCTTCTCTTCAGCAGTTTCTTGTCTTGTCTTCAGTACTTCTATACTTAGCCAAAATGATAGAAGTGAATTAGACTAAGGTTTCCAAAAGTGGTTTCACCAATCCTCTTTGTCCTAACAATCTCCCCCTGGATTGATGAACCCAAAACCTTACTAATTCCTTATGATCTTCTTCTGTCTTGAACAATCTTCCATATCTCTTTGTACATGGTGTTCTTGAGCTGGTTTAACTGTCCATCAGATAGAGATCCTCTCTGTGGTTCCAGATGTTGAATTCTGAGCAGGTCTTGTGTTGACAGTTTCTTTAGATCACTGATCTTCTTGTAAGCCCTGCTTGAAAGGTCTCTTCTTGTCAATAATACTGAGTTGTTATCAGTAAGTGACCATCTGATGATAGGTACCTTTGACTTGTTAAAGTCAGAGGTATAGGGAACCAGACTTGTCCCTTGGGTTGATGATCCTGAGTGTTGGATGCTTTCTGTTTCAGTAAACCTCAGGTGGGAGTCTCTTCCTTGTTTGTTGTTGCATATCAGGCATCTGAATAGTTGGGAGATGGTGTTCAGTCACTACCTTGGTATGCATCTTTTCTTTGATAGTCTTTTGGATTTGGTAGGCAAAAGTGGAAGGATCCCTGAATTGTGTTAACAGAGGTTTCTCCTCAATGTCAAAATCTGAATGAACTACTGAACTTCCTTCAAGTAGTACCATTTTGAAATCAGTTTTGACATTGTCCTCTGCTTTCTTTCTTTGAGTAGCAGGCCTTCTTGTTGATATACCAGAAGTTCTAAACTACTGATCTTGAAGGATCAGCAGTTTGAAACTTCTCTGGATTTGCAGCCTTGGCAGCCTTGTATTTTCGATAAGTATCCATCAGTCTTTCTTCTTTCCATCTGGATACTGAGGCTTTTGAACCATAGCCATCTGCTACTAATTCATTTATCATTTGGGCTCTCTTGGCCTTTCCTTCTTTACTTGTGGCCACTTTGTCTGCAATCAGTTGTGCCCTTCTTGTTAGCTCTTGCATAGAGAGTCCCTTGAGTGTGTAGGCTTTAGTCTTGCTGTTCTTTGTGATGTAAGACATCAGTTGTTGTCTTTTGTCTTGTTCAGCAATCTCATCAAGGCTAGCCTGCCTTTGTAGTTCAGCTTCATAGGCCTGAAGTTTTTCTTCATGGCTCAGGTCTAAATCATCCCTTTCTTCCAGAGTTTTCCAGATCAGATCTTCTCTGGCCTTCTTCTGGGCTGCAACTAAACTCTTCTCTAGTAATTCAGCTGATTGAGAGATTGGAGAAGGGTTTAGCACAGTCATTGTTGTAACTGTTGTAGTAGGCCTGATAGGAGTTGTTCTGGAAGGGTCAGCAGTTTGAGATTTGGAAGTGTTAACCTCTGATGGGTTGACAACTGCTGATGGTTTGTCAACTACTAAAGGATTGTCTTCAGTACTTTCTGATTCTTCATCAGAACTTTGGCCATCAGAGGTTTCTTCATTATGCCCTTGGGATTCATCAGATTTTTCAGCATCCTCTATCTCTTGAATAGAGACACCAAACTGTTTGGCCAGTTTTTCCTTTCTGGCTTGATTCTTCTGATCTCTTTCAAGGATAGCCACTCTTGCCCTTATCCTGGCTTCGAATGACTCCTTATGTTCCCTAATTTTCTCCCCCTTTTTGGATTCATCAAGTTTAGAGGTTGAGGGTTAGGAGAATTGACCTTGAAGATGAGCAATCTGTTTGCTGTTAAATTCAATCTTGTTGGACAGATCATTCATCTTTGTCTTGATCACTCCAAATTGGTTTTTGATTGACAGCTCCAAGTTAGCTGTGTATGTTTGGAAGTGATTCTTGATGAGAGTGTTCATCATGTGATACAGGGGACCCTCTGGGCTGCATAGCTGGTTCATGTCTATGCTTGTTTGCCCAGGGAATTGGGTAGGCATTTGATGTGAAGGGTGTGTTTTTGGGAGATCCTCATGTTGTACAGAGGATGCCACTCTAGGGGTTTTAGGGATTGAGTGGACTTTAACCTGTTCAAGGGTGACTAGCTTCTTGAGCTTGGATACCCCTGAAACAGGACCTTCATAAAGTGTCGTCAATTCAGTAGTTTTGGTTTTTGAAACATCATCCAAATTAATGGAATCATCTGAATCCCTGATGTTGTCCTCATTGAGGACTGTCTCAGTTAAATCATGAGCTGAGCCCAACTCAGTTCTCTCATGAACCTCTTGTTCTTGGTTCTGAGGATTTCCTACTTCAGGCATTAAGCCTTCATCAGTAGTTGCCACATCTGAGGTCTTAGCTGTTTTACTTCTGTCCTCAAATCCACCACTGGGTGGTAACTGAGTAGTAGCAGCCTCAGATGCCCCAAGAATCTCTAAGATTGGGCTTAAAGACTCTGGTCCACCCTCATCTCTTGGGTTAGGGCTAGTGATGTCCACATCCATGTCTGATGTTGTGGTTATGTCCCCTGTTTGATGTTGTTGTAGGGGACTGACATTATCAGATGGGACTTTCTCTTTTAGCCCAGAGAGAAGTTTGGCAATCTCTATTGCCTCTGGTTCAGAAATTTGAGGGGTTGGTTCAGTAGTTTGGGCAATAGGTGAAATAGGTTGGTCAGCAGTTTCAAAAGAAGTGTGAGTTGCAATTGTTTTTCTAAGTCTTTTTCTTTTGAATAAGATTGTTATGGGTGCTCTTGGTGGGGTTTGAGATGGATGAGACTGAGAGGGTGTTTCAGTCTCACCTATTTGAAGAGCAGATTGCTCATGAGCATGTTCAGGCATCTCATCCTCCTGAACAGCTTTTCTTTTGGGTTGGTGGGTTTTTGTTTTTGTTGGCTTGGGCTTTTTGGCTTTTGGTGATGTGAGTTTGGAAGATGTGGGCTTCAGGGGGACTTGTTGTTGTTCTCCCTGACCATCTTCTGGCCAGGTAGCCGGTTTGTTATGCCTAGAGTATGCTTGTGAGGTTAATGGATTTAAAGTTGAAACTTTTCCCACAAGCACCTCATTACCCAGTTCCCTATTATGCATTGCATAATGAACCTTGGGTATAACAAAAACTTTTTCTTGGTATTATTATGATGTAAAACCAACTCATTGAAAAATAATTTTGATGCCCTGAATTTGGTTTCATTCACTATGGAATGAAATATTGGTTGAAAAGTAGAGGGCATCTGGTCATAAGACCCTGTCTTTGGACTCAAACACATAATAATATAATGAAACAAAAGCTTGTATTTTGGTTCAAAATATTTTTTGAAGATAGTAGCATGGGAGAGAGTACCTTGATAACCACACTCTGTCATGGTTAGGTGAATATCAGAGTTAGCAACATGATCAGGAGCAGCTACATCATTCAGGCCCAGTCTTGTTGCCAGTGTGGCCGGTGTGATGGTCAGTGGTTTCCCTTTTATTCTTGAGTTGAGGGAAATAATTTCATCATCAGCCGTCACCGTCTCAGCATTAGCCCAGAACTCATTTAGAGTTTCAGTATGAATTGGTGGGTCGATTGTGAGAGCAGTAAAATATTGGGATTTTACGACAAGATCAATGATCTCATCGTATTGGGACCAGCCTTCTTGTTTTTCAAGAAAGGCCCTTTGATTGTGTCCTTGTTTTAGAACGAGAGCCATGTGGTTTGGGTTTTGATCGGATTTGCAGGTTTAGGTTTTTGAGAGAGTTTTTGAGAGAGAAGGAGGGAATTTTTGAGTTTGAAAGGATAAGTGTTGAAAAAAGATATTTATCAGAAGTTTTTAACCGCTTGAATCTTCTTTATTAGAAGTTTTTTAAACCGCCTCGGTTAAAAATCTCTTTATCAGAAGTTTTAAACCGACTAGGTCAAAACTTCTGATGATGGGAAAAGTCAGATTTGCCCTTTTTGACTAAACTGCTGATGAAGGATTATCTTCATCAGTAGTTCCCATTTTCTCTTCAGTAGTTTTAACAGCTGATGAGAAATGTTTTGTAAATACTTTATTCATAACTTCCGAAGGTTATTTTATCAGAAGTTATACACTTTTCAGAAATTATCCCCATACTGATGTTTTGTTCATCAGTAGTTTCTCTCTTTTCAGAAGTTTTGTTTCAGACTTTTTGTCTTTTTTGTAAGTGAAAAATGAAAAATATGTGCAGAATAATAAAATAAACACTTACAAATTTAGCATCCCAAGCATGGATACTAACTTCTGAAATGTTGATGTGTCAAGGGGTTTTGTGAAGATGTCAGCTATTTGATTAGCTGTTGCTACATGCTTCACCTCAATCTTGCCTTTTTCATAGCAATCTCTTATGAAATGGTACCTGATCTCAATATGTTTGGTTTTTGAGAAATGTACCGGATTTTGAATGATGCTAATGGCAGATTTGTTGTCTACAAACAAAGGTGTCTTGGTTTCTTTGATTCCATAATCAAGAAGTTGATATTGGAGCCATTGTATCTGTGATGTACAACTTGCAGCTGCAATGTATTCAGCTTCAGCAGTTTAAGTTGCAACAGATGTTTGCTTCTTTGATTGCCATGACACTAGACAGTTACCCAAGAATTGACAACCACCAGATGTTGACTTTCTTGTCATCTTACACCCTGCATAGTCACTATCTGAAAAAGCTGATAACTTGGTATTGCTTGAAGCAGGATACCAAATTCCAAGTGTTGGAGTTCCTTTCAGATATCTGAAAATTCTTTTGACTGCTATAAGGTGTGATTCCCTTGGTGCTGATTGATATCTAGCACAGACACATGTTGAAAACATAATATCTGGTCTAGAAGCAGTTAGATATAAAAGGGAACCTATCATGCATCTGTACATGGTTTGATCAACCTGTTTTCCTTGATAGGTTCAACTTGTGTGATTGGTGTCATGGGAGTGGAACATGATTTACAGTCTTTTAAAGAAAATTTGTTTAATAATTCTTTAACATATTTTGATTGATGTATAAAAGTTCCATTTGCTTGTTGCTTGATCTGCAGTCCCAGAAAGTACTGCAGTTCTCCTATGGTACTCATCTCAAATTTTGATTGCATGAGTTTCTTAAAATCATCACACAGTTTTGTGTTTGTTGAACCAAAAATGATATCATCAACATAAATTTGAACAAGTAGGACATGATTTCCAACATGTTTAATGAAAAGAGTTTTATCAATGGCACCTCTTGTAAAGTTATTTTTGAGTAAAAAGGTGGAGAGTGTATCATACCAGGCTCTTGGAGCCTGTTTGAGCCCATAAAGAGCTTTGTCCAGTCTGTACACCCACTCAGGATGAGAAGGATCCTCAAACCTAGGTGGCTGACAGACATACACCTCCTCTTTTATCTTTCCATACAAAAATGCACTCTTTACATCCATTTGATAAACTTTAATTTTGTTGGAAATGGCATAGGCCAGAAATAACCTGATGGCCTCAAGCCTTGCAACTGGAGCAAAGGTTTCATCATAGTCAATTCCCTCTTCTTGAGAGTACCCTTGAACTACCAGTCTTGCCTTGTTCTTGATTATCATACCAGCTTCATCTTGTTTGTTCCTGAAAACCCATCTTGTGCCAATTGGTTGCTTGTTTGGAGGTAAGGGACAGATTTCCCAGACCTGTTGCTTGTTGAACTGAAGCAGTTCATCTTGCATAGCTTGCACCCAATTATTGTCTTTGAGGGCTTCCTGGTACTTCTTTGGTTCCAACTGTGAGATAAAGGCTGAAAATAGGCAAAAGTTGGAGAGCTGGTTTCTGGTAAGAACACCTGAAGCTATATCACCCATGATTTGATCAAGTGGATGATCTCTGTGTTCAATCAGTTGTTGTAAACCACTGACAGGTGTAGGTGGCTCATGTTCTTCAAACAAACAACTGAGGTCTATAATATCTGGTTCAGATGTTTCTTGATCTTCAGTAGTTGGATCTACTGAACCAGAAGTTTGAGTTTGTTCCTCAGTACTTGTTTGATCAGAAGTTTGGGGAACTTCTGATGATTTTGAAGTTGAGTTGATAACTGTTTGAGGAGTCCATGGTGTGGGATCCTCACCATCAAACCTTTTGTCACCATAATAAGTAGGTTTTGATGAAGTAACAGCCTTCTTAGGTCCAAAATGGAAGTTGTCAAGGTCAAAAAGTTCAGCAGGATGTGCTGGAATAAGAGTGTGTTTTGACTCATTGAACTTGACATTCAATGTTTCTTCTACTATCCTGGTGTGAGAATTAAAAACCTTGTAGGCTTTTCTAGTTGAAGAGTAACCAAGAAAGTAACCTGAGTCAACTTTGGCAGCAAACTTTGAAATAGATTCCTTGATGTTCAAGATGAAACATTGACACCCAAAAGCCCTGAAAAAGGAAATAAGGGGCTTCATGCCATGAAGAACTTCATAGGCAGTCTTGGAATGTCTCTAGACCACAAGAACTCTATTCTGAACATAACATGATGTGTTAACTGCTTCTGCCCAAAAGTACAAGGGCAGTCCAGAATCAGCTAACATTGTTCTTGCTCCCTCTATTAAGGTTCTGTTCTTCCTTTCTACTACACCATTTTGTTCAGGAGTTCTGAGAACACTGTATTGTCTAATAATCCCTTTAGACAAACAGAATTCATCCAGAGTTTTGTTCCTGAACACTGTCCCATTATCACTTCTAATGGTTTTGACAGGTAGAGAATATTGTTTCTCCACTTGTAGAATGAAGAACTTGATGATTTCAGCAGCCTCATCCTTGGAGAATAAGAAGAATACCCATGTGAATCTTGAGTAGTCATCAATGATGACTAAGCAGTACTTCTTCTTACCAAGGCTCATAATCTTGATAGGTCCAAATAAGTCCATATGGAGTAGTTGAAGACATGCAGTTGTTTTTTATTCTTCAATAGACTTATAGGAGGACTTATGTTGTTTTCCCTTTAAACAGGATACACAGTGTTCTTGACACTGGTATACTTTCAAAGGTAGACCTCTGACCAAGCTCATTTTTGTGACTTTATTTATGGTTTTAAAGTTCACATGGCCAAGTCTCCTGTGCCAGAGATCAGTTTCTGAAGTTGATGCCCTTGAGAAGAAACAGGCAGTGTTGTTCAATACTTTGTCTTTCTCAATGTCCACTGCATAGACATTGCCACATCTTTTGGCAATCAGCAAAGTATGATCTTCAATGATCTTCTCTATCAACTTCTGGCCTTCTGGTGAGATGATCTTGCATGTTGTCTTTGTGAAAAAGGAAGAATATCCTTTATCACACATTTGTGACACACTCAGCAAGTTGTATTCAAGGTTTTCAACCAGATTGACCTTGTCAAACTGTATTTTGCCAGAGGAGACATTGCCATGTCCTAACACATATCCCTTAGCATTGTTCCCAAAGGATACAGATCCTTCTCTTTGGCTGATAAAATTGTTTATCAGGTATCTGCATCCAGTCATGTGCATAGAGCCCCCACTATCAACATACCATATGCTGTTTAAGCCCCTGGAAACTCTCTGCACACAATAACAAATTAGTTAGATTTAGGAACCCAAGCCTGTTTGGCTTTGGGTTTGCTCTTGAGAACAGTTACAGTTTGTTCTTGACCAGATTGAGAAATCCATGTCTTTTTGGCAATGGATTTTTCATTAAGAACCATGGTGGTATCCTTTTCAGGACCACCATCAACCTTGGTCATCAGTAGTTGTACCAAGTTCATTAGTTTTTGAATCTCAGCAGTTTGTGAAACTGCTGATGATTCAGGTCTAACTACTGACAAAGAATTTTGAGAAAAAGATTTTAGTTGAGATTTTATCTTTTTCTGAGAAAAGGTGTTTTCAGGTTGTTATTTCTTGGGTTTAAAGGTTCTTTCATAATCATTTCTGATTTGATTTCCCACAACCTGTTGTTTAATTTTATGATTGAACTGAATTCCTTTTCTGTATCTACAAAACTCTGTTTTGTGGTTGAACTGACCACAAATTTCACACTCGTTTGCCTTTTGTTTTTGATCTAAAGGCAAATTTCTGACATTAGTGTAAAGATTTTGCTCATCAGTAGTTTTCAGGGTCTCAACACCTGATGTAGATGAAACTACTGATGGCTTGTTGTCAGATTTTGTTAATACTTCTGAAGTACTTTCTTTGAAAATACCAGGATTTCTGTTTAGAAAGTTTTCATGGAAAGATGTGCAGTCTTTCCCTTCAGAAGTTTCATTTGAAACACATTTTCTCCCATCTTCAGTAGTTTTGGGAGAGAAATCTGTTGGTGTTTCAACATGATGGTACCCTATGCCAAACTTAACATTTGAAGCACTCTGTTTGCTTAGCAATAGCTGGTACCCCTTACAAGAATCCACCCATTTTTCACAACTGATCTTGGTGTCAGCAAGCTCTTTTCTGACATTCCCAAGATCTTCTATCATCATTTTAATTTGTGCTTGGGTTTCAATAGCTGAGTTAGTTAATTTAGAGGCTTCTTTTGTTTTAGCAGTAAGTTTTCTCTCTAAATCACACTTCATCTGAGTGTATTTTCTTTCTAAATCATTGGCTTTTCCTTGTAAGTGCACATTTGTCTCTCTTATGAGAGCAAAAGTTTCTTTGCAAGAATTTGAGCAAAGTTTTGTCAAAGATTCTTTTGATACCTGTGACAATGCAGATTTTGAAGTACAGCCTTCAAATGCCATTAAGGCAAAGTTCTTTCTGCCATTGTCTGGTTCTCCCCAGTTGATGTCAAACACCTTGTTGTCTGCATCAGGATTGCACTCTGTGGTGTCAAAAGGGAGACTGCTCCAGTCAACATACCCTGAGGTGAAAAGACTTTGTTGAGAGGGTTGTTGAGGCTGTGGAGGTTGTTGAGCAGCTGGAAAGGGAGGGATTGATTGTTGGCTCTGCATCTGTTGAGCAGGCATTTGAACATATTGTACTTGTGGCATATATTGCTGTTGAGGAGCTTGTGCCTATACAAAATGAGCACTCCCTTGAGTTCCATTATTCCTATTATAATTGGGGTTAAAGTTATTTCCAGATTGTGATTGGTTAAAGCTAGAGTTTCTACACTCTCTAGCAAAGTGTCCCAACTTCTGACACTTGTGACATCTCAGTTTAGATTTGTCAAAACCAATTTTTGTATTACTGGTCAATCCTGGAAATTTCCTTCCTGACCTTTTATAAAACTTGTTAGTTTTAATGCTTAGCATGGCCAGTTGGTGTAAAATGTCCATTTCTTCTAAGTCATCACTGCTAAAGTTTTTCAAATCATCCATGATAAAACATAGATTATCAGCAGTTTGACTTTGGTCATCATTGTCATAACCTGGGAAAGATCTTTCTGATGAGATCCCAGTTGTTATGTCAATGTTGTCATAAGATCCATAGGAACAAGTTGGTGAGTCTTGTCCCAAAAGTGTTATACTACCTGGTAGGTAGTCATCAGCAGTTTTACCAGATGATTGCAATTTCTTCTTTTGATCAATTTCTCTCTCAAAAGTAAGTAATCTCCATGGAGTTTTGTAAGAGTGAGGGAGCTAAAATCTGGTGAGGATCTTAAGACAATGGAGTATGTTTCCCATTTGTCTGGTAAAGACCTTAAAAATCTATGTAGCATAGATACTGTTGTATAGGTCTGACCATTTAACTTTAGCTCAGATATTAATGAGGAGAATCTTTCAAATTGTTGAGTTAAAGTTTCCCCATTAATGTGAGCAAATGTCTCATATTGTTGAGCTAAGATCTCTCTGGTGTTGGCAATCACCTCATCAGTTCCTCCAAACTGTTCTTTAAGACAATCCCAGAGTTCTTTGGCACTTTCACAATGTAAAAGGCCAGAGTATATCTCATTTGGGAGAGCCATTGCCAACATAGAGAATGCTTTTGCATCTAGCTCAAGTTTTAGGAAATCATCATCTGTATAGTCTTTTGGTTCTTTAGGAACCTCAACTTTAGTTTCAAGATTTATGTTTACTGGTTTGTGAGGACCATATATCACAGATCTCCAACAACCTGTGTTGGTTTGTGACAAGGTATTTGCCATTCTCTTTTGCCATATGTTGTATTCATTTCTTACAAGCATGGCAGGTTTAGTAGCAGAACCAGTATTATGTGGATCCATTTTAAAGAGTATTGATTTGTCAGATGACTCTTTTAAGTGATGGATGTTTGATAAAAAGTGAACTTTTGATCTTTTATTGAGTATCAATAAGAGCTTTGTGTCTGATTCTCAATTTGTTAGATTGATATGTGATCAGATAAACCAATGCTCTGATACCAATTGTTGGATCAGTATGCTCTTTGTTTAAGTAAGAACTTGCTATCTTTGACACTTAAGTGTTTAGCAAGCTCTTGTATATCAGATTGTAAGCACAGCGGAATGTATAAGTTAAAGCAACACTTTTTATACTTAAGAGGAGTTATTACTCCCCCTTGATGATTGAAACTAATAATGAAGTATTTATTATGAATCTAAGCAGTAAATGAGAATTAGATACTTAGACAGATTCACAATAAATACTGAAATGGAATAGAACAGTGAAAGTGTTTGAAGGATTTTTCTATTAAAATCAATGTCTAAAATAGAAGGTTGAAGCCTCCTATTTATAGACGTTTACATACATGTATCTTGCCCATAAAGCAAGTACAGAAACATCAGAAACAAGTTGCACAAGTTGCAACATTGAAACTAACAATTACAGCTAAAAGTAATAATAAACAATAAACTACTGATACAAAAGGCGGTGGAAAATATCTGATGCTAAGTGCTGATGAATGACAAACTACTGATGAGTAGTTTGTCTTCAGTACTTCTGAAGTGAACTTGTCTGGTTTGGACTTCAGAACTTCTGATGAAGTTTCTTCTTCAGCACTTCTCATATCTTCTCTTCAGCAGTTTCTTGTCTTGTCTTCAGTACTTCTATACTTAGCCAAAATGACAGAAGTGAATTAGACTAAGGTTTCCAAAAGTGGTTTCACCAATCCTCTTTGTCCTAACAAAGTTTAAAATAGTTTTTGTGAAATTTTATAAAATCGTTTATATATTTTATAGAATTTTAAAATTATAAATGAATAAAATTGTAGTTTTTATAATATATATTAAATAAATTATTTTTTGAAATCTAAAAAATATATGGTAAACTTTGTCATGCGATTTACCTAAAATAATTTTTTGTAAAATTTTTAAGACAATTTTAGTATTTTAAAAACTATTTTTAAAAGTTTATTAAGTTAGATATATAGATAAAGAGTCTAAAAAAATAATGTTCCTGCCAAGGATCGAACCCGGATCCTTGGCCGGATCTAAGGTTTATATCACAAGTCCAGACCGTCTGGTGTGGACCCTAAGAACAATAGGATCATGTTTCAGTTAATTATAAAGGCTTCTTAATTTGAAAGAATTGTAAAGAAAAAATAAAACAGGTTGTAGGGCTCGAACTCAAGCCCACACGGTTTAGTATCAAAGTCCCAACCATCTGATCTAGATCAGATGGTTGTACTATTTTGTTTCTGAAATGGTTTTAAACAATTACGAACGTTTATCATCATCCCCAAATCGCATAAGAACCCTAACTATCTAATTAAACGAATTAATGATCAATACCCACAGAAAACATAGGGCTTTTGTTTGTATGATGACGACTAACAAAACCATACGATTAATTGGAACTTACAGCGATTGAACGAGCACGATGGTGCGGTCAACAGAAAAGTCAACACGAACAAAAATCTTAGATTTGAAGGAGTTTAAGGGTATTTCGAGTATAGGGGTTTGTTTATCGGTGCTGTTAGCTTGTAGATGTAGGATCAATTTATACTAATACCCACGAATCGAAAGATTTGGAATGTTTGACCAGTGATTAATGTATAACGCGTATTCCGTATAATTTTGGTATGGTTTTTATTGAATTATGCATGTATAATATGCATAAGGGTCTGTCAATCAACATTCATTCCATAATTAGATCAGAGGCGTGTTAAGTTGGAGGATTTGTCGTTGGGTTTGGTTTGGCGCGCGTCGGGTCAGCAGCGAAGAAGAAGGAGGAGTGTTTAATCTTCTCAGAATGCCTTAAACTTAATTAGAATCTAATATTAACCAACAGACACCATGTGGTCTAATGGTGGTGATGTAGTCTTGTTTGGAAGCTGGCCTGAGTTCGAGTACGGGCAGCTTCAATTTTTTTTTTTTTACAGCAGCGAAGGAAAGGGCCAGGAGGTTTGGGTCGGGTCTGCTGGTGGGCTGGGCTTTGGATCTGGGCTCCGAAATTTAGATCAAGGTTTTGGTTGGGTTTGTTTAGTTTATATGTTTGTATGTTTGATAAACTATTTGCATAATCTCTTAATAAGATTAATTACTAGCATTTTATTATTATTATTATTATTATTTATTATCATCATTATTATTATTATTATTATTATTATTATTATTATTATTATAATTAAAAAGAAAATAATTTCTTAGTTACGACAACGATTCGAGTAGATAGTTAATAATCGCATGAAATAAGTTTGCAACTTTTATTATTGAATCGGAACTTTGAAATACAAGGATTATAAATGTAAATGCAATAAATAAAAAGGGACTAAAGTTGAACAAAAGATAAAATGAAAGGTGACGGATGTCACAGTTTGGGATAATTTTGGGGAAGATGACTTTAATCGATCTGGTATATAAATAGTCTGCACAGAGAAATAACCAACTGATCATATAGATCAGCTAGTTTGTCTAATGGTATTACACAGAACCAAACCCAGGTTTGATTCCCATCGGAACCGGTTTGTTCTTTTTATTTTTAAAAAGAATTCTGAATCTTTATAACATGTTTAAAAACCTGTAACTGCTTTAACCACCAATTGATCAGGTAGATCAGGTGGTTTGTTCATTGCTTTCCAACTCCAAGGTCTTGAGTTTGAGTCCTTTGAGGAACAATTCCTTACAATATTTTTGCAACTAATTATTTTTTTTATTTTTAATACAAAATAACAATATAGAACTTGTTTTATCCTAACTAATTCATAAAAACTCCGTTTTTTGTAGCTACACGAAAGTGCGACTAGTGCTATTGAATTGCAAATCCTAAAATGTATTGCTGATTACGTACGGTCGAATGTGGAAATCAGATGGTCGAAGGTAGATGTGTTTGGTCGAAGGTAGCTCTGGGAGGTCGAATGAAGTTTTGAATGTATATATGTCTTAGTTCGCCCACTATGAATGGTCGAACCTGCACATTCGACCAAGTCAATTGGGCGAATGTGCAGGTCTATATAAGATTGAATCATTTTTTGAATGTTAACTTTTGGTCATTTTGTTTCCCTCTCAGAGTGTGTTTCTCCCTAGGATTTTTGTCAAGTCTGTAACTGATTTATATCATTGTAAACAAGCTTTCAAAGTGTCAATGATTATGTTAATGAATGAAATGAACATGTTTATGATGATTTGTGTGTTTTGCTAGTTCTATTATCATTTCGTGATCAATTCAGGGATTCCGCAGCTGAATTGAACTTGTTTGATCATATTCTTTGTTTGAATAGCCGATCCAATACGCATACAAAGTGGTATCAGAGCCATAAGGATCAAACAACCACGAATTGATAATATTTCAGTTGATTTGGACCCAATTTTGATCAAAACTTTTCTGTTTTCATTGAACATTTGAATTTGGTGATAATTGATTGATTTGAACTTGTTTTCATGAATAAAATTCAAAATTCTCTTTGTTAAACTTGTTCCAAATCCAACATGAAGCAAAACCTGCATGAGATCATCAAATTTCATCAACATTTGAAAATTTTGGATCAAAATAACTGATTTTCAAAGTATAACCGTTTTTTTCAAAATGAAAGGGTCGAACCTAGGGAGATTTGGTCGAGAGTGGAGTTTTTAGGTCGAACCAGGGAGTTTTTGGTTGAACGTGGATTGTTATTTGGTCGTACCTAGAAATTTTTAGTGTGTTGTTGTTCATTCGACCATACGTTGTACATTCGACCAATCGGGTGGTCGAAAGTGGATTAACATGGTCGAAAGTGAAACGAGTTTGTTATTTTCCACATTCGAGTCTTTAGAAACGGGTCGAAAGTGAAACGAGTTTATATATTCGACCACACGACATTTGAAAAGGGTCGAACGTAGAATCTGTTGATAAATTTTTCTAATCGTTTCGTTTTTTATCATTTTCAGAGCGATATGTGGAACTTTCCTACAACACCGAGACCTAATACAACACTACAACAGCAAACAACTATGGATCCTTGGTCGGTAGCTGCTCAGAAGACTAGTCAACCATCTTAACCGATTAACTATTTGGCGATGACTAGTTCAATGCCCCAACAAGTTGCACAACCACAACCACAACCTATGGCTGATTGCTGGGGAGTTGCAGCAGCGGCGGTACACTCTCAGACTACCAATGCGATTTCGACACTTAGTCATGACTTATCTTCGGGTAGTGGGAGTCGTCCACCAAAGTTGATGGAAATGGTAGACTACAACCAATGGAAGACCAAGTTCAAGATTCATCTAGAGGGAATGGGATTAGAAGGAACGGAAGCTTGGGAAATGATTGCTAAGGGATATGTTGCTCCGGTTTTGGAGAACACTAGTGAGCCGATTCCATTAGAGAGTCTTGCTGAGGACGAGAAGAAGAAGTTTGCGGTGGAAAAGAAGGCATTTTCCCAACTGTCTCAGGCCATTAACACTGATCTGTTACATCAGTTTGGGTCATGTACCACTTCTAAACAATTATGGGATATGTTAAGGAATCGTCACAATGGGAATGAGAAGACGAGGATGCTTATAATGGAGGAGTTAAGAAAAGAGTTTGAGAACTTCAGCTATATGGGAAATGAGATGTTGGAGGAGTTGATTCCAAGGTATTGTCACTTATTGACTGAACTTTCAAGTTATGAGATCAATATACCGAGGTCTGAGCTGGTGGACAAGTTCGCTGATGCATTACCACCATACTGGAATCAACACATCGAGGTTCTCAAGGAGAAAGATGCGTACCAATACTGGTCCATCAATGAGTTTATCTAGAAGCTTGAGAATAAAAAGATGGAAGAAAAGAGGAAGGAGAAAAGAGCACAAGTTCCTCAGAATCCAGAGCTATACCATGGAGGTACATCTTCATCTCTAGCTAGTTCAAGTTCTAGTATTACTGTTGCTCCACACATTGCTTGTGTTTCAAGCCATGTTGAACCAACCAAAACCCCCCATAAACTACCTTGCTCAAACCTCATCTTATACCCCACCATCATACCCTACTACTTAGATCCCACCATTTTCACCGATGCAACAAGCTGCATGTTATTCAGCAAATTTAAACCAACCTCAACAACAATCATATATTCCTCAAGTGAATCAAAACCAAATGCACCCAAGTCAACTTAATCAGAGCCCAATTGTGCTGGAAACCTCAAACTTGAACAATGTTACTGTTGAAGTTGCACAACAACATGTAGCATTGGTTTCTGGTATGGTCGCTTCGTATAACGGGTTAGTCGCTAGTCAAATTGGTAACAACAATCTAACCAGTGAAGACTATGCGCAAATTAACAAAGAGGAGATGGAGCTCATTGACATCCAGTGGGCATTTGCTAGTGTCATGAGGCGAGCGACTGAGTTCATTGAGAAGACAGGCATAACTGATCTTTCTACTTCTCCAAACACCACATATGGCTTCAACAAAGCCAAAGTGACATGTTTTAACTGTGGTGGGAAAGGTCACTTTAAGAGAGAATGCACACAGCCTGCCAGTAGGGGAACGGGAATCCTTTCAACACCAACTACCAGAATCGTCAAAATCAGGTATTATATCAAAGCCAAAATAATTCCAATTTTCAACCACAAAACAATTACCAAAACCGGCAAAACACCTCACCAGACAATTCTATTAGACAAACCACTACACAAAACCAAAACCAAAATCAAACACCACACAATCCAACCAGAACTATCATTCCTATTTCTACACCAAACAGCCAAACCCAACCAGATAACCAGAACCAGGCTTTGGTAATCCAGAAAGATGAGGGATTTGATTGGATTGGTATCTAACTTGGTGTTGAGGAGATCACTGCTGGTAATGTGGCGTGTGTTGCTCAGAAGATGGATTTGGATGAGCTGGTGTCTGTTGAAGATGTTTTGATGACTGAGAAGATGTCTGAGGTAAAGATTGAAGAGTTGAGTGAAGAAAGTGATGTTTGCGTTGAGAAGAAGTCGGGATTGATTCTTGACTCTGTTACTGATGTTCCCGAACAGTGTGATTCAACTTATTCTGATATGGATAGCGATTCTGATTCTGAAGCTAGTATTAACTCACTAGATGATGATATCGATCAACTTCTTGCCGAAGCTGATTTTCTGATGACGCGCAAATCGTGTATAGTGGATGATGCTTTTACCAGAATCGACTATTCTAAATTCTTTGCTGGAAAGGAAGCACACTTTGCATTGATGGCGATAACTGAGCCTCCAAAGCAGGTAAGTTCTGAATCTAATTTAGACATGAATAGTGAAAGGTATTGTGGTGCATGCGATAGATTGACAGAGGATAATAAGCAACTCAGGGTTCAGCTTGAGAGTGCTAAGATTAACTGTCAATCGTATCAAAAAGAAGCACGAGAATTCAATAAAGTGCTTGATGGTTACAAGAAAGACATTTCAGATCTTAAAAAGACTTTATCTTTGAAACAATTAGCCATTAACAATTATATCAATGAATTAGAAAATACAAAACCTGAAATGGCTACCATCAAGTGCTTTGCAGAAAAGGTCAACAAGAAGTTTGAAAGCTATAAACATATTGCATATGTTGTTGACCATATCATTGAGGAGCCTTCGTAGTCAAGTAGTGCAAACTACAAGGTCGTCCCATCTCCAGTGTTATTTGAAAACCATACTGATGTTAGACCTATTATGGGACTAAATGATGAAGGTGTGATTGCTGTAACTGATGATTCCGACTCTGAGGATGATAAATCTGAGAAGGTGTGTGATATTCCTGTTGAAAATCACATTATTACAAATGAACCAGTGTCACCATCTCAGATTATACATCCAATGGCTAACGCTCATCGGGTGAATCAATCAGTTAAGCATGTTGAGAAAAATGAACAATGTGACAAACCCGTCAAGTTTTCTATCGGATGGAAGGATCCGGTAAGATAATTTCTGACGAGGAATATCCAATCAAATTTTCCAACTATTCCAAGAATGAGAAAATTTGGCAGGAGAGTACCATTTGGTTCCCAAAACATGAGCAAACAAATGATGTACCTCCAAAGGTTTTAAAGAAAATTTATTTGGATGTTCCAAAAGAACCAAAGGTTCATGTCACAGAGTTTATCAAGGCAAAGGAGAAGGCTAATAGTTTTCTTGAGCCGACTTACTCCAAGGACCCAGCCCCTGAGAGTCTTAGAAGAAGGTGTGTGGATGATCAATATCCTATCACTACATATGCTAAGTCGAATGCCAAGAACAAATTCGAGGAATACCGTGCGTGTTATAAATGCGGGGAGAGAGGGCATTTACTTGCTCACTGTCCGTATGTTAGGCACAAAAGGCACGAGGTTGAAGTGAAGCAGAAATACCAAAGTCCAGTCGATAATCATTGTCATCCACAAAGACGATTTGTTCCTCAACCTGCACCGTTTTATAACCAAAGTAGATATTTTCAAAAGAGAGAAAATCATCAGATGACATATGACCGTCGTAACCGGATAGCCATGGAAAAACCTATTAAGAAACCTGTGGTGAACACAACTGTTGACAAGCAAAAGGTACCTGTAAAACCTGCAGTCAAACCAACAGTTGGACCTGTCTCTGTTAAATCAGAGAAGGTAACCAAGAAAGTTTCCTTTAAGGACGAAGTAAAGAAACCGGTTGAGACCCCAAAATCTTAGATCCTGATCTTGAAACGTTCGGAACAGTATTCGTCACCAAAGGGTTCTCAAGGTGCTTCATCTTCACAAGTGAATGAGAAATCTGAAATTGAAAAGGATTTAATTGATCAGAAAAAGATCAATTCAAATCAATCTGTTTGTGAGAAAGAATCTTTGAAACTCAATGTTCAAAAACCCAAGACCAAGCAGGCTTGGGTTCCCCGAAAAATCTAATCTTTTTACTTGATATGTGCAGGGAGCTTCAGCTGGCCCTATGAGCAGTCTTTGGATTGTTGACAGTGGAGCTTCTGGTCACATGACAGGGGATTTATCGCTACTGTTTGACATCAGAAATATCAATGGCGGATACGTAGCGTTTGCTGGGAATAAAGGATGATACATTACTATGGAGGGTAGTGTGAGTAATGGGGTTGTGAGTTTTGAGAAGATTTCGTATGTGAAGCAAATTGATTATAATCTGCTCAGTGTCAGTCAGATCTGTGATAAACAGTTTTTGGTATTCTTTGATGACAAATCTTGCTATATTCTCAAACCAGGATTCATTCTACCAAAAGAGTGGGTTATGCTAAAAGCACCGAGAGTGAACAATCCGTACATTCTCGACATGTCAAAAGCTATGACTACACAAGGCCAAGTCATGTGTTTCCTCTCCAAGGCTACTGAAAAATAATCAATCATGTGGCATCGGAGGATGGGACACATTCACCTTAGAAAAATGAATCATTTGGTGAAGAATGAATTTGTCGAAGGCGTAAATGTTAAACATTTCCATTTGAATGACAAGTGTGTGAGTTGCAAGAAAGGAAAGCAGCAGAAGCAATCCCATAAACCAAAGAAAGTCAATTCAGGTGAATTACCACTTGAGTGTTTGCACATGGATCTCTTTGGACCGGTCAAGCGTAAAAGTCATGCTGGTGAATTGTACTGTCTTGTGGTTACAGATGACTATTCTAGATTTTCATGAGTTATGTGCTTGCATCATAAGAGCGACACGTTTAATAATCTGAAGGTTCTGTTCACTCGATTGGAAAATAACTATGGTCTAAAGATCAAGAGAATTAGGAGTGATAATGGGACGGAGTTCAAGAACTTACAGATGGATGCTCTTTGTGAAGACAATGGAATTCATCATGAATACAGTGCTCCGTATATCCCTCAACAGAACGGTGTCGCAGAAAGCAAAAACAGGACTCTAATTGAAGCGGCAAGAACAATGCTTGCGGATTCCAATCTTCGAGTAATGTTCTGGAACGAAGCAATTTACGCGACTTGTTATACTCTCAATCGTGTTTTAACGGTGAAGAAGTTTGGCAAAACTTCTTATGAGTTGTTGAATCGACGAAAGCCGAACTTAGAGTATCTAGAACCGTTTGGAGCCCCGTGTACAATGCTTAAGCCATCTGAGAAGTTCGCACCAAAAGCTGAAGAAGGATTCTTTGTTGGATATGCAACCCCGCTCAAACGGGTATTCAACAAAAGAACTCGTCAGGTTGAGGAGTGGGCTAACGTTGAAGTTCAGCGATATACTCAGAATGTACAGGGTAGCGGTCCAGACTGGATGTTTGATTACAAAGATTTCTTTGAATCATTCAATCTAGATAGCTTGGTTGAAGAGGCTGTATTACGATTATATTACGAGTGTGAAAACGCAGTGACATCAACGTTGGTGCGTCCAATCACCGTAAACCCCCAAACAGCTTCTAATGATACCAATGCTCCTGCAGCTGAAGAAGAGTTATTTCAGGAAGCTTCCACAACTCTCAATTCATCAGAATCGGAAGATGATGATGATGTTACAAGTGAAGCTGTTCCAGATATTGCTACAGAGACACCTCCAGTGAACCCAAATCCAAATGGTTTGTCATCATCAAAATTGGGTAATGATCTGGATTCGACAGAGAATTTGACTACTCAGACGGGAGTGCAAGTACCTGATTAACATTTATGCGTCTTTCCCCAATACTAGAATACCCTAATCGATCGACCTAGAAATCTTAGACTTATTAGACTTGTGACACTTAGACTTTACAATGCTAAATCTAGGTTGATACCTTTGGGAATAATAATTATCCGCTATTGCATACTTGGGATTTTACTTGCTTGCTTACATATCCCCACTCTTTTACAGTTTTTCAATGCTTTTCGGGGTGAAACATGTTAAACTTTATACTTTAAACTTATGCAATTCTACTATGTGTCTTGTGTAATTCATTGTGCTACGTGTCTTAAACTTGCTAAGTAAACTCAACTAATACTTGCATAATCATTAACTTTGATTAAGCCAACAGTAACAATGATAGATCTATTGGATTAACAACCCCACCTAGATTCGTTGACCATGTCTATGGGAAGCGCAGGTGATTGGAACTGAAACTTAAACTTAGGTGAACCATGTCTATGGGATGGACCTTTACACTTTGTCAACATAGGGTTGATTATGCCCCAGTTTGCTGTAGTTTTGTTTTCACATGTATGCCCTAGTTAAAACATATTGACATAGAATTGTATGCTTATATTTTTTTATACTATACTTTGTTTGACAAAAACTTATGTATTCTTACCAACTTTTAGTTGACCCCCATCTTTTTCAAACTAAACATGTTTCAGGTTGTGTCGTTACTTGAAGATTAGAGTTTTGCATTGCATATGGATCACGTAGGAGCTTGAACTTTAGTTTAAACTTAATTAAAACGTTGTCGTATTTGAAACTATTTGATTGTTATTTGTATGTTTGATTTTGAAGTTTGGATAAATATACTATTGAAACATTTATTAGTCACCATGAGCTATTGAGCAATCGTCACTACGTGGCATCCCGATGTTTCCGCCATCGGTTGGGGTGTTACATGGTTCAACTGTGATGATGGTCTGGTGATGGTGGTCCGTTGATGGTGGTCCAGTGATGGTGATGGTGGTGGTTTGGAAACGGATGGTGAATCTGAAACAGACGACGAAGTGGGTTTGAGATGATGCTGAAGAATCTGAAACATATTGTGGATTTTGAGATCTGAATCGATGAAATAGGTGTTGTTATTATTATTATTATTTCTGTTATTATTCTTATTATTATTATTATTATTATTATTATTGTTATTCTTCTTATTATTATTATTATTATGATATTATTTGTGAAAAGATAGGTTTTTTATGTTGAAAATTTTTGGGTTTTTTGTCAGGAGATGATGCTGTGAAGAAGATGATGTTTTTTGGTTTACGGAGATGATGCTGTGAAGATGACGATGAAGGTGTAGTATGTTGTAAGAAAACACTGGTGTAACCATCAGTTTACACCAGTGTAAATATGAATGTATAGACGTTTTGATGTAAGAAAACACTGGTGTAAACACCAGTTTACACCAGTGTAAATATGAATGTAAATCATCCTCATCATATGTTTGTTTGGTTTTTTTTACACTAGTGTATTTTTGTAAAACTTTGTGTATGGCAGATTTATACTGGACCAGTGTAAATCATACAAATTTATGGATGATTGGTTTATATACACGTAAATAAACACTGGTGTCAATGTAAAAACGATAGTGAGATGACAGCATGTACAATTTTGATTTTTTGTAGGATAAAATCTAATGATAATTTCGATATCTGTAGGATAAAAAAGAAGAAATAACATTAAATACTTTAACTCACTTCACATTAATTTCCCAATTAAGTACTTTTAAATATTTTATCTTACACATATCAAAACTTGTCCTACACATATCAAAACTCATCCTACACACATCGAAATTTTCATACTTTTATCCTACACATATCGAAATTATCATTAGGTTTATCCTACACATACCAAAATTTATCCTTCACTTTAAATTATGTTTGCTTTAAAGATATATATTTAAAAATGAATTATGATTTCATTTATTTAACTAGTTTATGGGAGTTACAAAAACTTAAAAATTTATTTAACATTAAATACAACTATTAAAATGGAATATTTCTATTGGTCTAAATTTCTTCTTTTCTTCTTACAAGAAAACTTCTTCTCATTTGAACTCTCCACTATATATATGAATTATCAAGGATTCGGGTTCTTTCAAATTTATAGGTAAGTTGTAAGGTAAAGTTTTGTAAGCACTTGTATGATATTTTCTAAAATATTATTCTTAGAAAAAATAATTATGCAACTTAGTTTTTAAACACAGGTGCAAAACGTTGTAAAAAGAATACATCAATTACAATACTCTCTGGAAATAGTGAAGTAGAGTTAGCAGTCCCATCATATTCCCCATTGTAGTACAAACTGCATTAAAAGGTAATAAGACATCAATAAAAATTTATGTAGGAAGAAAAAGACAGGACGGAAAAATAGTTAGCAATTAAAATTTTAAGTAAAGAAAAGAGAGAAATAAAAAAAAATATACAGATATATATGGATGGAAAATTAATGTGCGATTTTTTAAAATGAGATCTAAATTTTAAGAAATATATTTTTAGTTAAAATATAAAGCTGGAGAGACCCTGTTATGAATGCTTTAATGTCACACCCTCAAATTCCAGATGCAGGCTTTTACCGCGAGACGCATGACATACCAGGATCCAAGTCAACGGTCACAATAAACGACAACTAAATGTAAACCAAAACCATAAGTTTACTATTAAACCAACAGTGGAAGCTTTAAAAACCGTGTTTACAACCCATCAAAGTAAGTGAAGTCTGAAATTATTTAAAGACATGCGACTAGAACCCTAGACGCCATGTGAGACTCCGTTGCGTTTCCAAAAGTGTTGTGTTTCCAAAAGTGTTGTGTTTCCAAAAGTGTTGTGTTTCCAAAAGTGTTGTGTTTCCAAAAGTGTGGTGTTTTTATAACATAAACGTTGTATTGCTAAAACGTGTGACATGTTTCTCCCCCGAGAGAAAAGTGTATAAAAGAGGGGCCGTGAACTCACATTAATTTCCGTGCTAAGCTAGCAAACAAAGCCTGAAACCTCGACCAACTTCCTCGTGCCCTAATTACCAACAAAGGACACCTTAACAGTCTATCACACATAAGCCTAACTTATTAACCGCTCAAAAGACAGTTTATCCGACTGTCTAGACTCGTGTGTACCAACACGAGTCTCAATACGTTTCAACTCGACTAACCGATCGTGACTTATCATAATTCTCGTATTACATAGCACCCAAGTTGCACACTTGTTACTATTTGTGTATAAACCATGTTGGAGTAGTACCCCGAAACGTATAATTATCCTGAATCGTAGCTTGTCTCATAAATCATATAAGTATATTTATTTTGTGTAATAATATTTTAGAAGATACTCTTTAAGGAAAATATAAGTTTAGTTATTAAAATCAATTAATAACATTTTTTACTTTTTCCCAAATATTGTTTGAAAGTCATCTTTATTGTTACAAATAGTTAGTCATTGAAAACATTTTGATTTGGTATATAATTCGCTTGTCCAAAACACTTAGGGGAATTCATATATAGAAATATTAGCAGTTCGTTATGTTTTGATTTTATAAAAATTTGGGCAGAGTTTCCTCTGTTTTTGTACAAACCAGACAACACCCGTTGTCTACAATTTTCCCCAAAATCAACTTTCAAACACAATTCGTCATGTCCTTTTATCCACAATTCCGATTCACGAGACTATATACGTTTTGTCACCTATGTATACTTCTTTATATATATAGCAATATATATATATAATATAGTCCGACAATATAGTCCAATGTTATTTAGTCTGATGTTTGATATCATAAGTCATGTTAAGTTAACCATTTACCAAAACGTCCGATATAATATATAGTTACCGTTTATTATCCGGATCGTTCGCGAGTTAAAACTAATTTGTCCATATCAATATATTTATAAAGTTATAATTTTCATAAATATAATAATATTTACAAATACATAACATTTATAAATATTTGATATATATAAATAATAATAAAATACGAATTTAAAGTATACCAAATCACACGCGCGTAACCCGAAGCCACCTCCAACTACGTGCAGACCGGAACGTTGACTCGGGTTCATTCAAACCCGAAATCTAACCCGCGAGATGGTTGAACATATCTGACCCGCATCAAATCTGACCCGGACCTGAAACACAACCACGACTAGAACCCCCAGCTATACGAACAAAATCACAACTAGACCCGACCCGGATCTAACATGGACCAGGTATGACTTCGAGGTCCGAAAGCTAACCAAATCGTAACCAAGGCCCAAGGCCCGAACTAGAAAACGAACACAAGCAGCCCGATCCCAAAACCCGACCGAACCATGACCAAACCAAACATGTCACTACCACCTATTGCGTTCACCACCAACCACTACACCCCACGCCCTTCGGATCTACTGAAAACGAGCCATCTATCGAACCAGGAAACACCCAAACTACAACCGCATCGGACCACCACAACCCTTCACCAGCCGCTGTCACCTACCACCACTCTATACCTCGACCCTTCACCATCACAGCTCGTCTTCTACACAACACACAACGAAGACCACCACAAAGCACCTCATGAGTTGTTCCCGCGTCTGTGTTCAGTCCCAACGGCTGCCGCCTTGAATCACCATGAAGCATCACAGCCCGACTGCGCCTAAAACCATGCACCGCCACCACAAAGCTCTGTGGTGGCCGACCGCTGCACTGAGAGGAGGGACATGGAGAGAGACCGAGAGGGAAGATAGAGGGAATTAGAGAGACGAGCAGGAGAGGGATTGTAGAGAGAGAGAGAGAGAGCTTGGTTTTAGAGAGAGTGGGCTTAGGGTTTTTCTTGGTGGCTGATGAAAAATGAAGGAGGAATTAAGAATATGATGTTTTTATAGGTAGAGTTAGGTTGGTAGGTGGACATCGCGTGTCGAACCCGTTTTAAACGTAAAATTCCTCGGTTCGTGTTTAAACTAAACAGTTGGTAAAAAAATCTAATCGGTTAAGATCGTAATTAAAAATAATAATAAACCGAGCTAAAGTATAAATATTTTCGTTATCCGACGCGTGCTTTCAGAACAAGCGTTTAAAGATTCGATCACGGTTTCGTTTGTTAAAACGATCAGTTAACTTCCGAAACTTAATAATTAACAATATTTATAATAAATAATTATTTAGAACCACATCGGTATTGATCGGAAGTTGCCGGTTGTCACATTTTCCCCATGTTACAGAAATTTTGTCCTTAAAATTTGGAGTAGGATACCTTCGAAGAACAAATGGGAGTACAACAAAAGAGTCAACGGACTTATCGACACAATGGTACGAGATAAAGTTTCAGAATCAACTGAATGCAAAGTGTAGACAATAGCTTTTGTCAACAAATACTATTGGCGCACCTCAAACAAAGAAACGAATGCACCAACGTTTTCATTACACACCGCAAGGGGTGTTTGGATGTAAGGCAGAATCCAAACATACAACTGTTGACACGTGTACAAAATACGTGTATGATTGTGTGAAAGAATAATGAATCAACAAAAATTAGATTCCTTTACGATTGAATGTTGAATGTCACATCCTCAAATTTCCACTGCAGGGTTTTACCGCGAGGCGCATGACAAACCAGGATTCAAGTCAACGGTCACAAAAAAGACACTATATGAAGTACGTAAACCCAAAGACATAGATTTCATAAGCGGAAGCATTTAAAGAATTTAATCTCTACAAAACAGTGTTCCCAAATATCCAAGACACTTATTACAAAACATGCTACTAATCCTAGATGCCAATGCAGACCCGTGCGCCTAGTCCAACCGGTGCTACCTTAGCGACCTGAAAAAAACATGCCAAAAAGAGACGTCAACATATAAAATGCTGGTGAGTTCACAGGTTTGTTCAATATGTTACCAAGGATTACCAAACTTTTACCATGTCCATACTATATCAATGTTACCAAGTACGCTAGCTAGGCGTATGTTTTATTACTACTACGATTGTAAAACCATTACTAGACTGTTACCAATGTTCGGCTCGCGTGTGTTCTGCAATGTTAACAATGTTACCAGTTCGAGACAATATGCACCCGCCCGGCCCTCCAAGCCGTCGAGTGGGGTCTGTCAAACCCAATAGATCTATCCACATTTCCCCCGTTGTGCATCCCCGCACATTCATGGTTTTCCCCGGGACTTTCAAAGATTGTATAGCAATGCCAAGTTAAAACCATAGTATGACATATGTTACCAAAATAGTTTAGCGCATGTTTTTTCCCCCAAAAGTTAAAGCAGTAAAAGTGGGGCCGTGAACTCACCTTAGGTTGCGTTCTTCAGTAATATAAGAAAGCCAAGCCCTTGATAATCCCACTACCGGAGATCTATCAAAATGTTCACATAAGTGATCCGACTAATAACCATAAGGTTATCTAGTCCACGATTGTCCAGATCGTGACCAAGTATGTTTTAAAACGTGCTTAATTGTTCAACCGACACACTAGACCGACCCGACATCCCGTTGTTGACCCATTACCCTAACTAATCAAGTACACATAGATTACACACAAGGTTCAAGCATAAAACACTTATTTTGTATCAAAAATCTCATTTTTGAATCCATAGGGTCGAACCAGGAAATCTTGTTCCACCTTCGCCCCTTTTTAAACCACATTCGACCCTTTGGAAGCCACCTTCGACCCATTCGAAGTCACATTCGACCTTTTGAACTTATTCGACCAATATTGTCCTAGTTCGACCCTGGGATTCCACTTTCGACCACCCGATTGGTCGAAGGTGCCCAGGTTCGACCCTTGCAGAATATTTTTCCCAAAAACGCTTCAAAAATATCTGAAACATCGCGAAACATCACCAAACACAGCAGTTGAATATGATTAACATATCCCCACAAAACCCCACCAATTTTGCCCCAAAACCTGTTCATTTTAGCCCTTTCTCAAAATGGCAAAAATTATGAAAACATCACATCATGCATGAAATCTTTACCCAATTTGGAAACTTTTTGAAATCAGTCCATAATCATCAAACTTCTTCACCGGTTGAGATAGCGCTGGCACGACACTCTACCCCACATCATCCCACTTCCTCTTGTTCCCCTCCGAACCCTTCGCAGTAGTACCCTTAGGAGGTAAAACACCTTCTGCTACCTTTAGGTTAGTCATTCGATAAGCCGATCGAACAAATTCAGCAAGAGTGGGAAGATTCCCAGCAGCCACTAACCCTGCAATCTCCGAAACTAACCCAGAAACGTAGTGCTCAATCCTCCTATACTCGGGTGTGTGCAAATCAGGGCATAATACCACAGCTCGTTCCTCCTCACGGTGTACTCCTCAATCTCGGACCCAACTATCTTGTAACTCCAGACCTCATGCTCCAACTTCTGTACTACCTCCCTTGGACAGTACTCACTCCTCAACAGATGCAAAAAATCCGCCCAAGGCATAGCAACAGCCTCCCCCAATCCCATGTTCTGTGCAGTAGCATTCCACCACAACAATGCAGGCCCCTCAAATGTCGCGGTAGCATACTTAACCCGGTCCCCAGCGGGACAGTTACACATGACGAACACCGATTCAACCTTCTCCAGCCATCAGAGCAGTCCCACCACTCCCTCAGTTCCAGCGAAGTTATGGGGCTGACAGTCCCGAAACTTCTTATAAGAGCACTGAGGTGGAGGTGGATTGACAGCGATACCTGAAACACGATACACGAATAAAATACAAAAGAAAGAACATGACACACAAGAATGAGGCAAAGTCGACAGAAACCAACTCACCACCCATGGCATTAATCCCAGCCTGGAAAGTAGCTATGGCCATATTCACTTGCTGCTGTAACAAGTCATTCAGTTCAGCTTGGGTCATGTTGATGTTACCACGATCACCGCCGCCAGCACGGCCACCGCCGCCACCACGACGTCCACCACCACGAGCACCAGACATGATCTGACAATCAAGAAATCGAGGGATTTAGATTCACCTCTAGTGTTAACCACTAGAAATTTACAAGAGTTAACCTAGGGACAAATGCAGGAATGTACACCTAAACTCAAAGTCCACCGAGATTTTCATCCATTTCAGTTTATGATTTCGTGTGCACCCGAAATGATAAACTGCTCTACATGGTCCTCCAAATGTACTCCTAGTTCAGACTCCGGCCACCGAATATCGTCACCTAGTAACGTCTTACGATAGGTGCAAGTGTAAGGAAGCATGTGTGTGCTAGAGTCAACAAGTCAGCTTCTTCCTATTCAATTCCAAAGAAGAAAACAAGAGTAGGTAAGAACCCGAGCAAAAGTGGATGATGTAACACAGAAGTATGATGATGATGTAAAGACACCCCGACAAAGTTAGTCCGTATCCCCAGTAAGCGACTCAAAGTATGTGACCGTCTAGTGTGTGTGACTCGGCTATAGACCAGACTCTACATGCAGTCCTAGTTCACTACAACCATTGGCTCTGATACCAATCTGTCACACCCTCAAATTTCCATTACGGGGTTTTACCGCGAGGCGCATGATAAACCAGGAGTCAAGTCAACGGTCACAATAAACGACAATATATGAAGTACGTAAACCCAAAGACATAGATTTCACAAGCGGAAGCATTTAAAGAATTTAATCTCTATAAAACAGTGTTCCCAAATATCCAAGACACTTATTACAAAACATGCTACTAATCCTAGACGCCAATGCAGACCCGTGCGCCTAGTACAACCGGTGCTACCTTAGCGACTTGAGAAAACATGCCAAAAGAGACGTCAACATATAAAATGCTAGTGAGTTCATAGGTTTGTTCAATATTTTACCAAGGATTACCTAAACTTTACCATGTCCATACTATATCAATGTTACCAAGTACGCTAGCTAGGCGTATGTTTTATTACTACTACGATTGGAAAACCATTACCAGAATGTTACCAATGTTTGGCCCGCGTGTGTTTTGCAATGTTACCAATGTTACCAGTTCGAGACAATATGCATCCTCCCGGCCCTCGAAGCCATCGAGTGGGGACTGTCAAATCCAATAGATCTATCCACATTTCCCCCGTTGTGCATCCCCGCACATTCATGGTTTTCCCCGGGACTTTCAAAGATCGTATAGCAATGCAAAGTTAAAACCACAGTATGACATATGTTACCAAATTAGTTTAGCGCATGTTTTCTCCCACAAAAGTTAAAGCAGTAAAAGTGGGGCCGTGAACTCACCTTAGGTTGCGTTCTTCAGTAATATAAGAAAGCCAAGCCCTTCATAATCCCACTACCGGAGATCTATCAAAATGTTCACATAAGTGTTCCGACTAATAACCATAAGGTTATCTAGTCCACGATTGTCCAGATCGTGACCAAGTATGTTTTAAAACGTGTTTAATTGTTCAACCGACACACTAGACCGACCCAACATCCCGTTGGTGACCCATTACCCTAACTAATCAAGTACACATAGATTACACAAAAGGTTCAAGCATAAAACACTTAGTTTGTATCAAAAATCTCATATTTGAATCCATAGGGTCGAACCAGGAAATCATGTTCCACCTTCGCCCCTTTTTAAACCACATTCGACCCTTTGGAAGCCACCTTCGACCCATTCGAAGTCACATTCGACCTTTTGAATTGATTCTACCAATACTGTCCTGGTTCGACCCTAGGATTCCACTTTCGACTACCCGATTGGTCGAAGGTGCCCAGGTTCGACCCTGGCACAATATTTTCCCCAAAAACGCTTCAAAAATATCCGAAACATCGCGAAACATCACCAAACACAGCAGTTTAATATGATTAACATATCCCCACAAAACCCCACCAATTTTGCCCCAAAACCTGTTCATTTTAGCCCGTTCCCAAAATGGCAAAAATTATGAAAACATCACATCATGCATGAAATCTTTACCCAATTTGGAAACTTTTTGAAATCAGTTCATAATCATCTTAATATTGCTTAGTTTTTCATATGTTTGAAAACCTCATAATGTTCTATTGATCATACAAGCATGCATCGAGCCCTAGCTTTATTAAAAACCCCCAATTTAGACATGATATTATTAATCATCTAATTGTGACCATAAACAATCCTAAATTAACACATAATTAACATAATGTTCTATTGATCATACAAGCATGCATCGAGCCCTAGCTTTATTAAACAATCCTAGATCATGCTTCTAGCATTAGTACAGCAGCAAATCATCAAACAACACATAATATCACATAACACCTAATTAACATATGTTTATTGATACGAAAACCTATATTTAATGATAGGGTTTTGGTTTAGAAAGGTGTTTAAAAGGTTTTTATTGATAAAAACATCCTTAGAATAGATCTGGACATTTAGGCTTGATGAAAACGAATTAAAAATGCTTTGAAAAGGTTTAGGATTAAACACACCTTGGATTCTTGATTAGATGTTTTTGGTAGGTTAGATTATGAAAAAAAGAGCAAAAACTCCTTCCTTAGTGAAATGGTGAAAAATGACAAAGTTTGGTATTTATACTAGTCCACAGGCGCCCCTTTCACCTGGTCGAATGTACCCACATTCGCCCCTTTCTCAGGGTCGAATGTACCTTAACTGGTCGAATGAAATTCTATTGTTTTCACATTCCAGGTTCGCCCCTTCCTTAAAGGTCGAACCTAGATCATTTTCCAGGTTCGCCCCCACGCTGTGGTCGAACCTGGATCTATGTTTTCTAGTTTTTCCAGATTGTCGTGTTTAACGTATTTTAACGCATCCTAACACATGAACATGTAATCTTAATCTATGTTTAACATATATAAGCATGGATGATCATCTACACATCGTTTAAACACGTATTTGCATATAATCCACCATATAAGAATCAATCTACACATAGCACTTAATTTAGTTTATGTAATTTCACCAACAACGAGACCCGGTACTAGTGTATTCCCAAAATGACTCCTAATGGTCCTCCAGACCATTGAACCCTGGACAATACTATCCTGACCCGACCCGACTCAACTAACCTGGTTAAGTCCGTTTATAAATGTTTCTCGCTTAGGTAGACTTCGGTGTTACTAAAATGTTTAAGCCAAACATGTCGGGTATCACATTGAAGGCCACTAACACAAAATAATAGGGATGTAAATCATACTCAAAAGATATAACTAGGTTCTAAAACAGGAACCTTAGAAGCTCAAGGAACAAGATCATCATGATCTTAAACTGGTTTAAGAAAGGCAATGTCACAAATGACACGAACAGGGGAGGATCGGCAATCACGTCCGTCACAACAACTCAGCTTCAACAGTAACGAGTGTCAACCTTAGTACACAAGAAACCCGATCCATAAGAACCCCGGTCCACAACATGAACCGTAATGAATCCAGACAATACAAGAGATGACTCAAACATGCATGCAACTGAGAACCAAATACCCAAAGAAACGCTCCCCAAAAACACGAAAAGATACAAGGATCACAACTAATGGTAATAAGAATAAGTAACCCAAGCCGAGGAACTGATTCCTCAAGGTGAATACAAGATAATTGCTATAGACTGTCACATAATCAACCCAGCCTAACCGGGGATATGCTGAAGACCCTTACGGACGTCACGCTGGCGAATCAAGACAAACGATGACTTCCTCACCCCATACCCGAACTAGATGCAACACGACACACGATAACCAAGGACTTACCCTTCTAAGGCGTAGGCACAAAAGGCAGTAACAGATGAAGCTTAACAGATATGAAGCTCTTAATAGTACGAGAACCAAAATAAAACGAAGCATAGCGACAAATAAGAAGACATACCTGTAACAGTATCAGGATCCCCCTGGTTCGCCCGTAGTGTAACCCTCTAGGAATCACAAGAAGTTGATCTAGGTCCGATTCGGGTCCATCCGTCCAAACACAAAGTCCACTAGGATTTTCATGCATTCCAGTTTATGATTTCATGTGCACCCGACATGATAAACTGCTCTACATGATCCTCCAAATGCACTTTAACCTTGAAGTTCAAGTCACCGAATACTAGATTCAAAATTAAACAGATGATGTGGCATAAAAGATGATGACACCGACACTCCGACAAATTCAATATGTTACCCATATGTTAAGACTCAAACATATGTGACCGTCTAGTGTGTGTGAGACTCGGCTGTAGACTTGACTCCATATGCAGTCCTAGTTCACTATAACCATTAGCTCTGATACCAATCTGTCACACCCTCAAATTCCACATGCGGTGTTTTACCGCGAGGCGCGTGACATAACAGGATCCAAGTCAACGGTCACAATAAACGGCAACTAAATGCAAACCAAAACCATAAGTTTACTATTAAACCAACAGCGGAAGCTTTAAAAATCATGTTTACAACCCATCAAAGTAAGTGAAGTCTGAAATTATTTAAAGACATGCGACTAAAACCCTAGACGCCATGTGAGACTCCGTGCGCCTAAACTCGATGCTTCTACCTTAGCGACCTGAGAAAACATGCCAAAAAGATGTCAACATATAATGCTGGTGAGTTCACAAGTTTTAAGTTCACAAAGCGTTTCCATGTGTGGAGAGTTTCATCACAAAAATACCATGTTATGAAAGGCGTTTAAATAAACAACAAGTGTTTCCTTACTACTACAGTCGTGTTGCTGAAACCATTACTGATAAGCGTTGCCTGCGTTGTAGCCCGTGTTGCCAAAAGTTAGAGACAATATGCACCCGCCCCTCTCCAAGCCGTCGAGTGGAGCTTGTCAGGCCCAATAGATCTATCCACATTCCCCCCGTTATGTATACCCACATATTCAGGGTTTCCCCAGGGACTTACGTGTTGCAACGTATAGTAAATAAAAGGCAAGCAATGTATCATAAGCGCTGCGTTTCCAAAAGTGTTGCGTTTCCAAAAGTGTTGTGTTTCCAAAAGTGTTGCGTTTTCAAAAGTGTTACATTTCCAAAAGTGTTGTGTTTTTATAACATAAACGTTGTATTGTTAAAACGTGTGGCATGTTTCTCCCCGAGAGAAAAGTGTGTAAAAGAGGGGCCGTGAACTTACCTTAATTTCCATGCTAAGCTAGCAAACAAAGCCTGAAGCCTCGACCAACTTCCTTGTGCCCTAATTACCAACAAAGGACACCTAAAAAGTCTATCACACATAAGCCTAACTTATTAACGGCTCAAAAGATAGTCTATCCGACTGTCTAGACTCGTATGTACCAACACAGGTCTCAATACGTTTCAACTCGTATTACATAGCATCCAAGTTGCACACTTGTTACTATTTGTGTATAAACCATGTTGGACTAGTACCCCGAAACGTATAATTATCCTGAATCGTAGCTTGTCTCGTAAATCATATAAGTATATTTATTTTGTGTGATAATATTTTAGAAGATACTCTTTAAGGAAAATATAAGTTTAGTTATTCAAATCAATTAATATCATTTGTTACTTTTTCCCAAATATTATTTGAAAGTCATCTTTATTGTTACAAATAGTTAGTCGTTGAAAACATTTTAATTTTGTATATAATACGCTTGTCCAAAACACTTAGGGGAATTCATATATAGAAATAATAGCAGTTCTTTATGCTTTGATTTTATATAAATTTGGGCAGAGTTTCCTCTGTTTTTGTACAAACCAGACAACACCCGTTGTCTATAATTTTCCCCAAAATCAACTTTCAAACACAATTCGTCAAGTCCTTTTATCCACAATTCCGATTCACGAGACACTATACGTTTCATCACCTATGTATACTTATTTATATATATAGCAATATATATATATATATATATATATAATATAGTCTAATGTTATTTAGTCCGATGTTCGATATCAAAAGTCATGTTAAGTTAACCACTTACCAAAACATCTGATATAATATATAGTTACCGTTTATTATTCGGATCGTTCGCGAGTTAAAACTAATTCGTCCATATCAATATATTTATAAATTTATAACATTCATAAATGTAATAATATTTACAAATACATAACATTTATATCACACGTGCGTAACCCGAAGCCAACTCGAACTACGTGCAGACCGGAACGTTGACTCGGGTTCATTCAAACCCGAAATCTGACCCGCGAGATGGTTGAACAGATCTGACCCGCATCGAATCTGACCCAGACCCAATAGACAACCATGACTAGAACCCCCAGCTATACGAACAAAATCACAACCACACCCGACCCGGATCTAACATAGACCAGGTATGACTTCGAGGTCCGAAAGCTAACGAGATCGTAACCGAGACCCAAGGCCCGAACTCGAAAACGAACACAAGCAGCCCGATCCCAAAACCCGACCGAACCATGTCCAAACCGAATATGTGACCACCACCTATTGCGTTCACCACTAACCACTACACCCCACGCCCTTCGGATCTACTGAAAACGAGCCATCTATCGAACCAGGAACCACCCAAACTACAACTGAATCGGACCACCACAACCCTTCACCAGCCATTGTCACCTACCACCAACCTATACCTCGAACCCTTCACCATCACAGCTCGTCTTCTGCACAACACACCACGAAGACCATCACAAAGCCCCTCATGAGTTGTTCCTGCGTCTGTGTTCAGTCCCAATGGCCGCCGCCTTAAACCACCATGAAGCATCACAGCCCGACTGGGCCTAAAACCATGTGCCGCCACCACAGAGCTCTGTGGTGGCTGGCCGCTGCACTAAGAGGAGGGCCAGGGAGAGAGACCGAGAGGGAAGATAGAGGGAAAGAGAGAGACGAGCGGGAGAGGGATTGTAGAGAGAGAGAGAGATAGAGAGAGAGCGAGCTTGGTGTTAGAGAGAGAGGGCTTAGGGTTTTTCTTGGTGGCTGATGAAAAATGAAGGAGGAAGTAAAAATATGATGTTTTTATAGGTAGGGTTAGGTTGGTAGGTGTACATCGTGTGTCGAACCCGTTTTAAACGTAAAATGCCTCGGTTCGTGTTTAAACTAAACAGTTGGTAAAAAAAACATTTGAGTCGGTTAAGATCGTAATTAAAAATAATAATAAACCGAGCTAAAGTATATTTTTGTTATCCAACACGTGCTTTCAGAACACGCGTTTAAAGATTCGATCACGGTTTCCTTTGTTAAAACGATTAGTTAATTTCCGAAACTTAATAATTAACAATATTTATAATAAATAATTATTTAAAACCACATCGGTATTGATCGGAAGTTGCCGGTTGTCACATCTAAGACTACACAATGTCATGAGATGGGGGAAGAGCCTCCAACTGCCACGTAGCCCCATGGGTTTGCCCTCCACATCACGAAAACCATGGGGTGGTAGGTAAGGACTAATATTTTTTGATTAAATTATTTAATGAATAACATTAATTTAGAGTAGATAAATCACATACAATTAAAAAACAAAATAAATAAACAAATTATAATGTGACAGTTACAATATTTAAAAAAAAAAAAATAATCTTAACTTACCTCTTTAAATACCAACTATATCTTCAAAACCTAGACACTTCAAACCTACTTAACGATTTATTCTCTCTTGCATCTCTTAGATGGCAAGAGCGTTGGACAGTCTTCGTTTTGAAATGATGTATTTCCATGATTTTATTCCTTCATCCAATTCAAAGTAGTCATGTTGAAATACACTTGATTAACTATTTGTAACGGATCTTTCCTCAACTCCTTGTACTTATTATCAAATATCATCTACAGAAATCTAGGGTACATCAGAAACTTATCACCTTTCAATCCTTGAAGCACTTCTTTCATATGATGAAAGATCATCCCAAGCACATCATAACCTCCACTAACTGGTCCAAAAACGTAAAGTATCACATGAAGCAGATACTTGTATGGAGAACACAACTTAGCTTTGTGTAATTGGCAATCTCAATAGGATCATCAAGAGAATCAGTCAGCCGCGGTGTTTCTCTGGTGTCTTGTTCAGTAACTAGAACCATCTGACCTTGTATTCTGCTTCGAATACATGATTTGTTCTCCCAGAATGTTATAGAAGCTTTCTCCCAGAATTCCACTTAATGATCTTTGTAGATGGTAACTGGTTGAGCAATGGCATGCACGATCCTTGATCTTCGCAAATAATCAATAATCCCTAAAAAATCATCATACTTCAGATCAACCGGACCAATATATGCAAAGCAGTTATTTTTGGCCTCGAACTTCAATTCTTTAGGTGCTGCCTGCTGTTATACATCCTGTTGTTGTTGTTCAGCCATTTAATCTGCAAAAATACAATCAAACAATGCAAAAATACGTCAATTCGGATAAAACATCAAAAATAGTCAAAATACCATCTTCATTCGACCTTTTGAGGGTTCGAATGAGTTTGAAACATGTCGAATGAACATCAAATTTGTTCATTCGACCTCAATGATATTCACTCAACCCTTCGAAGTGGTCGAATGGACAGTTTTTCAAATTTAAAATGACCAATTCGTTGTTTAATCTGTTTTAACATCACATTTTGATTGCAAATTGTCCTAAACTGACCGACTAACACTGGTTAACCATCAATTTTGTCAAACATACAATTATCAATGGTTTTCACTAAATCTAGGGTTTATAAGAATCGATTATGAACAGTAGACTATTTAAACACTAAATTTTGTAATCTTCTCCCCTAAAACAAACGATAAGTGAATGTTCATGGTCAATTTTGATTAATAACACGTTTAAGTCCATGAATCAAAAGCCTAGGGTTCAGTTCTTATTATTATCGATTCTGACTTGAATCTGAATCCATTACCTGTGTTTTGGTATGGAAATGTTTAGGAAATCACAAGGAACAATAATCAAAGGTCTATGAACAAAAGCAAAACAGTGGTGTAATGATTAAAATCTGAGAACTGTTTGAAATGTACTTCGAATGAAGGAACTCATATATATAAGGCAGCTTCATTCGACCCTTTCAGGGTTCGAATGGGGTGCATTGATGTTCATTCGACCTAATCAAAGGGCGAATGAATATCAATGGGGTTCGAATGGATTTTTAAAACTAAACCACTTTCATTCGACCTTCTGAAATGATTCGAATCAATCCACAGAAGTTTATTCGACCTAATGAAAGGTCGAATGGAAATCTGGAAAAACTGATTTTTACCATTTTGTCTGATTCGATTCACATTTTGTCATTTTGAACCATTTAAATATTCAAATTCTCAAAATTTCTCATTTCAATGATACAAAACTCAAATTGGCTCGTCGAACTTCAGAAAATGAGCATTTTCCAACATCGGTTATCGAAAATAACGTAGAAATGTAAGATCTTTTGCTTTTTCTGAAATTTATGCTAAAACACGCCAAAAATCTTTTTGAGTTTTTGTATATGAACTAAAGCAACAGAAAGCAATAAAATTTTTGTGATTTTCCGGTAAGAGGATCATATCAGTTTATGAGAGATCAACTCACACCGTTGTTCTATTTCAGTTTAACATTTACTGACTGTGTGACTCAGCAATTGCTGATATTTCTATCCACATAAAATCACATGCAGAGTATTAAGCAATGCTTTAAAATGATACACTTAAATGTATTAATAACTAACTCACTTGTGGTTCCCACACACATGACATACTCCCGTATCAAGGAAATTTGCACAAAGATTCACTGTAACGCATGATTAGGCTGTTGTTATCCGTAATTACAAGGTATGAGGTACAGAGGTGTACAGGTCAGCAAATCAATGCTACAGAGTAACATATGCAATATACCAGGTTGAGGTCTTATATCAATCATGATTTGCATCAGTGATTAGATACGATGCATCAGATAATCTTTGATTATCATAACACATTTAAAGTTCATCAATTCGGTAACTTTAGGGTTTGGCATTAAAGCTCTTTTATTAAGATACCCTATCTGATCTAGGTCTATAAATTAATACGACAAAAGATCAGGTAGGCTATCCCCAGATAACAATCAACATAACGACCCGAAACCTCCGATTTTGTACAAACCCTATCAAACGAAATTACAGTACGAATACCATATGCCCATGAGGTGTTCAACCACATAGCAAGTAGTTCATTATGTTTGTATCATTAAGGCAAGCATTAATAAGTCTATGAAGCCTATCAGCACATCACACAAAATCAATCACATATCAGATCTGTAACTTTACAAATCTTAACATGCAAAAGATCCTCACTGATGTACTATCTTCTCCTCTTTTTCTCCAGGAAAAATCATTTTGGATATTCTGATTTTTGTGGTTTTTCAAATTTTTCAAATGTTTTTGGTTTTTTTAGAATAAAATACTCCCCGTGAAATTAAAAACATATTTTTGGATTTTTAATTTTTGAAAGTATAAAACAAATGAAAATTGATAAACCGATGAGGAGATTAGTCCAGCTTTTCTTTAATACCGTTAGCTTTTAGTAAAAATTCAAATATGGATTTGTCAAAAACTTTGGTAAAAAGATCAGCTCTCTGATAGTCAGTGTGGATTTTGACCATGTCAATCAACCCTTTAGCCTTAGAATGATTAACAGTGTCTTTAGTGAGTGCTATGGCTACTTCATTATCACAATGAATGGGGGTTTTCAGAAATTGCAAACCGTAGTTGCGCATCTGCTGTTGAATCCAAAGAACCTGTGAACAGCAACTCGAGGCTGACACATATTCGGCTTCACATGTTGATAAGGCAACTGACGTCTGCTTCTTGCATTGCCAGGTCATGAGCCTACTCCCCAAAAATTGACATCCAGCCGTTGTGGATTTCGCGTCAATATTACAGCCACCAAAATCTCCATCACTAAAAGCAATAAAGTCAAAATTATCATCACTAGGGTACCATAGTCCACGCAAGGGACAACCCTTCAGATATCTTAGCATTCTCTTGACAGCTGTAAGGTGACGCTATTTCGGCTTCGATTGAAATCGAGCACAAAGACATGTGGCAAACATTATATCCGGCCGAGAAGCAGTCAAATACATTAATGATCTAACAATGGCTCGATATGTAAAAGGGTTAGTAAGCTCCCCCTTAGCATCAACTCCAATCACGTGATTAGGTTGTATGGGAGTGTCAATTGGCTTCGAATCCTTCATCTGGAATCGGCTCAAGACATCAGAAACGTATTTCGTCTGGTGGATGAAGATCCCCGATGGCAATTGATCAACTTGCAATCCCAGAAAGAACTGCATTTCTCCCATAGAGCTCATCTCAAACTTTTCCTGCATGACCTTTTCGAATTCCCTGCATAAAAGTTCATTAGTAGAACCAAATATAATGTCATCAACATAAATTTGCACTACAAGCAAGTCACCCTCTGTTCGTTTCGTGAACAGGGTACAGTCTACCAATCCTTGTTTGAATCCTTTAGAGAGAAGATATGTGCTAAGCTCTTCGTACCATAGTCTCGGGGCTTGGTGCAAACCATACAATGCTTTGTTTAGCTTGTAGACGTTATCCAGGTGGATAGGATCCTCAAAACCCGGTTGTTGCCCGACATATACTTCTTCCTTGACCACACCATAGAGAAAAGCACTCTTAACGTCCATCTGATACACCTTGAATTTCATGTAAGATGCATACGCAAGAAACATTCGAATTGCTTCAATGCGCGCAACCGGTGCATAGACTTCATTGTAGTCAATTCCCTCCGTTTGACGAAACCCTTGTACCACCAATCGAGTTTTGTTTCTAACAATAACACCTCGATCGTCCTTCTTGCACTTAAACACCCATTTAGTGCCAATCTTCTTTTGGTCTGGTGGTAAATCAGTCAACGTCCAGACTCCGAGTTTCTGAAATTGTTGTAGTTCTTGCTGCATCGCATCCACCCATGATTCGTCTTGTAAAGCTTCCTTGTATGTTCTTTGTGACAACTGTCAAAATTTGGATATTGTTCTATTACGATAATAATTACCATGAGAATGATGAGCTATATGTAGTATTTGATTGGGGAAAATTAGAGTTGTTAGAAGCTCAATAGTAACGTTCAAGTAATAATAGGAAATTTGAAGGAATTTTATGAACTTCTAGATTGTTTGATAACGGGTTATCGATATTGATTGATGACGACCCGGTTAATATTTTAGAGCCTGGAATCGATCCGTAAGATATGAAATAATATTTTAGAGTAAAAATATTGTTAAGGCTAGTATAGATTTTAATTAGTGGCTTTGAACCGTTAAGGCCGGAGAGTTGCGCGTTTTAGATTTTTAGCGCAAATCCGAGCCCGGAACGATGAGAAAACCTCTAATGTGATCAAAATTAGCTAAGAATAAATATTAATATAGGGGAATGTTATTATGGACCGAATAGGTAGAAACCTTAATTAGTTATTACGAAAGGGGATTTTATAGGATAGGAGATTGAGTATTATGTTTTAAGATTTATAAAAAAAAAAAACAATATATGATACCCAAACCCCCTCCCCTAAAACCGCTCGAAACAACCCTCCCCCATATAATAACTTTGTGATTGTTGTTGTTGTTGTTATTATTATTATTATTATTATTATTATTATTATTATTATTATTATTATTATTATTATTATTATTATTATTATTATTATTATTATTAGAAATCCTCACCATTTCCCCATAAATACCCACCCATACCTCATTTCTTACACATACACACACACATACACTTCAAGAAAAACCATCCAACTTCTTTTTCTTTTCTTCTTGGCCGATTACCCCCATCAACACAACAATCTTCTTGTTTTGTCCATGCAATCACATAAATGGACACTACAACTTAGATAAGTTAGTGTTCTTGGAGATTTAAAGCCAAAGATCAAAGATTCTAGAGAAAGAAGCAAGGATTGGAGCCTTTTATCAAGGTAAGTTCTTGAATAGAAACCCTTTATAATTTTGTTTTAATCAAAACTTTCACCAAACAATCAAAGATAATACAAAGGGGTTTTGTTAAATAAACAATGGGAATGAGATGGAATGAAAATAAAAATGGATATATATGTATATATGTGTGCCGTGAGTGTGTGTATATGTATATATATATATATATATATATATATATGAACCGCATACATGTATACATAGAGGGATAAATGTGAAATCAATTGTTTAGTTGGTAAAATGATAGATTTAGCTTAGATCCTTTGATTTTAAGGACATGCAATAAGGTTTTCTGAAAGGATTCAGATCTGATGTAAAAGCTTATTTTGATGATTTGATGGTCTAATAAAATGGTATGAAGATAGAATTGGTAAGATGTGGTTTAGTTGAAGAAGGTGTTTATGTCTTAGCATTGTTTTTGTTGAGCTTTTGAGGTGATTTAGACTTAGGTACAGGTCTGATCATAATAATAACAAGATGGTTTTCATAAATTTAAAATGGTGTAAAACACGATTGGATAGGTTCTACACGCTTGGGATACCTTGCATGTACGATCCAAATGCGTTTTACAGCTTAAAATGCCTAAAACATGAGTTTTGATAAAGATATTCTAAAATTTATTTAGAACAGGTTTTTATAACTTAAAATGATGTAAAATAAAGGAAAATTAAACATTTATAAAAAGATTTAGGTCAAAACTTGAATAAACTTGTGAAAGATGCGCAAAAATGCTTGTTTTCGACAAAAACGACGCATCTAAAAGATTATTTTTAAATCTGATGTAAAACAGCTATTTTTCATTAAAATGAGTATAAAAGACTTTATTTAGGATGTATAACATGATTACCATGTTGAAGGATGTTTACGGTACAAAACTATGTCATAGAAGTCACTTAGAATGTGAATTTTGAGGTGTTTTAGTGATAGAATAAGCAATTGATTTAAGATGATGAATTGGGTATTATTAAAGTATGAATTTAGATTTATACACTAAGTTGATGTGTGACATCGGCAATATATACGGGATGAAAATTGTTAAGATAAGCTTTATTATGTGTTTTAATGACGTATTAACTGGTACTAGAAATACGAGATAGATCGGGGAATGACATTGGACATGAGATGATTACTTGGAGATGTTAGTAAAGCTAAAATGGTTTATGAGCGATTCACATCTATTTTTAGGGAGTATGTTCAAATAAGAATGACCGCGTGTGTACACGGATTTAGTTTGTATTGACGAGGTTAGACTAGATATTACATACGAGTAAGCAATTATTTCATTAAAGGATTTATTAAAATAGATTACGTAGTTTTAACATAAAATGATTTCACATGCAAATGCGTAAGTATGGATTTAAGGAATGGGTAATTTGACGCTATATATGTATATGTAAAGATTTAACTTTGAACCATTTACCAAGATCAGCAATGGGTTGATAGGGTAAGGGTTAACGGAAATTTTATTACTTTGATATAACGAAAGCAATGAAGTTTGGGGAAATATTTGTTTAGACATAGGATAATTACTAAAATATCCTTGCATATTATAGGTTATAATAAGTAAAGGACTTTGATTGATTGATTTCATGAATTTCTGCACTAAGGTGAGTTTCACGGCCCCTTTTCTTTTAAATGTTTTAGAACGTTTTCTAAATCGGGGGATTAACATGCTGTATGAAGGGTAGGACTAGAATTGCTGAATATTTGATGGCCTTAGGTAGTGTACGAGGTATTAATCTTTGTATTAGTACACGTAGGTCGTCTACGGACTGACATTCTCCGCACATCTTAATCATTAACTCTTAGAGCCGTAGTTTATGTTGGTAGATCTATCGGGTTGACAACCCTTACCATCCGGTTAATATTTTTGTTAGGTAAAGCATAACCTTTAAAAGTTGTTTCCTCATTAAATTGGGGTGGTAGCTTGAGAGGCTAATTGTCGTGGCTTGATTAAGCGCCTTAGGTTACATCATACATGTAGAACTAGCTAGTCTACATGATTCACTTCGAGTTGTACTCTATCATGCTTGTTAAATTAATACTTTATGTTTGATTATTTGCTATAAAACCTGTGAACTCGCCAACCATGTGTTGATGTTTTTAAGCATGTTTTTCAGGTACCAAAGTTTAGGGAATTTGAGAGTGGGTTTAGCAGGCGTTACGATAGACATGATGTTGGGACCATAAACTATAAATCATGAACTTATGTACTTATGATTTTAAATAATAAACTATGTTTTTTATTATTTCTAAATAATTGTAAACATTAACTATATAACTCTCTTCACCTTGGTATTAACATGTTTTTATTAAACTTTCTTAAGACCGGAAAAGTAAATATGTTAAACTAGAGGGTGATTGAAAGATGTCCATACGTTACTCACGTGCGATGCTAGACTTTTCGGTAACAACTTCCGTTACCTCATGACTTGCTTTCCGGTGTACGTTGTCGGGGTGTGACATTCTTGGTTCAACCTGCGAAACATAACAAGCAAAAGACCAATCATTTTGACAACCTGATTTCTGGATTTTGGCATACACGGCAACGGTTCCAATGTTATCATGTGATGTTGCACGTCTAAGCTGCCCTCGTGTCATCACACTGCTTCCAGGATCACCAATAACTTGTTCTAGCGGATGAATCTGATGAATCCGAGATTCTGGATGTTCAGGAACAGGAATCACCACTTGAACATTTAAATTCTCTGTTGTCTCCAGATCATTACTCGTATTCGATGAAGATGGAATATCTTGATTAGGGTTCACTGGTGGTGATACTGAAGTATTATCCACGACTGCTTCACTAGTAACTTCTTCTTCGTCTTCCGACTCAAAAGAATCAAGTGTTGTTGAAGCCTCCCGGAAAACCATTTCTTCAACTACAGGAGCATTGGCATCATCAGAAGCTACTACTGGATGATTCACAGTGATCGGACGCACTAACGGTGAAGTTATTGCATTTTCACACTCATAATACAATCGTAAAACAGCTTCTTCAACCATGCTTTCTAGATTGAATGACTCAAAGAGTTCTTTGTAGTCAAACATCCAATCGGGCCATTTCTTGGAACGTTCTGAGTGTAGCATTGAACATCAAGATTCGCCCACTCTTTAACTTGTCTAGTTCTTTTGTTAAACACGCGTTTTAGTGGTGTCGCGTATGCAACAAAATAACCTTCATCAGCTTTCGTTCCAAACTTCTCAGTAGGATTCAGCATCGTACATGGCGCCCCGAATGGCTCTAGAAACTCTAAGTTCGGCTTGCATCTGTTAAGTAGTTCATAAGAAGTCTTTCCAAACTTCTTCACTGTCAACACACGATTCAGTGTATAGCATGCTGCATGAATAGCCTCATTCCAGAACATAACTGGAAGATTAGAATCTGCAAGCATAGTACGAGCCGCTTCGATTAGAGTCATGTTCTTTCTTTCTGCAACACCGTTCTGTTGTGGAGTGTCTGGTGCACTGTACTCATGGTGAATTCCCTTTTCATCGCACAACGCATCCATCATAGAATTCTTGAACTCCGACCCGTTGTCACTTCTAATCCGTTTGATCTTCAAACCACGGATATTCTCTAAACGGGTAACAGAACTTTCAAGTTGTTGATCTTTTCACTCTTGTGTTGTATGCACATCACCCACAAGAATCTTGAATAATCGTTAGTAACTTCAAGACAGTATAGGTCTCCATTAATACTCTTACACTTAATAGGTCCTAAAAGGTCCATGTGTAAACGTTCAAGTGGAAAGTCAACCGAATTCACATTCTTGGGTTTGTGGGAATGTTTGTGCTGTTTTCCCTTCTTACAACCTATACACTAATCATTCAGATGAACGTGTTTCACATTTACTCCTTCTACAAGCCCGTTCTTCACCAGATTGTTCATTTTTCTCAAGTTAATATGCCTCATCCGTCTGTGCCACATGATAGATTCTTTCTCTGTAGCCTTAGAAAGAAAACACGTCACTTGCCCCTGTGTAGTGGTTGATTTGCTCATGTGAAGAATGTACAGATTGTTCACTCTAGGAGCTTTAAGCATGATCCACTCTTTCGGTATAACGAAACCAAGCTTCAAGATGTAGCAAGACTTATCATCAAAGTGTACTAAAAACTTCTTGTCACAAATTTGACTAACACTCAGCAGATTGTAATCGATTTGCTTCACATAAGGAATCCTCTCAAAACTCACTATCCCATTGCTAACACTTCCCTCCATTGTTATATAACCTCCTTTGTTTACGGCGAACGCTACATAGGCTCCATTGATATTCTTTATGTCAAAGAGTGGCGACATATCCCCGGTCATGTGCCTAGAAGGTCCATTGTTGACAATCCAAAGACGGCTAACAGGGCCAGCTGGATCTCCCTGCACCAATCACAAAATGATTAGTTTTTACGAGGGACCCAAGCCTTTGTGGTCTTGGGTCTTTGAGTGTTAACATTCAAAGATTCTTTCTTTTCACAAACTTTCTTCTCCAACATGTTGTGAATCAATCTTTTCTGATTGTTCAAAACCTCTTCACGATTCTCAATTGGTTTCTCTAAAGCTTTCGTTTTAGAAACCGGTTTTTCTTGAACCTTAGCAGTTGAAGAAGAAGCACCTAGAGAACCCTTTGGTGTCCAAGACTATTCCGAACGTTTAAGAATCCTAATTTGAGGTTGTTTAACCTCAACAGGTTTCTTTGTATCGTTCTTAAATGAAACTTTCTTGACTACCCTGTCTGATTTAATAGACGAAGGTCCAACTAATGATTTAACAGCAGGTTTAGGGTAAACCTGCTGTTTATCATTAGTTGCGCTCACCATTGGTTTCTTCAGTTTCTTCTCCAAGGCAATTCAGTTTCGATTATTATAAATAATCAGATGGTTTCCTCTTTGTGGATAAAAATGGTTTTGATTATAAAACTGTTGTCTTTGAGGATAAAATTCTTTGGGGAAAAGATTGTCTTTGTTGGTAACCATCAACCGAATTCCTTTGGTTCTGTCTGCTTTCAACCTCGTGCCTTTTGTGTCACACATCTGGGCAGTGAGCAAGTAAATTCCCTCTCTCCCACACTTGTAACACGCACGTTACTCCTCAAATGAGTTTTTGTCCTGATGATTAGCGAATGATTTAACCGGGTATTGATCATCAATACACTTTCGCCTTAAACTCTCAGGAGCGGGCTCCATTGAGTAAGCCAGTTCGAAAAATCTGTTAACCTTATCTTTAGGTTTGCCAAACTCATTGACATGAACCTTTGGTGTTTTCGAGTCATCACCATACAGTCGCTTTATTAGTTTAGGTGGAATATCATTTGTTCGTTCATGTTTAGGAAACCAAATGGTACTCTCTTGCCATATTTTTTCGATTTTTGAATAGTTAGCGAACTGAATGGGATACTCATCATCAGAAATTATCTTATTGGATCCTTCCATCCAATAAAATACTTTCACAGGCTTGTCACTCGACTCATTCTTTTCACATTGCTTAACTGGTGGATTCTTTTTGTTTTCAACCTTTTGAGGATGTGGGACCTGAGAAGGTGATACAATCTCATTCGTTCAAATGTGATTTTACAATGGAATATCATCATTCTTCTTAGGTTCCTCATTCTCAGAATCCGATTCATCAGTTACAGCGACAACTCCCTCATCATTCAACCCTAGAATCGGTCTCACATCAGAATTCGGATCACCAACACTTGAAGTGTTTGAATCGTTCTCCGATGTGGAATCTGATCTATCTGAGCTCTCTGGTGTCACTGAATTAAGATTATGATTTTCAAATAACACCGGAGAAGGAACAGATGTGTAGTTCACACTACTGGATTGAACTGGTTCCTCAATAATATGGTCTAAAACATAAGCCACATTCTTGTAACTCTCCAACTTCTTGTTAATTTTTTCAGCAAAACACTTGATTTTAGCCATTTCTAGTTTGGTTTCTTTAATTTCATTTATATAATTGTGATTGGCTATTTGTTTAAGTGAAAGAGTTTTAGTTAATTCAGAAACATCTTTCTTATAGCTCTCAAGTGTTTTGTTGAAATCTCTCTCATCCTTTCGATACGACTCAATGACGATTTTAGCACTATCAAGCTGATGCTTTTGGTGCTTAACCTCATCACCAAGTATATCACATGTACCACAATAACTATCACTAGAAGAAGAGTTAGGACTTACCGGTTTAGGAGGATCGGTCATGGCCATCAAAGCAAAATGAGCTTCCTTTCCAGCGAAAAACTTGGAGTAATCCACCTTAGTGAAAGCATCATCCACCATGCATGATTTCATCATCATCAAAAAGTCTGCTTCAGCTAGAAGTTGATCGATATCATCATGATGAGAATTCACACTAGCCTCAGAATCAGATTCGCTTTCCAAATCAGAACAGACAGATTCTCGACCATCAGAGACATCAGCAACAGAATCAATTACAGTCCCTAAAACTGCTTCTTTAACTGGTTCCTCAACCTTCTCAGTAACAACTTCTGGAACTGCCTCCTCTACAATCTCCTCAATTACAACTTCAGAAATGTTTTCCTTCACCAAGTCATCATCAACTATCACCAGCTCCTCGCTCACCACTTCTTGAGAAAAACATGCAACATTACCACCTGTGACCTCTTCAACGCCCATTTGCATTGAGTTCCAATCAAAACCTTCATCCTTCTAAATCACCAATGTTTGATTCTCATTCTACGGTTGAGTGTTTGGTGTAGAAACAGGAACAATGGTTCTGGTTTGGTTAGGTTAGGTGTTGTTTGGTTTTGGTTGGTTGTAAATGCTTGTCTCGGTGTGGTATTTTGTGAGGTGTTTTGTCGGTTTTGGTAATCGTTTTGGTTCTGATAGTTGTTTTAATTTTGGCTTTGGAATGTAACTTGGTTTTGGGATTGACGGTTTTGGTAATTTAAGCTGAAGGGGTTTCGGTTAGCTTGTTGTTTCGGTTGAGTACATTCTCTAGCAAAATGACCTCGAGTCCCATAGTTGTAACACGTAACCTTAGCTTTGTTGAAACCATAGGTAGTGTTTGGTGAAGTAGCAAGATCAGTTCTGCCGGTCTTCTCAATAAACTATGTCGCCCTTCTCATCATGCTAGCAAATGCCCATTGAATATCAATCAGTTCCATCTCTTCTTTATCGATCTAGGCATAATCCTCATTAGTCAGATTATTATTGCAGATCTGACTTGCCACCAGTCCATTGTAAGAAGCGACCATTGCTGAAACGAAAGCAATGTGTTGTTGTGCCACTTCTACTGTCACATTTTTCATGTTGGAAGTTTCCAACACGGTTGGACTTTCGCTTAATGAGGCCTGATTCATCACCGGTGCAACTTGTGGTTGCTGTTGTGGAGCACTCACGATGATGTGTAATAACATGCAGCCGACATAGGAGGTTGAGTTATGTATGAAGTTGGTGTGTATGATGGTCCAGATGTGTAATAACTAGTTTCACTCATTGATGGTTCAACCTTTGATACAAAAGCAGTTTGAGATGCAACACTTGCCCCTCCTGATGGAATAGAACTAGAAGAAGATGTTGTAGCATAGTAAAGCTCAGGAATTTGTGGAAACTGTGTTCTTTTTGCCTTTCTCCTTTCATCCGCACATGGACCAAACGGATGTAGTAGATCTGTGGTCAAAGCCTGAGATAACTGAGAATACGCTTTCTTTTCAGCTGCAAACTTCTTCTTTTCATCGTCTTTCAGGTCTTCAAGAGCAATCGATGTGTTTGTGTTTTCCACCATTGGTTGACTATAACCCCTCATAATCATCTGCCACGCTTCCCCACCTTCTAATCCCATGCCTTCAAGATGAATCTTGAATCTTCTTTGCCATCCATGATACTCGCTCATGTCCACCATCTTCGGTGGACGATTTCCATTTCCCATTGATAAGTCATTAACCAAGGTAGTAATCGCATTGGTGGTCTAACTTTGAGCTACCGCTGCTACTGCGACTCCCCAATAGTCTGGCATTTATTGTGGAGGATGTGTAATAGCAGGTTGTGATAAACTCGATATAGCAAAGTAATTCGGCATCTGTGGTGGTTGCGTGTTTACATTCTGAGCTGCTACTGCCCAAGGATTAGTAGATTCTTGCTGTAGTTGTGTCATAGAAGGTCTCGGTGTCATCGGTAATCCCCAAATGTTGTCCATGATGTTAGAAATAACAACACTTAGAAATCTGAAAATCTGGAAATTCGTTCGATCTAATTAACAAAGACGAGGGTTCGAATGAACATGAAAGACTTTGGTTCGACCTTAGAATGAGATCGAATGAGTAACTGATCTGAAAGAACTTCGTTCGACCACAATAAGAACTTGGTTTGACCCCTCGATGGTTCGAATGAACAAGAAAGCTTCGAATGAGACACAACACACTCTGAATGATAATCAAACAAACTGATTCGACCTAAAAACCCACTTGGTTCAACCTAAATCAAGTTGATTTGACCTGAAAATGATGGATTCGACCCAAAACACAGGCTCGTTCGACCCAACTCAAACACATTCGACCGGACCCATTTGAAAATCAATTTTTCTTCAAAAATCAACCAATTTGATCTGAATTATGCAAAAGTTGATGGATTTTCATGAAAATAATCAAATTTTGATCCGGATCTAATGGAGATCAAGTTTTGTGAAAGAAATTTTGATTTTATCCATAAAATCAAGTCTAAATCAATCAATCTCCACATTCATGCAAAGTTCATGCAAAATAGAAATACTTTTGATGTTTTTGATGAAAAATCAAATTGAAAACTATCAATTTGCAGTTGTGTGATTGAGCAAAGTTCTGATACCACTTTGTAAAGGATCGGATTTGAGAAACCAACAATATAATCACACAAGTATAAGCAATCTAGGTGCGGAAACCCTAGATCACATGCAAAATGATAATGATCAGATCAGAACACGATAATATCCATTTTCAAGATGTTTTCCATTAATAATCAATTGATTAAAGCTTACAAAGGATAGTGTGACACCTGGCAAATTCTGGTTAACAACGTTGTCTAGATGAAAGTCTACCTTAGCGAGTCACGCGTATATTGTACTTAACTGGGTTAGTTAAGTCGGGTTATGGTTCGGGAACTATTGGTTAGTCTAGAAGATCATTGGATGTTGGTCTAGAGGTTCATTAGATGTCGGTCCTTAACCAAGTGTACAAACGGTGACGATCGGTGGGATCGTCAGGGCATACGGAACATACGAGTCTCGAGTCCCGGAATTGGTGAACGAGTGTAAATATGTGTATTTACTTGTGTTATGTGTTTACAATCATTATGTGACTTGTCGGTACATTAATATGCGTTAACATATGTTAAAACGGGGTTTAACGCGCAAAACGCACCAAACCAACCCCTACAGGCGATTAGGAAGCCTAATCACCTGTAGGGGAGGCGAGTAGAGGGACATAGGGGCGATTAGGCCCCTACTCGTGTGATGTTAGGGGCGAGTAGGCCCAATCGCATGCTCATTCATGCGATTAGCAGCCCTAATCGCATGAACTGCTGCACAATCGCATGTAACGTGCTGGAACGACTAGAAACGCCTATAAATACAATACTTAACCTCCTAAACTCCCTAATATCAACCCTAGTCGTCCCATAACCGCCCCAAACACTTAAACAACCTCTGGAAGGCGATTTTGATCAAAAACACAAGGTTTCAAGGTCTAACCATCATTCTTTTACAATTCCAAGGTTTGATTCTCATCCATAACACTTTGTAAACGTTTTTAATCAATCCCTAATGGTCCAGACCTGTTCATAAACGAAAAAGCTTTCTGAAAATCGTCAATAAGGGTTGTTAATCGGATTATAACTAATAAACATGCGTTATGGGTATGTATGATTAGAAAGATAGGATTTTTATGAATCTTGATGATGTTTTGATGTGTTATCATGCTAAGTCAGAATTAATATTGTTAGTATGATGATAGAAATCTTAGTAATTGGATAATAGGGTTATGATTACATGCGTTAATTGAATGTTGCATGCTATGTGAATGGTGTTTGGATTGCTTTGGTTGCATGCAGGACTGATTTTACGAGGATGAACGAAGGGTTTTGGGTTAAACATGTTTAGGATAGTGTTTGGGATGATATTGGGTAGTTACACACGCTCTGGATCTGATTTGGAGCGTTAAACGCGCGAAAAACCGGAACAGCATGACTACAGGCGAGTAGCAATGCTAATCGCCCATAGTCATGCGAATGGAGGTGCTAATCGCCTATAAAGTGGCGAGTAGAAGGCTAATCACTAGCAAGTTCAGGCGAGTAGCCCTAATCACTAGTAAGTTCAGGTGATTAGCCCTAATCACTAGTAAGTTCAGGTGAATAGCCCTAATCACTAGTAAGTTCAGGGGAATAGCCCCTAATCGCCTATAGTAGGGGCGAATAGGACTCCTAATCACTAGTTGACTTTCCTAATCACTAGTTGACTTTTCCTAATCGCGTGTACTGCTGCTGTAAGTGTAAATTAGCATTCCGAGACCCGATTTAACATGTAGTAACATGCTAGGAACCCCGTAACATGTCTAATAACTTGGTAACATATATTTGGATGTATTTCGGTGATACGTGAACTATGTGCTATAACTTGTTGTGCGTTAACGTATGTTAAGTGTACTTGCGTTATTGTACGTTTTGGAGCGTAAACATAACACGGGGAGTCTCGGGTCACCAATGGGATGTCGAGTCTTGTACTTTGGGTCAGTTAAACAGTCACGGTGTTTTCAAACGAACTTGGTTATGGTCTGGACATCTAGGGACTAATTAACCTGCGGGTTATTAGTCTAAGTACTTGTAACTGTCGTATGTTAGGTCGCCACTGTACGGGACTAACATAGCAGCGGAGTTTACTCGGGGTTAGGAGTAAAGCAACTTAAGGTGAGTTTACGGCCCCTCTTTTAACTGGTTTCACGTTTTCGGGGGAGAAAACATTTGTTAAAACAACTATTTGGTAACTACTGTCATACTATGGGTTTATACTGTGTACTACACGATCTTTGGAAGTCCGGGGGGAACCATGAATGTGCGGGTTTGCACAACGGGGAAATGTGAATAGCGCTATTGGGAGTGACCAACCCCGCTCGTCGACTTGGAGGGTCGGCGGGTGCATATTGTCTCAAACAGGAACAACAGGAACATACATCGGGCATACTTTTGGTATTCGCGTTAGTAATGGTTTTCCAATCGTGGTAGTAACAAACTTACGCCTAGCTAGCGTATACTGGTTTTCTATTTGTTATAGTATGGACAGGTTGACTTGGTACTTGAACTGCAAACCTGTAAACTCACCAGCATTTTTGTGCTGACGTAAACTTTTACATGTTTTCTCAGGTCGCTAAGGTAGCACAACGGAACTAGGGCGCACGCGTCTGCACGGCGTCTAGATAGAGTTGCATGATTTCACAAACATTGAACTTGATTTATTTATGTTGGATTTTATTTGAATAAGCTTCCGCTGTAAACGGGAATATTAAACTGTGTTTTGAAATTACATTTTAATTCATTTAGACTTGTTTATTGTGATCGTTGGTTTGGATCCTGGTTTGTCATGCGCCTCGCGGTAAAACTCCGCAAGTGGATTTTGAGGGTGTGACAGATTGGTATCAGAGCCAATGGTTATAGTGAACTAGGACTGCATGTAGAGTCTAGTCTATAGCCGAGTCGCACACACTAGACGATCACATGGTACTAAACGTTATAGTGGTTTACGTATGGTCTTGTCGGGGTGTCTCTAAATCGTTGGTCTTTCTACGTTACATCATCCGTTCTATCTTAGGTTGGGTTACTTGTTATCTAGGCAGTGTAGTCTATTGGAGTAACTCGTGTGCTCTTGAGATTTGTCCAAGGCTCGGACATCTCCCTTTCGCACTCCAATAGAAACACTTGTCATGAACTACCGTAGTATTACGGTGTGTAGCTAAGAGTCTATGTTCGGTGATTTGAACTTTGAACTAAGAGAACACTTGGAGGACCATGTAGAGCGTTTTATCATTTTGGGTGCACACAAAATCATAAAACGAAATGCATGGAAGCCCTAGTGAGCTCTGGGTTTGAGGGGATAGTCCTGGATTGGATCTGGCTTTATTCTTGTGAACATTAGTGGTTATCTTTAACTGCGAAACTAAATTTTCTCGTTCCTTCTGCCAGAATCATGTCTGGAGTGCGTGGAGGACGTGGAGGTGGTCGCAATGGTGGACGTGGTGGTGGTCGCGGTGGTGCTGGTGGTCGTGGTGGAGGTATTAACCTATCACAGGCTGATCTGAACAACTTGCTCCAGGCTGCCTTTCAGTTAGGGCACAACGGTGGTGGTAAGTTGTTTTATCTGTTTTCTTTGCCTCATTGGTGAACCTTGCTTACGTTATTCGTGGTTTCTCATACGTTTCATTTCAGGTGGTCCTGTTGACCCACCCCCACCCATGTGCACCTACAAGATGTTCTGGGACTGTAAGCCCCAGGAATTCTCTGGCACTGAGGGTGCGGTTAGCTTGCTTAGGTGGTTGGAGAAAGTGGAGTCGGTATTTCTGATGTGTAACTGTCTCCCAGAAGATCGGGTGAAGTATTCGGCTGCGTTATTTCAGGACGTGGCATTGACTTGGTGGAATGGTATCACCCAGAACATGGGGATTGGGGAGGCATATGCTATGCCATGGGAGAACTTTGTGCAGTTGCTGAAGCGGGAGTATTGCCCGAGGGAAGAGGTACAGAAGCTGGAGCATGAGGTGTGGAACCTCAAGATGACTGGATCGGAAATCGAGAAGTATACTGTGAGGCGGAATGAGTTGGCAGTGCTGTGTCCCGATCTGCACGTGCCAGAGTATCGTAAGATTGAACATTATGTCTCAGGGTTAGTGCCGGAAATTGCAGGGTTGGTAGCTGCTGGAAATCATCCTACTTATGCGGAGGTTGTTCGATCGGCACATAGGATGACTAACTTAAAGGTGAATGAGGGGATTTTGCCTGCGAAAGGCTCAACTGTTAAGGCTCCAGAGAACAACAAGCGCAAGTGGGAAAATGACGGGAAAGGGTCTGGGTCTGCACAGCAGGGTAAAAGGTTTGATAATGGGGGTTCATCTTCTTCGAGTAACAAGCAGGGTGGTTATGCGGGAAAACTGCCCAAATGCAACAAGTGTGGACGCCATCACCAAGGGAACTGTGACAGTAACCGTTGTCACCGCTGCCAGCGAACAGGCCACTATGCTAAGGATTGTCGGGCTACACTTCCATCGACTCAGGCTCCGACTAACAGTTCAGCTCCGACTACTCAGGGGACTACAGGGAAACAGGGATGCTACAACTGTGGTGACACTGGGCATTACAAGAAGGATTGCCCAAAACTGAAACAGGGTGGGAACAACGGGAATGGTAACAACGGGGGCGGCGGCAGAAATGCACGTGCCTTCGTCATTGGAGCTGCTGAGGCTAGGCAGGACCCTGATACAGTCACCGGTACGTTTCTTCTCAATAATCGTTCTGTTAGCGTGTTATTTGATTCTGGTGCCGACAAGAGTTTTGTATCCATGGATGTTAGTCGACTGCTAGATGTAGTACCTGTACCATTAGAGACCAAGTATATTATTGAGTTGGCTGACGGTAAAACGATTGAAGCTACTAGTGTCCTTCGGGAGTGTCAGTTAGAGTTGTCGGGTTTATCGTTCCCCATCGACCTTATGCCGGTACCTTTGGGTAGTTTTGACGTTGTGGTAGGAATGGATTGGTTATCTTTGTATCGCGCGGAGATTGTCTGTTACGATAAAGTTATTCGGATTCCTCTCCCTGATGGAGAATTCCTTTCTGTGTACGGTATCAAGGGTGGTGTTCCGCTAAACATCATCTCTAGCATGAAAGCCCTTAAGTGTCTTCGAAAGGGTTATCCAGCTGTTTTGGCGCTTTTATCTGTTTCCTCTGGTGATGAAAAGAAGATCGACGACATTCCGGTGGTACGCGAGTTTCCTGATGTTTTTCCCGATGATTTATCTGGTCTTCCTCCTCATCGTCAAGTCGAGTTCGGTATTGATCTTGTACCAGGGGCTGCTCCTATTGCTCGGGCCCCCTATCGTCTTGCACCTCCCGAGATGCAGGAATTGTCTAGCCAGTTACAGGAACTCTTGGACAAGGGTTTTCATCCGGCCAAGTTCTTCCCCTTGGGGAGCCCCGATTTTATTTGTTAAGAAGAAGGATGGGAGTTTCCGATTATGCGTAGACTACAGAGAACTGAACAAGTTGACCATCAAGAACCGTTATCCTCTTCCACGTATTGATGATCTGTTCGACCAGCTTCAGGGTTCTAGTTATTATTCCAAGATCGATTTGAGGTCCGGTTATCACCAGCTGCGCGTCAGGGAGGCTGACGTTGCAAAGACTGCTTTTCGAACACGCTATGGCCATTTCGAATTCTTGGTCATGCCTTTCGGTCTCACGAACGCACCGGCGGTTTTCATGGACTTGATGAACCGCGTCTGTAAACCATATCTGGATAAGTTCGTCATTGTGTTTATTGATGACATTCTGATCTACTCCAAGAACGAGACCGAACACGGGGAACATCTGCGGTTAGTTTTGGAACTTTTGCTACGGGAGCAACTTTACGCCAAGTTCTCAAAGTGTGACTTTTGGTTACGCGAAGTTCAATTCCTAGGACATGTGGTTAATGAACTAGGAATTCATGTCGATCCAGCAAAAATCGAAGCGATCAAGGACTGGGGAGCACCAAAGACGCCAACTGAGGTGCGGCAATTCCTAGGCCTTGCGGGCTATTATCGTCGTTTCATTCAGGGGTTCTCGAAGATTGCTCAACCCCTCACCACTCTCACTCAGAAGGATAGGAAGTTCGACTGGGGTGAATCACAAGAGTCAGCGTTTGAAGAACTGAAGTCTAAACTGTGTTCTGCTCCTATTTTGTCTTTACCTGAGGGTCCTGATGATTTTGTTGTTTACTGTGACGCTTCCATTCATGGACTCGGTTGCGTGTTGATGCAACGCGAGAAAGTGATTGCGTATGCTTCTCGTCAACTCAAAGTGCACGAGAAGAACTACACAACTCATGACTTGGAGTTGGGTGCCGTGGTATTCGCGTTGAAAATTTGGAGACATTACTTGTACGGTACCAAATGCACCATCTACACCGATCACAAGAGTCTCCAACACATTTTCGACCAACAACACTTGAACATACGGCAGCGCCGTTGGATCGAACTTTTGAACGACTATGATTGTGCTATTAAGTACCATCCTGGCAAGGCGAATGTTGTAGCAGACGCCTTGAGCAGGAAGGAATCTACTAAACCTCGACGCGTTCGGGCGTTGCAGCTCACTATTCATTCGTCGTTACCTGATCAACTCCGTTCTGCCCAATTGGAAGCTTTGAAGGAGGAAAACCTTAAAGCTGAAACTATGCACGGTGCCGATAAGCACCTAGAGCGAAGGTCTGATGGTCTACACTATTTCGCAGAACGCATATGGGTTCCTTTATTCGGGGGACTACGGGGGCTTGTCCTTGATGAGGCTCATAAGTCCCGGTATTCTATTCATCCTGGTTCGGATAAGATGTACCAAGATCTGAAGGTGCTTTATTGGTGGCCAAACATGAGGTCAGACATAGCCTCATACGTGAGCAAATGCTTGACCTGTGCTAAGGTCAAGGTGGAATACCAGAAACCGTCGGGTCTCTTGCAACAACCTGAAATTCCGGAATGGAAATGGGAACGGATTACTATGGATTTTGTCACACAACTTCCTAAGTCACCAAGCGGGAATGACAAGATATGGGTGATTGTCGATCGGTTGACGAAATCAGCTCATTTTCTTGCCATTAAGGAGACCGACACTATGGATCGTTTGGCTCGTCTTTACTTGAAGGAAGTTGTTTCTAAGCACGGGGTACCAGTTTCTATTATCTCGGATCGTGACTCCCATTTTACTTCTCACTTTTGGAAGTCTTTGCACAAGGCTTTGGGTACCCAACTAGACATGAGTACGGCTTACCATCCACAGACTGACGGTCAGAGTGAGCGTACGATCCAAACTTTAGAAGACATGCTGCGGGCATGCGTGATCGATTTTGGCAAGGGGTGGGAAGCTCATCTACCGTTGGTAGAATTCTCGTACAATAACAGTTATCACACGAGCATCAAGGCTGCTCCGTTCGAGGCACTGTACGGACGGAAATGCCGTTCTCCTCTTTGTTGGGCTGAAGTGGGTGAGAGTCAACTCACTGGGCCTGAACTAGTGTACAAAACTTCGGAAAAGATCGTACAGATTCGAAATCGGTTGGCGGCGGCACGGGACCGGCAAAAGAGTTATGCTGATCAGCGTCGCAAACCACTGGAGTTCCAAGTCAATGACAAGGTACTTCTAAAAGTCTCACCGTGGAAGGGCGTCATACGCTTTGGGAAGCGTGGCAAACTCAATCCGCGATATGTCGGCCCATTTACGATCCTGGAACGGATTGGGCCGGTGGCATATCGACTTGATCTACCGACGGAGCTCGGTAACGTACATAACGTCTTTCACGTGTCAAACTTGAAGAAGTGTCTGGCTGACGAGTCTCTCATCGTTCCACTGGAAGAGATCAAGGTTGATGATCGTCTTCGGATTGTGGAAGAACCTGTAGAGATCCTTGATTACAAGATTCGCAGCCTGCGTCACAGCAAGATTCGTATCGTTAAGGTTCGGTGGAACTCGAACCGGGGACCGGAATATACGTGGGAACGGGAGGATCAGATGAAGTCTAAGTATCCTCATCTCTTTCCTAAGGAAGCGTTCGAGTCGAGACATGTCTCTTCGGCAGCTGAATGAATCTCGGGTCGAGATTCCTTTTAACGTGGGGATGATGTGACAACTCGGGTAAATCTCTCTCTTTTGGTTTCTACCTTTTGCTTGTTTCCTTCGTTATTTCTTTTGTTCTTTCTGTACTTGTACAAATTTTCGGGACGAAAATTCTTTTAACGTGGGGATGATGTGACACCTGGCAAATTCTGGTTAACAACGTTGTCTAGATGAAAGTCTACCTTAGCGAGTCACGCGTATATTGTACTTAACTGGGTTAGTTAAGTCGGGTTATGGTTCGGGAACTATTGGTTAGTCTAGAAGATCATTGGATGTTGGTCTAGAGGTTCATTAGATGTCGGTCCTTAACCAAGTGTACAAACGGTGACGATCGGTGGGATCGTCAGGGCATACGGAACATACGAGTCTCGAGTCCCGGGAATTGGTGAACGAGTGTAAATATGTGTATTTACTTGTGTTATGTGTTTACAATCATTATGTGACTTGTCGGTACATTAATATGCGTTAACATATGTTAAAACGGGGTTTAACGCGCAAAACGCACCAAACCAACCCCTACAGGCGATTAGGAAGCCTAATCACCTGTAGGGGAGGCGAGTAGAGGGACATAGGGGCGATTAGGCCCCTACTCGTGTGATGTTAGGGGCGAGTAGGCCCAATCGCATGCTCATTCATGCGATTAGCAGCCCTAATCGCATGAACTGCTGCACAATCGCATGTAACGTGCTGGAACGACTAGAAACGCCTATAAATACAATACTTAACCTCCTAAACTCCCTAATATCAACCCTAGTCGTCCCATAACCGCCCCAAACACTTAAACAACCTCTGGAAGGCGATTTTGATCAAAAACACAAGGTTTCAAGGTCTAACCATCATTCTTTTACAATTCCAAGGTTTGATTCTCATCCATAACACTTTGTAAACGTTTTTAATCAATCCCTAATGGTCCAGACCTGTTCATAAACGAAAAAGCTTTCTGAAAATCGTCAATAAGGGTTGTTAATCGGATTATAACTAATAAACATGCGTTATGGGTATGTATGATTAGAAAGATAGGATTTTTATGAATCTTGATGATGTTTTGATGTGTTATCATGCTAAGTCAGAATTAATATTGTTAGTATGATGATAGAAATCTTAGTAATTGGATAATAGGGTTATGATTACATGCGTTAATTGAATGTTGCATGCTATGTGAATGGTGTTTGGATTGCTTTGGTTGCATGCAGGACTGATTTTACGAGGATGAACGAAGGGTTTTGGGTTAAACATGTTTAGGATAGTGTTTGGGATGATATTGGGTAGTTACACACGCTCTGGATCTGATTTGGAGCGTTAAACGCGCGAAAAACCGGAACAGCATGACTACAGGCGAGTAGCAATGCTAATCGCCCATAGTCATGCGAATGGAGGTGCTAATCGCCTATAAAGTGGCGAGTAGAAGGCTAATCACTAGTAAGTTCAGGCGAGTAGCCCTAATCACTAGTAAGTTCAGGTGATTAGCCCTAATCACTAGTAAGTTCAGGGGAATAGCCCTAATCACTAGTAAGTTCAGGGGAATAGCCCCTAATCGCCTATAGTAGGGGCGAATAGGACTCCTAATCACTAGTTGACTTTCCTAATCACTAGTTGACTTTTCCTAATCGCGTGTACTGCTGCTGTAAGTGTAAATTAGCATTCCGAGACCCGATTTAACATGTAGTAACATGCTAGGAACCCCGTAACATGTCTAATAACTTGGTAACATATATTTGGATGTATTTCGGTGATACGTGAACTATGTGCTATAACTTGTTGTGCGTTAACGTATGTTAAGTGTACTTGCGTTATTGTACGTTTTGGAGCGTAAACATAACACGGGGAGTCTCGGGTCACCAATGGGATGTCGAGTCTTGTACTTTGGGTCAGTTAAACAGTCACGGTGTTTTCAAACGAACTTGGTTATGGTCTGGACATCTAGGGACTAATTAACCTGCGGGTTATTAGTCTAAGTACTTGTAACTGTCGTATGTTAGGTCGCCACTGTACGGGACTAACATAGCAGCGGAGTTTACTCGGGGTTAGGAGTAAAGCAACTTAAGGTGAGTTTACGGCCCCTCTTTTAACTGGTTTCACGTTTTCGGGGGAGAAAACATGTGTTAAAACAACTATTTGGTAACTACTGTCATACTATGGGTTTATACTGTGTACTACACGATCTTTGGAAGTCCCGGGGGGAACCATGAATGTGCGGGTTTGCACAACGGGGAAATGTGAATAGCGCTATTGGGAGTGACCAACCCCGCTCGTCGACTTGGAGGGTCGGCGGGTGCATATTGTCTCAAACAGGAACAACAGGAACATACATCGGGCATACTTTTGGTATTCGCGTTAGTAATGGTTTTCCAATCGTGGTAGTAACAAACTTACGCCTAGCTAGCGTATACTGGTTTTCTATTTGTTATAGTATGGACAGGTTGACTTGGTACTTGAACTGCAAACCTGTAAACTCACCAGCATTTTTGTGCTGACGTAAACTTTTACATGTTTTCTCAGGTCGCTAAGGTAGCACAACGGAACTAGGGCGCACGCGTCTACACGGCGTCTAGATAGAGTTGCATGATTTCACAAACATTGAACTTGATTTATTTATGTTGGATTTTATTTGAATAAGCTTCCGCTGTAAACGGGAATATTAAACTGTGTTTTGAAATTACATTTTAATTCATTTAGACTTGTTTATTGTGATCGTTGGTTTGGATCCTGGTTTGTCATGCGCCTCGCGGTAAAACTCCGCAAGTGGATTTTGAGGGTGTGACAGATAGATTATAATGAGAAACCTACTTTCAGACTCTCTAGAACACTCTCTGGAAACACAAACTAACACACACAATAATGACCAAAAGTTATAACTTCTAAACAACTCAAACATATATATAGACTTCTTCATTCGACCTCTGCAGAGGTCGAATGGACTCCTTCGACCCTTTCAAGGCTCGAATTAACAAAAACATAAACAACATGATAAACATGAAACTCATTCGAACATCTTGATATTCATTCGACCCCACGACATGGTCGAATGAACTTCTTCACAACTTGATTTCTTCAAAAATTTCGCAATCTTGTACAATCCAAAAGCGATACCCACACATATGCACCAACAAACAGTCAAGAGGTTTGGTTATTGGACTCATGGTTTGCACAGTAATAATTCGCTTAGCTAGCCTATGATTGGTCATATATGAATTACACAAGCACCTTAGATAGTACATTAAAACCTATGAACTAACCGACATTATTGTTGACAAATCTTTTATGCATGTTTTTCAGGTAATTGACCATGAGGAGCATGGACTTGGGAGAGAGGTTTGAGCTTCCACATAGTGGTACCGTCATGGATCGGGTCTTCTTAATCATATGTTATTTCAGTTTTGAGTCATGCGTTTCAAGACAATTTCGTAATTTTAGACAATGTTGTGACATCCGTCACCTTTTACTTTTACTTTTGAACAACTTTAGTCCTTCATGTTTGCTTATTTGACATTTCTAGCTCTTGTAATTTTGGAGTTTTTGTCAAATAATAAAAGTCCATTACTTCTTTTCTTTTATCTATTATTTTCGTGTTTTTTTATACACTAAATATGCATGTTATAAACTCAAGACCTTGTGTTCTTTTTATTTTATTTTATTTTATAATTATAATAAAATATATTTTTTATAAATAAACAAATTATTAAAAAAATAAAAAATAATAATAATAATAATAATAATAATAATAATAATAATAAGATCGTTGATGTAGTTCTTATAAAACTTTAATTCCTAATAACCATCTATTATCCATTTAACCCATTACCCTTAACCCAAACTAAACCCCATCCAAACCCACTTGTGAGGCCCAACATTTCAGCCCATTTCAGCTCTTCTTTCCCCTTCCTTCCTGATCAAATAGCCCCAAATCAGGTCTGATTTGAGCCGTTTCAAAACCCACGACAATTACCAAGCTTAAATGCGCCCATTTTTCAAATTCAAATATCATTACTGAGCGCCCTAATCTATTCTACCTTCCATACTTACGAATTGACTAATTGAACGTGTTAAAAGTTGTTAATTAATCGATTAAAGACATTAAAAACCTTCCTAAAACCCATCTTTTTGAATTCGTATATATAGGCCATGGAATTTCGATTAAACTCGCTCACCCATACAGAAACGTGCGACTAAAAGAAGCCCTCTAAAACCTCTCACCCTCGTGCTCTCAATCTCCTCATTTTCGAGCTCCTTGTTCGTGACTTTGTGGTCAGAATTCATCATCGATTGGTACACCATAATCTTTGATTTTATATGAAATTGAATCGACTTTTAACAAGGATTAAAAGCCCTATAATCTTGTTTGTTAATTGTATCGGATTCAAGGTTAATTGGGTCGATTAAGAGTTAGGGTTTATGTTTGTTATTTGCGGATTTTTTGTCTGCAGGTTTCTATATAAGAAATTAAATGATCCAAACTAATTAATAAAACACACCCAGACTAGTTGCTCTGTGTGTGGCCTTGCACATTCCTGGTGAGGAGTACGAGCCCAGCAGGGGGCGGTTTTTGGTGATCTTTATTCATCTTTTCATTTTCTTTATATATATATATATATATATATATATATATATATATATATATATATATATATATATAGGGGAGGGTTATCTTGAGAACGCTAAATATTGTGAGAACCGTAAGAACAAGTAAAAAATCAATCAAAATCAAAAAATTTTAAAACAAACCTCATTATAATCAAAATACAACATTAATAAATGAATTTTCTTTCCAAATAATTCATCTTTTCTTGCAAAACCACTTTTAAATTAACTTTTTACACATGTGTAAATGAAACAGTTTACACATGTATAAACAATAAATTTACACGTGTAAAAACAAATTATTTTCGTATACATTTGAATTTGTACGCGTAATTGTGTTTTTGAGATTGTATTTTAATAATAAAGACAAGTGTAAAAAGAAATTTTGAATTTGAATGGTTTTAGATGTCGTTCTCACGGTTCGCACGAAATATAGGTGTTCTCAAATTAACTTTCCCCTATATATATATATATATATATATATATATAGGGAAAGGATATTTTGGAAACCCACTTGAGTTGGAGAAACCCATGGAAACCCTATGTAAAAACATTATTTTTTCCTGATTTTTTCCGAATAGCTTTTATATTCAATTTTATTAGTTTCGGCAAAAAAAAAAATCAAAAAAGCGCCGAGTAGATTATTTTGTTACACATGTGTTACACAAACTCGGTTTTATCATACGTCAGCATTGTTACATATGTAACATGTTTGTTACATAATTTTTTAAAAAAAATCTATTTGGTGCTTTTTTTGATTTTTTTTTTGGCCGAAACTCATAAAATTAAGTATACAAGCTATTCTAAAAAAATTAGAAAAAAACAATGTTGTCACATAGGGTTTCCGTGGGTTTCTCCAACTCAAATGGGTTTCCACAGATACTTAGCCTATATATATATATATATATAAAACTCATATAAATACAATTAATTATTAAAAATAGCAAACATAGTCCAAGATTTTTATAAAATTTATCATCGCTTCACAAAACTCTAAAGTTTATGTTTGTAATTTTATTTTTCCGAAAAAATAATATTTATTATTTTTAATGTATTTATTTTGTTTAAATCATAATTAATTCATAAAAAATCATTTTTAATCATTTTAATACCAAAATTTTTGTAGAGTTATTTCTAACCATATAAAACTTTTTCCTAATTTTATTTTTCGTAAAAATATTAATTTTACCCGTTTTTTAAAAATTAATTATATTTAATTAATTAAATTCAAATAAATTCTATTTTAATTAAAAGTAACATGGAAAATAATTTATAAAATTATTTCCCACTTATAACACATATAAACCACTGTTCAAAATGAAAATAAATCAATATAAATTACTAGAATATCAAAATCTTGAGTTTAAAATTCGGAAATATATTTTTTTTTATATGCATCAGAATAAAACTTATTCGAAATATTTTTTATATTATTTATTTATTTCCACTCTTAAATTCATACATATTTAATTAAAATCCTAGAATCCCCAAAATTTTAATCTATAAACCCTAAGTACCCAATCCTCGATACCTTAGAATTTAAGTTCATTCTCTTATAACTTATTATTTCTTTAGGTTAAATCGTTTGGGATCTTTATTATTTAAACACTCATCGCTCAGTAGGATCAAATCCCTACGCACACTGTGAGTATATCATTCCCCTTTTTCTTGTTTTATTGTTTTGGGGTGAAACATGTACCTGATGTTAAATGAAAATACTTCTTTAAAACGTGATTCTAGTATGTGCTTTACATGTTGATTTATGTTAGTTGTGTGTACCTATGCCTTGTCAAAATCATTAACTTATTTGTAAGCCGAACATAACAATGAATAGTACTATGATTTATATCCCTTGATTAATTTACCCTTTAGAGGGGAAGCCCTTGGTCATTGTTATGTGATTCTAGACACTTGATTCTTGATTCTTGATTCTTATAGGCTTGATTTTGAACATATATAATACTAGTTACATAATTGCAAATAGTATAGCACATGAATTGCGAATCACTTTTGGGTCTATTTTATATATATATATATATATATATATATATATATAATATATATATATGAAAACTGATGTACTCACCAATGCATTATATGTGTTGATAAAAATTATTTTGTACATGTTTTCAGGTGCAATTTGATATTCTCATGCTTTCACGCTTAGACCTAGTGCCTAATTAATAAAACGTGAAACTTTTGTTCATGTTATAGTTGATTCTATTTCAATTTGAGACATGTTAAGTTTTGTTTTGGATTTGAACAATGTAATAATTTTTTTGCTTAAGTATATTTACACATTTAGTCCACGAGCTATTGAACAATCGTCACTATCAAGCACCCTGATGATTCCGCCATCGGTCGGGGTGTTACAAATGTTATGTTAATTTGAATAATTTATGACATCATCCATCCTAAGATTGTATGTATTGTAAATAAATTTGTGTGTTGCTCGAACCTTGTGCTTGAAAACCTTTCGAATCACATCCCCTTGTTTCCGCCTTGGCGGGGTGTGACAAGGCTATTCTGAAAAAAATCAGGAAAAAAAATGTTTATACATAGGGGTTACATAGGGTTTTCACGGTTTTCTCAACTCAAAAGGGTTTTTAAATTAACCCAACCCTACATATATATATATATATATATATATATATATATATATATATATATATATATATATGGGAGGGATAATTTGAAAACCCTCCCCACTTAAGAAAACCCCTTAAACCCCCATCTTAACCACTCATCCATCTTGATCTATGGTTGTTGTTTCTACTTTTTGATCAAAAATAAAGTTGTCATTTAGTCATGAAAGGGTAAAATGGTCCCATGTAAAGTGGTATCTCTCTTACTTTTCAATATCCTCTCCCCTCTTCTCTCTCCTCTCTCCTCTTTCTTCTTTCCTTTCTCCTCTCTTTAAAACCATACATTCACTCTTTTCGAGGGGAAAACATAAGATTTTTTTAACAATTACATATGTTTTTGCAACTTATTTCACAAAAAACATATTAATAAATTATAACCCCGGCAGTAAAAACATATGTTTTCACAACTTATCTCACAAAAAAACATATAATAAATTATACTCCAACATCAAAAACATATGTTTTCACAAACACAAAAATATATTATAAACAAAAACATATGATAAACACAAAAACATATGATAAACAAATGTTTTTAATGAAAAAGCACAACTTATCTTACTAAAAAAATCAAACTATCATCTAAAAACAACAAAACAACATATGTTTTTAGATGAAAAAATGAACTTTGATATAAGAAAAAACTAACTGTAAACATTTATGTGTGTGTAGATCTTGAACACCAAAAACCATCTCCACCTTCATAAAATATCCATCTCCACCTTCACCAAAACCAATCTCCACAACACGTCGCCACCGGAGGTATTGCAGGTATCGGCGGTTCGATGTGGTCAGTGGAACCCATCATCATGTAGGAGATGAGGCTTTAAAGAGACGGGTGTATCACGGATCAAAGGTGACCAGAGGCTCGATAAATCAAATTTTGTTGGGATCTTTGTTTGATTGGAAGCCTATTAAATGGATCTGTTCTGGGAGCTTAACTTCAAGACGTTCTGGTTTTAGCCATTTAATTAGTTATAAGGTTGTTGGGGTGGATCCACTTGATACCAAGATGGATGCTCAACCGGATCTTCGCCTTGACAATATTTACCCCAAAAACCAGTTACTCAACTAGATACTAATCACCACCACTATTTACCGGTATGGGGGAGATGTAGAGAGATAGAGAAAGTAGAATGTACGAGAGAGAAGGAGTAAAGATCTTGAAGATGAAAGGGTGTGCAGAAGGTGTAGAGAGTGAGGGAGAGAGAGAGAGAGAGAGTAAGATTTTAAAAGATGGAGTTGGTTTTGTACAAATTGTGTAAGAGCTAAGGAAAAGGTGTCATAGATGTGCAGGAAGGTTGTTTATGAGACAAAGACTAAACTACCCTTGTGCATATGAAGAAGTATACATACGTGGAGGCATCATCACCACAAGATAGGGTTTAGTTGGTTTTCAAAACTGGAGGTGGATTCCTATTTAGAATTCCATATATATATATATATATATATATATATATATGTAGGGAAAACTTAATTTGAGAACACATATAGTTCGTGTGAACCACTAGAACACCATCAAAAACCATTCAAATTCAAAATTTCTTTTTACAATTATCATTACTATTAAAATATAATCTCAAAAACCCACTTTACGCGTAAAAATTTAACCGTATACAAAAATAAATTGTTTTTACATATGTGTAAAAAGTTTATTTTATAGTGTTTTTGCAAAAAAAAAAAAAAAAAAAAAAAAAAAAAAAAAAAAAACGTGAATTATTTAGAAGGAAAATTCCTTTTTTTGTTTCAAGTTGTGTTTTAATAACGAGGTCTATATTAAAAAAAGATGTATTCTAATTGATTTTTTCAATTGTTCTCAAGGTTCTCATGATATTTAGTGTTCTCAAAATAACCATACTATACACACACACACACACACACACACACACACATATATATATATATATATATATATATATATATATATATATAGGAAAGTATAAATTGAAAGCCCCCTTAAGTTGAGAAAACTTAGAAAACCCATGTAAAAACCATCTAATTTTATTTTTTTTTAAAATACACAAGGTAACATACATGTTTTTAAGCGGTTTGGGCCAAAAAAAGAAAAAAAACGCCGATGGGATATTTTAAAAAAAAAACTAAACAAAGTTTGCATAGTTACATATGTTAAAAAGTTGAAAACATATCTTAACAGCGCAAACTTTGTTTATTTTTTTAAAAAAATATCACATTGGCGCTTTTTTATTTTTTTGGCCCAAAACACTCAAAAACATGTATGTTACCTTGTGTATTTAAAAAAAAATTAGATGGTTTTACATAGGTTTTCTAAGTTTTATCAACCTAAGGAGGTTTTCAATTTATCATTATAGGGATGAGTTATTTTGAGAACCTTGTTGAGTTGAGAGAACCATAGGAACTATTGTGAGCCATTGATCTTGTGAAATCAATGGTTAAGATTACATCTTAAGGGTTTTGTCTTCACATGATTAGAATTTTGTCTTTAAATGTTATTTTAAAAATAATAAAGTACAATTAGGGGTTTTTAGTAATAACACCATGGAAAGAGAAATAATTAATATAAAACTATACTAATTTTTTATTTAATTATTCAAAATATCATATTTTTTACTATATTTTATTTTTTAAGTCCTTTGATTTTTTAAAACAAATAATAACATAAATCTGACGAGGATAATTTACACTGGTGTAATTATTTACACCAGTGTTAATCTACCATGATTTACACTAGTGTAATTATTTACACCAGTGTTATTCTACCATGATTTGCATCGGTGTAATTATTTACACCGGGGTAATCTACCATAAACAAACCTACTACACAAAAATACTAGTGTAAAAACCAAAATCAACATATATACATTCGTATTACACCACCGTAAAATGCCTCAAAACATCAACAAATGTGTGTTACATCAATGTAAAACAACCAAAAAATTATAAAACTCATACTACACATTATTGTTGAGAAAAAAAAACCTGCTGCTGCATCTACAAAAATAGATCATCATCATCCATCAAAACTTCATCTTCTTCAAAACATCATCATCTTCACAGCATCTCCCTACCAAAAAACCCAAAATTTCAACAAAAAAAATGCTATCTTTTGCACACAAAAAAAACAGAAAAAATAAATAATAATAATATTAATAATATTAATAATAATAAAAACATTTATTATACTAATAATAATAACAGAAAATAATAAAAAAATTAATTATAATAACATAAATAATAATATTAATAATAACAGAAAATAATAATAATAAATAATAACAAAAATAATAATAATAATAATAATAAATAATAACATAAATAATAATAATAATAATAACATACCTTCGCCGTCCACCGCAGATCCACCACCACCGCCGTCCTCCGCCGTCTCCGTCACCATCCACAACCTGTAACACCCCAACCGATGGCGGAAACATCGAGGTGTCACGTAAGAATGAGTATACAGTAGCACATGGTAACCAAATTTTAATTGAAATAAATTTAAAGTGCAAATATCCAAAAATAGAAATACATAATGAGTTTCAATGTGGAAATCTAATACATCACAAAGATCAAACAAGCATAGACTTCAAATTGTCTTCTCATGAAAATACTCTAGCCTTCATGCATCATTATTTCCTGTTGAGTTGTAAAAATGGGGGGGGTCAACTAGAAGTTGGTGAGAATACATAATCCATGTTAAGCAAATAGTTTAAGTATAAAAGTTTAGCAATTCATATGTCTATCGTAAGTTTAAGTCTACATGAATAAGCATAATATGTTGAATCGACATAATCAAACCTCCGACTAGTTTAGGTCCATCCCGTCATCCACGGTTCACCTTGATAATATGTTGGAACGATAACAATCACCCACGCTACCTATGTAGGAGGTACACGTATCCGGGTGGGATTGTCAATCCAATAGATCTATTATTGAGTATCGCCGGCATGGCCATAGCTAATGATTATGTAATGTTGAAACTCATTGAAACTCGTTGAAACTGTTGTTGTTGTTGTCTAATTCATGAGGCATTAAAGTTTACAACTAGACATGCATGTAGAATTGCTTAAATGTTGCAAGTATAAAGAATCGCATAAACATGGTTACGTAAACTCACCTTAGTATAGTATTAAGTCTTGAGAAATAGTATGAGTGTAGCCCAAAAGATTGCCAAGTATTACCCTATGTATAAGGTAACAAATAAGTCTAAGTCTATCTAGTCTACAAGTATATTCTAGGGTTTCGATTTGGGGGATAAACATTTGTTAGATTAATAATAAAATGTTTTAATAAATAAAGGGAAATTTGATAATTAAATGAATGAAAGTCTTTTTATAAAATTTGAATTTAGGATGGTCACAATAATGTGTTTAAAGTATAAAAATAATTTTTATAAAATTATTTTCTTTAAAATAGAATATTAAATCTATTTATTACAAATTGTCAAAATTTAACTTTAATATTTAAAAATACTAAAATTAAAGAATTACTAGATTAAAAATTATATTTTTGTTCCAAATAATCAGAAATAATTTATATAAAATTTTGGTGTAAAAATATTAAAAATTGGATTTATTATGATTTAATTATGATTAAAACTAACAAAAATTGATTTAAAATATTAAATAAATGATTTTTCATAATTAAAAATCATTTCAGAAAAGTTTATTGTTATAAAAACTTAGAATAATTTTTGTGGAAATTTATAAGATTGTTTTGATATTTTAATAGAATTTTATAAATATAATAGGATAAACTTGATTTAATTATTATATATATTAAATAAATAAATTTTTGAAAACTAAAAATTGTGAGTTAAACTTTTTCATCAGATTAATACAAAATAATTTTTGTAGAATTTTTAAAAATGTTTTAGTATTTTAAAATGAATTTATAAGATATAAATAATATATATATATAAAGTTGATTGTTTTTAAATAAAACAAAGAAAAAGAAAAGAATTGATGCGGCTGCCGGGTTTCGAACCCGCGTGGCCGGTTCAGAAAGCACCAAGCACAACCACTTGGTCCAGACCAGTGGTTGTGTTTGGGTTTAGTTTGTTAAAACTTTATAATTATACGCGAAATAGTTTTCTTCCCCAAATAAACCCACGAACCCTAGATTCTGCAATCGAGCGATTTACACAACATCAACCCAATTAACCATAGGGTAAATGTTGTGTGTAGGCCGATTAATGAAACCCATAACAAAAATTAAACTTACAAAGCTTAATCGTATACGAATTGATTGGTCAAGCTTCGAAGTCAATTCGAACAATAATCCAAGAACAGAGGTTTTTTTTAGAGAAATTAGTGATTGAGAAGAGAAGATTGGCGAGTTGTGAAGGTCCAGAAGGGTTCAATTTATAGTGTAGTGGCTTAGGTGCTCGAATTGGTAACGTTGACCTTGTATTGAAGGTTTGACGCGTCGTTTGATCAATATGGTAACAATTGATTGATAATTGACGAGTGTGTGACTCAGAACAGGCCGGATATCACGTTGTTATCCCAATCACAGATCAATTAGGAGTTATTGATTGTGATTATGGTAAGTCGTGGATTCTCAGTTGACTTTCCAAGTCAACTGAGATGATTTTGAATTGTGATATAATTATAACGCGTCCGGATTGAAACAAGTATCAAGGCTAGAGCAGTTTGTTTGTGTTGTGTGTATAATAACCCGGCTTGGGGCGCGGGTTCGAGTCCCGGCCCAAGCACAATTTTTTTTAAACATTTTTCCATAATATATCCATATCCATATATATATATATATATATATATATAATTAATATAGTATTAGGGTTCCCAAAATGTCACAAAAATAATTAAATGCAAACAATATTACTGAAACTTGACGTTTTTATTAATGATGATACGTAACGTACAAGTATAAATGCGAAATGTTACAGTCTCCCCTACTTTTAGGAACTTCGTCCCGAAGTTGGAGTTGGAGAGCCTGGTGGAAAAAGATGTGGGTACTTAGACTTCATCTGGTCTTTATGTTCCCAAGTGAACTCTGGACCTCGTTTAGATTCCCAACGAACCTCGACGATCGGAATGCGACTGCGCTTGAGTTTCTTGACTCCAGTATCAAAAATCTTGACGGGTTTCTCGATAATGTGCATAGTTTCATCGATTTGCACATCCTCAAGAGGAACATGGAGGTTCTCGTCTGCTAATCATTTCTTGAGATTCGAAACATGGAAGGTCGGGTGAACATTGCTTAGCTCAGGTGGAAGATCAAGTTTGTAAGCCACTTTTCCAACTCTGTCAAGAATTTTGAATGGGCCGACGTATCGAGGAGCTAGTTTTCCCTTTCTACCGAAATGAATCACTCCTTTCCACGGGGATACCTTAAGAAGTACAAGGTCCCCAACTTGAAATTCCAAGGGTTTACGACGTTTATCAGCATAACTCTTCTGACGACTTCTAGCCTTGAGAAGATTATCCTGAATAAGTTGGATTTTGTCTATGGTTTCCTGGATTAGTTCGGGTCCAGTGACACGGGCTTCACCAACCTCAGTCCAACAGACAAGTGAACGACATTTACGACCATAGAGTGCCTCGAAAGGAGCTATGTTAATGCTGGCGTGATAACTGTTGTTGTATGAAAACTCAACCAAAGGAAGATGAGAATCCCATGCGCCACCAAAATCGATGATACATGCCCTGAGCATATCCTCAAGTGTCTGGATGGTCCGTTCAGTCTGACCATCTGTTTGAGGGTGATAAGCAGTACTCAGGTTCAACTTGGTACCCAAAGCATCTTGTAAAGAATCCCAAAACTGAGAGGTGAAACGACCATCACGATCAGAGATAATGTCCAAAGGTATACCATGACGACATACGATTTCACTCACGTACATCCTTGCCAATCTTTCCACAGAATACTTCTCACGAATAGGTAAGAAGTGGGCTGACTTGGTCAAACGATCGACGATTACCCAAATGCTGTCAAAACCTTTGGGTGTACGCGGGAGCTTGGTGATGAAGTCCATAGCTATGCTCTCCCATTTCCATACAGGAATTTCTGGTTGTTCGAGCATACCAGATGGTCGTTGATGTTCAGCCTTGACCTTTGAACAAGTGAGGCATTTTGCAACGAAAAGAGCAATATCTTTCTTCATACCAGGCCACCAATAAGAATAACGAAGATCTTGGTACATCTTGTCAGCTCCAGGATGAATAGAATAACGAGACTTATGAGCCTCGTTCATGAGAAAAGTACAAAGATCATCACGGTCAGGAATCCACAGTCGATTAAGAAAATAGAGTAGCCCATCAGGTTTGGTTTCAAGTTGAGTCTCAGCACCACAAGACATTTCATCGTACATGTTACCTTGGGTGACTGATGTATGTTGAGCCTGGAGAATGCGATCCTGAAGATCAGTACGAACTCTCGCACATTGAAGTTTGATACGCTCTTTACGACTAAGTGCGTCAGCCACAACATTCGCTTTGCCTGGATGATAGCGAATTTCGCAATCGTAGTCGTTAAGTAGCTCAACCCAACGTCGTTGCCTCATGTTAAGATTTTTCTGGTCGAAGACATGTTGGAGACTTTTGTGGTCTGTGAACACCACACATTTGGTCCCATAAAGATAGTGTCTCCAAATCTTAAGAGCAAAGACAACAGCGCCCAATTCAAGATCATGGGTGGTATAATTCTTTTCGTGAGTCTTGAGTTGTCGAGACGCATAAGCAATAACCTTTCCTCGTTGCATGAGAACACAACCAAGACCTTGGTTTGATGCATCACAATAGACCACGAAATCATCATTACCATCAGGTAGAGACAAGATAGGAGCTTCACAGAGTTTCAGCTTAAGAGTTTCAAATGCTTCCTCTTGCTTTGGTCCCCACTCATAGGGTTTACCCTTGTGAGTTAAGGTAGTGAGAGGAACAGCGATCTTAGAGAAGTTGGCGATGAATCGACGATAATAACCAGCCAAACCAAGGAAAGAACGGACTTCAGTTGGAGTTTTGGGAACACTCCAATTTTTCACAGCTTCGATCTTTGCGGGATCAACATGAATTCCGTTCATATCAATGACATGTCCCAAAAATTGAACTTCCTTAAGCCAAAATTTATATTTCGAGAACTTAGCATACAGTTGTTCTTTCTTTAGGAGACCCAAGATGGAGTGAAGATGCTGTTCGTGATTGGATTTTGATTTAGAGTAAATCAAAATATCATCGATGAAGACAATCACGAATTTGTCGAGGTAGGGTCTACAAACCCGATTCATCAAATCCATAAACACTGCGGGAGCGTTGGTCAATCCAAAAGGCATGACCATGAATTCATAGTGACCATATCGAGTACGAAAGGCTGTCTTGGGAATATCTTCATCGTGGACTCTAAGCTGATGATAACCAGAACGAAGATCAATCTTCGAGAAGTGGGTTGCTCCTTGATGTTGATCAAAAAGATCGTCAATCCTAGGCAATGGATAACGATTCTTGATAGTGAGTTTGTTGAGTTCGCGATAGTCGATACACATCCTAAGAGATCCATCTTTCTTCTTAACGAACAAGACAGGGGCTCCCCATGGAGAAGAACTGGGGCAAATGAAACCTTTATCAGAAAGTTCCTGTAGTTGACTGGAAAGTTCTTGCATCTCAGAGGGTGCAAGACGATAAGGCGCTTTAGCGACAGGATTAGCACCAGGAACAAGATCAATTCTAAATTCCACTTGTCGAGCAGGAGGCAAACCAGGTAAATCCTCTAGAAAGACTTCAGGATAGTTCTGAATGATTGGAATGTCTTGGATACTTTTGCCTTTGTCCTTCTTCTCTATCACGTTAGCTAAGAAGGCTGTATACCCCTTTCGTAAGTACTTTTGGGTAGTAGTACAAGACATAAGCTTAAGCTCGCCACAGGGCTTCTCACCATAGATCTTCAAAATCTCACCAGATTCGAGAGGAATGCGTATGACTTTCTCAAAACACAGAATTTCAGCACGATGGATTGACAACCAGTCCATGCCTACTATGACATCAAAACTTCCAAGATGCATAGGGATGAGATCGATAAAGAAAGTATGATCGTCGAGGTTCAACACACAGTTACGAATAATAAAGTTGATCGAGATAGACTTCCCATTAGCTACCTCTACCACTAAAGGTTCCTCTAGATTAGTTTGGGGTAGGTTAAGTAAAGGTTCAAACTTCAGTGATACAAATGACTTATCAGCTCCCGAATCAAATAATATGGATGCATAGTGGTTATTAATGAGAAACGTACCATTCACCACCTCGTTGTTGTCACGGGCCTGGTTAGCATTGAGATTGTAGGCGCGGCCTCGAGCACCTTGGTTCTGGTTACGATTCTGGTTTTGGTTTTGGTTGCGGTGTTGGTTCTGGTTCTGGTTTTGGTTACGATTGGGGCAATTGTTGATATAGTGATCAGGGCTGCCACACTCGTAGCATTGACCACGAGCAGGCCTGTTGTTTTGTTGGTTGGGAGCTGGGGCATTTCTGGCTGGGTTGTTTTGGTTGTTTTGGGCAGCAGGGGCTTGGCAAGCGTTGGTGTAGTGTCCATACCGCTTACAGTTATTGCATTGGCGGCACAGTCTGCCAGGAAGATGATGGTATTGACAAGTGTTGCAGAGAGGGTGACTCCCGCCATACGGCTTCTTGGCTGGGTTTTGGGCAGCAGGTGGAGTGGTAGCAACCATGTAGTTCCTAACCTTGCGCTTCTTGTTGCTTGAGGTCTCAGGCTTGACTTCAATAGCGGGCTGAGGAGTGTCTTTGGCAACAGTCTTCTTAGTGCCCTTGCGGAAGAGAGTACCGTTCTTCACATGATTATCAGTAAGAGTAGCTGCCAGACGTTTGGCTTCTTCCAAGGTGGCAGGATTCCTTCCCCACACCGTGTCCTGGATTTGCATGGGCAGACCACCGATGTACTTCTCGATGGCTACCGGCAGGGGAGTGACTTTGTGAGGCAACAATAAGCTAAGCTCATGAAAGTGGGTATTGTAGGCAAGGTTTTCCCCACTATCTTGAGCAAGGGTGTGGAACTCATCTTCTAGCTTCTTAACCTCGTTGCGAGGACAAAACTCTTCCTTCATAACCTCCTTGACTTGGTCCCATGTCATAGCAAGAGCAACTTCAGCCCCACGAGTGCGCTTTTCTTCATTCCACCAAGTGAGTGCTCGTTTGTGAAGAACACTCATGGCGTAACGAACCTTAAAGTTGTCAGGGCACTCACTGTTGATGAAGGTATTCTCAATACCCTCAAACCATTGTAGGAGTCCTGTGGCTCCTTCTTCTCCACTAAACTTTGGGGGATTATAGGAATTAAAGTGCTTGAGAGTGCAGGCTGGAAGACCATTCCCATTCCCATTGTGGTTTCCATTTCCATTACCATTGCCGTTACCGTTCCCGTTGCCGTTACCGTTCCCGTTTCCGTTCATCTGGATGACTTGAGCTAGTAAATTGGGAACCAGAGTCGCGATTTACTGCGCCATTTGTTGAGAAATGATCGCAGCCAGTTGGGCATCGACACCATTGTTGTTGTGATTAGCACCGTGGTTATGGTTATGGTTGTCACCACCTTCCTCGAGGTTCTCACCATTGCTATTGCGAGTGCTGCGACGTGGAGGCATGATCTGTAAGAGACACAATGAAATGAATGAGATTATATAAGGAATGTAATCATTTATTCATTAATTAAAACGAATAAACGAAAACGTTGACTTATCAAAGGTTCTAAATTCTAATAACATATGAAGACATGCTTTAGCCTATAAGTGAACACTCATCCCGAGAATTCCCAGGTAGGCATCCGGGTCCCTCGTCTGATTGGGATATATGCGCAATGCCAGCCTAGACAGAAGACTCAGAATACAGGCGTTCACCCTACCAGATTGCACGTGTTCGTTATTAAAATCTAGAACTTCAACGAGATCTCAAGGGGGTTCAGGTTAAACCTTGGAATTTTGTCCTATTAATCTAATGGTGGATCAGGATTGCAGCAGACGAATAAGAGTAGTCACATGTAGGCTTAGGGTTATATAAGGTATAGGATAAGGATAAGATTAGGGAAGCAATTAGGGTTACAAGTAAGAGGAGCAAGTACTGTTTAAGTCCCTAAGGTTATAGTCTAGATTATTTTCTAATAACCTAATTCCCTATAACCAAGGCTTTGATACCAATCTGTAACACCCCAACTGATGGCGGAAACATCGAGGTGTCACGTAAGAATGAGTATACAGTAGCATATGGTAACCATATTTTAATTGAAATAAATTTAAAGTGCAAATATCCAAAAATAGAAATACATAATGAGTTTCAATGTGGAAATCTAATATATCACAAAGATCAAACAAGCATAGACTTCAAATTGTCTTCTCATGAAAATACTCTAGCCTTCATGCATCATTATTTCCTGTTGAGTTGTAAAAATGCGGGGGGGGGGGGGTCAACTAGAAGTTGGTGAGAATACATAATCCATGTTAAGCAAATAGTTTAAGTATAAAAGTTTAGCAATTCATATGTCTATCGTAAGTTTAAGTCTACATGAATAAGCATACTATGTTGAATCGACATAATCAAACCTCCGACTAGTTTAGGTCCATCCCGTCATCCACGGTTCACCTAGATAATATGTTGGAACGATAACAATCACCCACGCTACCTATGTAGGGGGTACACGTATCCGGATGGGATTGTCAATCCAATAGATCTATTACTGAGTATCGCCGGCTTGGCCATAGCTAATGATTATGTAATGTTGAAACTCGTTGAAACTGTTGTTGTTGTTGTCTAATTCACGAGGCATTAAAGTTTACAACTAGACATGCATGTAGAATTGCTTAAATGTTGCAAGTATAAAGAATCGCATAAACATGGTTACGTAAACTCACCTTAGTATAGTATTAAGTCTTGAGAAATAGTATGAGTGTAGCCCAAAAGATTGCCAAGTATTACCTTATGTATAAGGTAACAAATAAGTCTAAGTCTATCTAGTCTACAAGTATATTCTAGGGTTTCGATTTGGGGGATAAACATTTGTTGGATTAATAATAAAATGTTTTAATAAATAAAGGGAAATTTGATAATTAAATGAATGAAAGTCTTTTTATAAAATTTGAATTTAGGATGGTCACAATAATGTGTTTAAAGTATAAAAATATTTTTTATAAAATTATTTTCTTTAAAATAGAATATTAAATCTATTTATTACAAATTGTCAAAATTTAACTTTAATATTTAAAAATACTAAAATTAAAGAATTATTAGATTAAAAATTATATTTCTGTTCCAAATAATCAGAAATAATTTATATAAAATTTTGGTGTAAAAATATTAAAAATTGGATTTATTATGATTTAATTATGATTAAAACTAACAAAAATTGATTTAAAATATTAAATAAATGATTTTTCAGAATTAAAAATCATTTCAGAAAAGTTTATTGTTATAAAAACTTAGAATAATTTTTGTGGAAATTTATAAGATTGTTTTGATATTTTAATAGAATTTTATAAATATAATAGGATAAACTTGATTTAATTATTATATATATTAAATAAATAAATTTTTAAAAACTAAAAATTGTGAGTTAAACTTTTTCATCAGATTAATACAAAATAATTTTTGTAGAATTTTTAAAAATGTTTTAGTATTTTAAAATGAATTTATATGATATAAATAATATATATATAAAGTTGATTGTTTTTAAATAAAACAAAGAAAAAGAAAAGAATTGATGCGGCTGCCGGGTTTCGAACCCGCGTGGCCGGTTCAGAAAGCACCAAGCACAACCACTTGGTCCAGACCAGTGGTTGTGTTTGGGTTTAGTTTGTTAAAACTTTATAATTATACGCGAAACAGTTTTCTTCCCCAAATAAACCCATGAACCCTAGATTCTGCAATCGAGCGATTTACACAACATCAACCCAATTAACCATAGGGTAAATGTTGTGTGTAGGCCGATTAATGAAACCCATAACAAAAATTAAACTTACAAAGCTGAATCGTATACGAATTGATTGGTCAAGCTTCGAAGTCAACTCGAACAATAATCTGTCACACCCTCAAAATCCACTTGCAGAGTTTTACCGCGAGGCGCATGACAAACCAGGATCCAAACCAACGATCACAATAAACAAGTCTAACATGAACATGATGCAATTTCAAAACAATGTTTAAAATCCCTGTTTACAGCGGAAGCTTATTCAAAACAATTATTCAATATTAAACCAATGTTCAACGTTTGTAAAACCATGCAACTCTAACTAGACGCCGTGCAGACGCGTGCGCCCTAGTTCCATTGTGCTACCTTAGCGACCTGAGAAAACATGTAAAAGTTTACGTCAGCACAAAAATGCTGGTGAGTTTACAGGTTTTGTAATCCAAGTACCAAGTCCACCTGTCCATACTATAACAAATCGAAAACCAGTGTACGCTAGCTAGGCGTATGTTTTGTTACTACCACGATTGGAAAACCATTACTAACTCGAATACCAGATGTTGTGCCCGAAAAGTAAACCAGTTGTTCCTGTTGTTCCTGTTTGAGACAATATGCACTCGCCCGGCCCTCCAAGCCGACGAGCGGGGTTGGTCACTCCCAATAGCGCTATTCACATTTCCCCGTTGTGCAAACCCGCACATTCATGGTTCCCCCCGGGACTTCCAAAGATCGTGTAGTACACAATAGAAACCCATAGTATGACAGTAGTTACCAAATAATCGTTTTAACACATGTTTTCTCCCCCGAAAGTATAAAACCAGTTTAAAAGAGGGGCCGTAAACTCACCTTAACGTGCAAGCAAAGAATCCGAACAGCAAGCAATATATGCTACCGACACCCTAATAACAGTGTCGCTCAGTGAGTATAGGCGTAATATCATTACCCATATAACTCGTTTGTCCAAGGCGTTTTAAATGTTCAAAAGTGTGTATACGACGCCTAGTGATTCTACATGCAATAGTAAACCCTACGGACCCGTTGGTGAATACGTTGGTTACAATTAGTTTCTACATCCCGTATGTGTCTCAGACAAGTGTACTTCAGTTACATGTCAATTCCATACCACCTAAGACCTCAATTAATCACAGAAGCACATAATACACAATCTGTGTTTTCAGGACAGATTGTGCGCCATCAAAACGAATTTATTTAAAATAGCAATTCAGTGAGTTAACCTCCCAAATTTTTACTGAATTTTCTTTGGGATTCACTCGACAATACCTATTTTTGTTTTGTCTTAATTCCAAACACAAAAATTATGAAAATTCGTACAACACGGCTATGTCCAGAAAATCTCCTCAACAGGTCAATTTAGTAGGAAAATTCTTAAAAATTGTGTATTCATCCAAACGAGATGAATCCACTTGGAAAAGCTCTATTTTTCCAGTATTGACCTACTGGAAAAATTTCATGATCTAATTCTTTGTAAATCTCAAGTTATGACCATTTAAAGTTAGCCCAGTTTACAAATCCGAAAATCTGATATGACCCCTAATCAATTATAATTCCAAAAACGACTCAAACGATGTCCAAATTCGATGGTTTTGCCCATTATGAAAAGCTAAGACCTTGTACGTTACAATCATGCAAAGAATCGATCAAACCAATTATTTTCAAGCCACGAAACAGACCCTACAAGTCGACATTCAGAATCTGTCCAGATTCTAATCGTGCAATATTATCAATTATATCAAACCCTAGTTGCATATTATCAATTAATAACACCTAATAATCATCATACAACTTTCCTAATACCTATTCCCATCAGATCCTATTATCAAACATGTCAAGATCAAAGCTTTTAGGATCAAAACACCAATAACTTGCGCAACAAGCATCCTATGATGTTACTACGCGTTTATTAATAGGTTTAATCCGTTTAATCTTCAAAAAGACTCATGTTTTAATGTTTATTAAACCCATTCAGACCTGGACAAACTTGTTATATGATTTTTACAATAAAACATAAAGTAAAAAGCGTAAGAAATCATGAGTTATACCCTTAGCTCTTCAAATCAATCAATCGCGCGCCTTAGAGCCTCCCAATTGATGATCTTGAGCCTTAGCAGGAGTTTTTGGAGTGAAATATTCGTGTGGGGTAGTAAGGGGGCGATTAGGGTTGAGTATGAGGGCTGCATGGGAGTTAAGGATGTTTAAATATGAGTTTGAGGCGGTTTAAACCCGTCAGTCCTCTTCGAGCGGCCGCTCGGAGCCTGTGAGCGGCCGCTCACAGGTCCGGGTGGCGCGCTTTTGCCTCGTTTCGCCTCCCGACGCGTTATCCTTTGACGTTTTCGTTATTACGGACCGTAACAAGTGTAACCCCATGCGTTAAGACCCTAATCAACCTCACGCTCCACTTTTAATAATTTTTATTAACGTGTTCGGTTTAGGTTCACATAATCACGTATGGTTTTCACATAAGTTTGTCAGATATCACCGAGACACATAAGTTTGTTATTCACCAACGTCCGAGGTTCACTAATCATGAAATCACATGTTAACTCACACAAGGAATCAACACCCGACCCACACAAGGAGTCAAAGCATCTCATAACCCGAGATGTGAAAGTAGTCCCAAACCGGACTAGAAAACGTTTTGTAAGTTGTCTCAAACCCGAGACAATGCACGTATGTCCTATCTAGCTATCTAGCTAACCCTCGTTAAGTATAATATACGCGTGACTCGCTAAGGTAGACTTTCATCTAGACAATGTTGTTAACCAGAATTTGCCGGGTGTCACATCATCCCCACGTTAAAAGAATTTTCGTCCCGAAAATTGCACAAGTACCAAAAGGAATATCAACAGAAACTGACAAAAGATAGAAACCAAGAGAGAGATTTACCCGAGTTGTCACATCATCCCCACGTTAAAAGGAATCTCGCCTCGAGATTCATTCAGCTGCAGAAGAGACATATCTCGACTCGAACGCTTCCTTAGGAAAGAGATGAGGATACTTAGACTTCATCTGATCCTCCCGTTCCCAAGTATACTCTGGTCCCCGGTCCGAGTTCCACCGAACCTTAACGATACGAATCTTGCTGTGACGTAGGCTACGAATCTTGTAATCCAGAATCTCCACAGGTTCTTCCACAATCCGAAGACGATCATCAACCTTGATCTCTTCCAGTGGAACGATGAGAGACTCGTCAGCCAGACACTTCTTCAAGTTTGACACGTGGAAGACGTTATGTACGTTACCGAGCCCGTCGGTAAATCAAGACGATATGCCACTGCCCAATCCGTTCCAGGATCGTAAATGGTCCGACATACCGTGGGTTGAGTTTGCCACGCTTTCCAAAGCGTATGACGCCCTTCCACGGTGAAACTTTCAGAAGTACTTTGTCATCAAGTTGGAATTCCAATGGTTTGCGACGCTGATCGGCATAACTCTTTTGCCGGTCCCGTGCCGCTGCCAACCGGTTACGAATCTGTACGATCTTTTCCGAAGTTTCGTACACTAGCTCAGGCCCAGTGAGTTGACTCTCACCCACTTCAGCCCAACAAAGAGGAGAACGGCATTTCCGCCCGTACAGTGCCTCGAACGGAGCCGCCTTGATGCTCGTGTGATAACTATTGTTGTACGAGAATTCTACTAACGGTAGATGAGCTTCCCAACCCTTGCCAAAATCGATCACACATGCCCGCAGCATGTCTTCTAAAGTTTGAATCGTGCGCTCACTTTGACCGTCAGTCTGTGGATGGTAAGCTGTACTCATGTCTAGTTGGGTTCCCAAAGCCTTGTGCAAAGACTTCCAGAAGTGAGAAGTAAAATGGGAGTCACGATCCGAGATAATAGAAACTGGCACCCCGTGCTTAGAAACAACTTCCTTCAAATAAAGACGAGCCAAACGATCCATGGTGTCGGTCTCCTTAATAGCAAGAAAATGGGCTGACTTCGTTAACCGATCGACAATCACCCATATCTTGTCATTCCCGCTTGGTGATTTAGGAAGTTGTGTGACAAAATCCATAGTAATCCGTTCCCATTTCCATTCCGGAATTTCAGGTTGTTGCAAGAGACCCGACGGTTTCTGGTATTCCACCTTGACCTTAGCACAGGTCAAGCATTTGCTCACGTATGAGGCTATGTCCGACCTCATGTTTGGCCACCAGTAAAGCACCTTCAGATCTTGGTACATCTTATCCGAACCAGGATGAATAGAATACCGGGACTTATGAGCCTCATCAAGGACAAGCTCCCGTAGTCCCCCGAATAAAGGAACCCATATACGTTCTGCGAAATAGTGCAGGCCATCAGGCCTTCGCTCTAGGTGCTTGTCGGCGCCGTGCATAGTTTCAGCTTTAAGGTTTTCCTCCTTCAAAGCTTCTAGCTGAGCAGAACGGAGTTGATCAGGTAACGACGAATGGATGGTGAGCTGCAACGCCCGAACGCGACGAGGTTTAGTTGATTCCTTCCTGCTCAAGGCGTCTGCTACAACATTCGCCTTGCCAGGATGGTACTTAATGGCACAATCATAGTCATTCAGAAGTTCAATCCAACGACGCTGTCGTATGTTCAAATGTTGTTGGTCGAAAATGTGTTGGAGACTCTTGTGATCGGTGTAGATCGTGCATTTGGTACCGTACAAGTAATGTCTCCAAATTTTCAACGTGAATACCACTGCACCCAACTCCAAGTCATGGGTGGTGTAGTTCTTCTCGTGCACCTTGAGTTGACGAGAAGCATACGCAATCACTTTCTCGCGTTGCATCAGCACGCAACCGAGACCATGTATAGAGGCGTCACAGTAAACAACGAAATCGTCAGGGCCATCAGGCAAGGACAAAATAGGAGCGGAACAAAGCTTAGACTTTAGTTCCTCAAACGCTGACTCTTGTAGTTCGCCCCAGGCGAACTTCTTATCTTTCTGTGTGAGAGTGGTGAGGGGTTGAGCAATCTTCGAGAACCCCTGAATGAAACGACGATAGTAACCCGCAAGGCCTAGGAATTGCCGCACCTCAGTTGGTGTCTTTGGTGCTTCCCAGTCCTTAATCGCTTCGATCTTAGCTGGATCGACATGAATTCCCAGTTCATTTACCACATGTCCTAGGAATTGGACTTCTCGTAGCCAAAAGTCACATTTCGAGAACTTAGCATAAAGTTGTTCCCGTCGCAACAGTTCCAAAACTAAACACAGATGTTCCTCGTGTTCGGTCTTGTTCTTGGAGTAGATCAGGATGTCATCAATAAACACGATGACGAACTTGTCAAGATACGGTTTGCAAACGCGATTCATCAAATCCATGAAAACCGCTGGTGCGTTAGTAAGACCGAAGGGCATGACCAAGAACTCGTAATGGCCATAGCGTGTACGAAAAGCAGTCTTTGCAACGTCAGCCTCCCTGACGCGCAGCTGGTGATAACCGGACCTCAAGTCAATCTTGGAATAGTAACTAGAACCCTGGAGCTGGTCGAATAGATCATCAATACGTGGAAGAGGATAACGGTTCTTGATGGTCACCTTGTTCAACTCTCTGTAATCTACACACAATCGAAAACTCCCATCCTTCTTCTTAACGAACAGAATCGGGGCTCCCCAAGGAGAAGAACTCGGTCTGATGAAACCCTTGTCCAAGAGTTCCTGTAATTGACTAGACAACTCTTGCATCTCAGGAGGTGCAAGACGGTAGGGGGCCCGAGCAATAGGAGCAGCTCCCGGTACGAGGTCAATACCGAACTCAACCTGACGATGGGGAGGAAGACCAGGTAAATCATCGGGAAACACATCAGGAAACTCGCGTACAACCGGAATATCGTCGATCTTCTTCTCATCACCAGAGATAACAGATAAAAGTGCCAAAACGGCTGGATAACCCTTTCGAAGACACCTAAGGGCTTTCATACTGGAAATGAGGTTCAGCGGAGCACCGCCCTTGATACCGTACACAGAAAGGAATTCTCCATCAGGAAGGGGAATCCGAATGATCTTATCATAACAGATAATCTCAGTGCGATACAGGGACAACCAGTCCATGCCTACCACAACGTCAAAGCTACCCAAGGACACTGGCATAAGGTCGATGGGAAAAGATAAACCCGACAACTCTAATTGGCACTCCCGAAGGACACTAGTAGCTTCAATCTTTTTACCGTCAGCCAACTCAATAATATACTTAGTCTCTAATGGTACGGGTACTACATCTAGCAGTCGACTAACTTCCATGGATACAAGACTCTTGTCGGCACCAGAATCAGATAACACCCTAACAGAACGGTTATTGAGAAGGAACGTACCGGTAACTGTGTCAGGATCCTGTCTAGCCTCAGCGGCTCCAATGACGAAGGCACGTGCATTTCTGCCGCGCCCCCGTTGTTCCCATTACCGTTGTTTCCACCCTGCTTCAGTTTCGGGCAGTCTTTCTTGTAATGCCCAGTATCCCCGCAGTTGTAACAACCCTGTTTCCCCGCAGTTCCTTGAGCAGCAGGAGCCGGGGTATTGCTTGGGGCCTGGGTCGATGGAAGTGTAGCTCGACAATCTTTAGCAAAATGACCAAATCGCTGGCAGCGATGACAACGATAGCGGTCGCAATCCCCCTGATGATGACGCCCACACTTGTTACATTTAGGCAGTTTCCCCGCATAACCGCCCTGTTTGTTACCCGAAGAAGAAGAAGAACCCCCATTGTATAACCTCTTATTCTGCTGTGCTGGCCCAGATCCCTTCCCGTCATTTTCCCACTTGCGCTTGTTATTCTCTGGGGCCCTAACAGTCGAACCCTTAGCAGGCAAAATACCCTCATTCACCTTTAAGTTGGTCATCCTATGAGCCGATCGGACCACCTCTGCGTATGTAGGATGATTTCCCGCAGCTACCAACCCTGCGATTTCTGGCACCAACCCCGAGATATAGTGCTCATTCCTCCTGTATTCTGGCACATGCAAGTCAGGACACAGCACTGCCAACTCATTACGCCTTACCGTATACTTCTCAATCTCAGACCCAGTCATCTTGAGGTTCCACACCTCCACGACCGCCACCACCACGACCGCCACCACCACGCCCACCAGCGCGGCCACCTCCACGTCCTCCTCGCACTCCAGACATGATTCCGACAAAAAGGACGAGAAAATTTAGTTTCACAGCTAATGGTAACCACTAGCGTTCGCATGATCAAAGCTAGATCCAATCCAGGACTATCCATTCAAACCCAGAGCTCACTAGGGCTTCCATGCATTTCGGTTTATGATTTTGTGTGCACCCAAAATGATAAACCGCTCTACATGGTCCTCCAAGTGTTCCCCTAGTTCAAAGTTCAAACCACCGAACATAGACTCTTAGCTATACACCGTAATACTACGGTAGTTTATGGCAAGTGTTTCTATTAGAGTAGGAAAGGGAGATGTCCGAGCCTTGGACAAATCTCAAGAGTATACGAGTTACTCCAATATACTACACTGCCTAGAAAGCAAGTAACCCGACCTAAGATAGAACGGATGATGTAACATAGAGAGACCAAATGATTTAGAGACACCCCGACAAGACCATACGTAAACCACCATAATGTTTAGTACCATGTGATCGTCTAGTGTGTGTGACTCGGCTATAGACTAGACCCTACATGCAGTCCTAGTTCACTATAACCATTGGCTCTGATACCAATCTGTCACACCCTCAAAATCCACTTGCAGAGTTTTACCGCGAGGCGCATGACAAACCAGGATCCAAACCAACGATCACAATAAACAAGTCTAACATGAACATGATGCAATTTCAAAACAATGTTTAAAATCCCTGTTTACAGCGGAAGCTTATTCAAAACAATTATTCAATATTAAACCAATGTTCAACGTTTGTAAAACCATGCAACTCTAACTAGACGCCGTGCAGACGCGTGCGCCCTAGTTCCATTGTGCTACCTTAGCGACCTGAGAAAACATGTAAAAGTTTACGTCAGCACAAAAATGCTGGTGAGTTTACAGGTTTTGTAATCCAAGTACCAAGTCCACCTGTCCATACTATAACAAATCGAAAACCAGTGTACGCTAGCTAGGCGTATGTTTTGTTACTACCACGATTGGAAAACCATTACTAACTCGAATACCAGATGTTGTGCCCGAAAAGTAAACCAGTTGTTCCTGTTGTTCCTGTTTGAGACAATATGCACTCGCCCGGCCCTCCAAGCCGACGAGCGGGGTTGGTCACTCCCAATAGCGCTATTCACATTTCCCCGTTGTGCAAACCCGCACATTCATGGTTCCCCCCGGGACTTCCAAAGATCGTGTAGTACACAATAGAAACCCATAGTATGACAGTAGTTACCAAATAATCGTTTTAACACATGTTTTCTCCCCCGAAAGTATAAAACCAGTTTAAAAGAGGGGCCGTAAACTCACCTTAACGTGCAAGCAAAGAATCCGAACAGCAAGCAATATATGCTACCGACACCCTAATAACAGTGTCGCTCAGTGAGTATAGGCGTAATATCATTACCCATATAACTCGTTTGTCCAAGGCGTTTTAAATGTTCAAAAGTGTGTATACGACGCCTAGTGATTCTACATGCAATAGTAAACCCTACGGACCCGTTGGTGAATACGTTGGTTACAATTAGTTTCTACATCCCGTATGTGTCTCAGACAAGTGTACTTCAGTTACATGTCAATTCCATACCACCTAAGACCTCAATTAATCACAGAAGCACATAATACACAATCTGTGTTTTCAGGACAGATTGTGCGCCATCAAAACGAATTTATTTAAAATAGCAATTCAGTGAGTTAACCTCCCAAATTTTTACTGAATTTTCTTTGGGATTCACTCGACAATACCTATTTTTGTTTTGTCTTAATTCCAAACACAAAAATTATGAAAATTCGTACAACACGGCTATGTCCAGAAAATCTCCTCAACAGGTCAATTTAGTAGGAAAATTCTTAAAAATTGTGTATTCATCCAAACGAGATGAATCCACTTGGAAAAGCTCTATTTTTCCAGTATTGACCTACTGGAAAAATTTCATGATCTAATTCTTTGTAAATCTCAAGTTATGACCATTTAAAGTTAGCCCAGTTTACAAATCCGAAAATCTGATATGACCCCTAATCAATTATAATTCCAAAAACGACTCAAACGATGTCCAAATTCGATGGTTTTGCCCATTATGAAAAGCTAAGACCTTGTACGTTACAATCATGCAAAGAATCGATCAAACCAATTATTTTCAAGCCACGAAACAGACCCTACAAGTCGACATTCAGAATCTGTCCAGATTCTAATCGTGCAATATTATCAATTATATCAAACCCTAGTTGCATATTATCAATTAATAACACCTAATAATCATCATACAACTTTCCTAATACCTATTCCCATCAGATCCTATTATCAAACATGTCAAGATCAAAGCTTTTAGGATCAAAACACCAATAACTTGCGCAACAAGCATCCTATGATGTTACTACGCGTTTATTAATAGGTTTAATCCGTTTAATCTTCAAAAAGACTCATGTTTTAATGTTTATTAAACCCATTCAGACCTGGACAAACTTGTTATATGATTTTTACAATAAAACATAAAGTAAAAAGCGTAAGAAATCATGAGTTATACCCTTAGCTCTTCAAATCAATCAATCGCGCGCCTTGGAGCCTCCCAATTGATGATCTTGAGCCTTAGCAGGAGTTTTTGGAGTGAAATATTCGTGTGGGGTAGTAAGGGGGCGATTAGGGTTGAGTATGAGGGCTGCATGGGAGTTAAGGATGTTTAAATATGAGTTTGAGGCGGTTTAAACCCGTCAGTCCTCTTCGAGCGGCCGCTCGGAGCCTGTGAGCGGCCGCTCACAGGTCCGGGTGGCGCGCTTTTGCCTCGTTTCGCCTCCCGACGCGTTATCCTTTGACGTTTTCGTTATTACGGACCGTAACAAGTGTAACCCCATGCGTTAAGACCCTAATCAACCTCACGCTCCACTTTTAATAATTTTTATTAACGTGTTCGGTTTAGGTTCACATAATCACGTATGGTTTTCACATAAGTTTGTCAGATATCACCGAGACACATAAGTTTGTTATTCACCAACGTCCGAGGTTCACTAATCATGAAATCACATGTTAACTCACACAAGGAATCAACACCCGACCCACACAAGGAGTCAAAGCATCTCATAACCCGAGATGTGAAAGTAGTCCCAAACCGGACTAGAAAACGTTTTGTAAGTTGTCTCAAACCCGAGACAATGCACGTATGTCCTATCTAGCTATCTAGCTAACCCTCGTTAAGTATAATATACGCGTGACTCGCTAAGGTAGACTTTCATCTAGACAATGTTGTTAACCAGAATTTGCCGGGTGTCACATAATCCAAGAACAGAGGTTTTTTTGAGAGAAATTAGAGATTGAGAAGAGAAGATTGGCGAGTTGTGAAGGTCCAGAAGGGTTCAATTTATAGTGTAGTGGCTTAGGTGCTCGAATTGGTAACGTTGACCTTGTATTGAAGGTTTGACGCGTCGTTTGATCAATATGGTAACAATTGATTGATAATTGACGAGTGTGTGACCCAGAACAGGCTGGATATCACGTTGTTATCCCAATCACAGATCAATTACGAGTTATTGATTGTGATTATGGTAAGTCGTGGATTCTCAGTTGACTTTCCAAGTCAACTGAAATGATTTTGAATTCTGATATAATTATAACGCGTCCGGATTGAAACAAGTATCAAGGCTAGAGCAGTTGGTTTGTGTTGTGTGTATAATAACCCGGCTTGGGGCGCGGGTTCGAGTCCCGGCCCAAGCACAATTTTTTTTTAAACATTTTTCCATAATATATCCATATATATATATATATATAATTAATATAGTATTAGGGTTCCCAAAATGTCACAAAAATAATTAAATGCAAACAATATTACTGAAACTTGACGTTTTTATTAATGATGATACGTAACGTACAAGTATAAATGTGAAATGTTACACAACCCCTACCCCCACCAACAACCACCCCATCGCCACCCAGATCTGTTTAGATCCCAAACCACCCCTTCGACCATCTCCACAAACATCGGAACCCTCAAAAATCTCATCCCCCCCCCACCATCACCAAAAACGACCCCCACCATCGTCTTCATCGAACATCAACCCACCACCATCGTCTTCGTCAGATCCCAAAAAACGTTTCAGGTCCCAGAAAAACGTCTTCGTCATCAACCCACCACCATCGTCTTCATCGAACCATTATCATCGTCGAACCGTCGTCATCCTCGTCGTCTTAGATGAGAGAGAGAGGGGAGGGAGAGAGAGAAGAGAGAAACGTTTGAGAGAAGAGAGAGAGGAGTGTGTGTGAGATAAGTGTATGTGTGTGTGTGTGTTTGTTTTGAAAAAAAAAACAAAAAAAAAACAAAATATAAATCTCTTGACAAGGGGTAGGGTGGGGTTGGGGTGGGGTTAAATTACTGTCATGCCCTTTAATATTATAATGGTAAGTGGTATATGTGTCACTATGTTATTGGTCTAGAGGGGTTCTCATGGTTCTCTCAACTCAAGGAGGTTCTCATATGAACCCATTCCTATATATATATATATATATATATATATATATATATATATATATATATACTAGTAGAGTGCCCGCGCGATGCAGCGGAAAACACAAACATTTTTAAGGGTGTGTATGGTTCTGTTAAGTTCGATTATTAGCCTCAACCGAATCTGAAATCAAAAGTCATCAATTAATCAATCTTATTAAACAATTGGTTCCTTGGTTCGCGGTTAGTAATGTTAGATTTTCGGTTTTAGTCCGGTTTAGTTAATTTTGGTGAATAACAAAAACAAACTTTGGCTAAAATTTTTTGCCTAGAAGTACATGAAATGGAGGTATAAATACATGAAATAGATGTAAAAAATAGCTCTGTAAATGAACTGTATGTTCATGAGCTGTTCGTGAACTTGTTCGGAAAAAGTTCGTTTATGTCGTTTATTTAATAAACGAACAATCACGAACAAAAAATTTTGTTTGTTTAGTTAAATGAACGAACATGAACAAACGTTGAGTTTTGTTCATTTATGTTTGTGAACGTCCGTTTATATTCGTTTATTTATTTCTGTTTAAGTATATTAATTACATACGTAATTATATTTGCATAAATACAAACATAAATTGGGCTTTAGCTACCTGTATATATACATAACCAATTAGTAATTGGGTTTTTTCAGTAATACAAAATCATTCACATTTATTATGTTCGTGAACGTCCGTTTATGTTCATTGGTGAACTGTTCATTTAGGTTTAAACGAGCGAACATAAACAAACAATAACATGATAAATTTCTTAATGAACGAACATGGACACAAAAATGTGTTTGATTATTTGTTCGTGTTCGGTTAAAATTAATGAACATTCGGTTCGTTTACAGGCCTAGGTATAAAAGCTAACAATTTCAAAACCCCCTCAATTTATACCGCCACTACAATTCATAAACCTATCTACTCAACTTCAAACCATATTAGAGTATAACTTGCTACATACTTTTAATTAAAATTTTGATTTTTTTATGTGATTAACAATATCTAGAGGTGAACAATAACTGAAACTCAACCGATATCGAACAAAAAAATACAAAACTGAACATAAAATTAACCAAAACCGAGTTAACCTAATATCAGTTTTTTTGTACCCTAAGTTAACCAAAATTAACAAACCAAAACTGAACCACTCATACATATATATCCTATATACATCTATTACATGTATTTATACCTTCATTCCATATGCTTCTAAGCAAAATGTTAACCAAAGTTTGGTTTTGGTTATTAACCAAAATTAACTAAACCGAATTAAAAAAAAAAAACAATCTAACCAAATAGACTGAACCAATTAACCTATTGGTTAACAAGATTGATATCGTGCGGGCATACTGTTATGAATATATTAATGGGTCTGTTTCAATTTAACTAATTTGGGTTAACTAAGGGTACAAAAAGAAAACGATAACCAATTTTAAGTTAAATCGAATGTTTTCAGTTTTCAATAGATTTTGGTTCTGTTCTGTCAATTTTTTGGTTTGGCTTCGGTGAACGGTTTATGTAACACCCCAACCGATGGCGGAAACATCGAGGTGTCACGTAATGACGATTGTTCAATAGCTCATGGACTAAAAGTGTAAATTTTGATACATTGATTAAATAGTTTATTACAATGAAATGAAATACAACAATTCTAAATGCTAACTAATCTGAATTACAATGAATCAAAATCTAAATATAAATCCGAAAGCTTAACGAATGCATCTCAAAATAACCTGAAACATGTACAAAATAATTTGGTCAATACAAAAATTGTATTGGTGAGCATACCCTGTTTGAATACATATAGTAGAAAAAGAGTTTCGCAATTCACGTGTTATACTGTCTACAATTTAGTGTTCAAGCTATGTACAAATGCCACCCAAAATCAAACCTTTGTTTAATGAATCAAGAGTCACATATATATAGTATTCGCTCATAGTAGGCGATGAATAATCGTTCACACATAACAATAATTAAGTACTATTTATTGCTATGCTAGGCCGCAGAACGGTTAATGATTCAGGTCATAAGTACACACTATCAGCGAATCAACAAGTAAAACACATACAAGAATTGCGATTATGAATATATGATAAAACATGATTAAGTGAGTGAAGTAATATGCGTACATGAATCACCCCAAAAGTGTAAAACATGAAAAAGGGGAAAGATATACTCACTGTTTACGAAAGCGAGCAAGATCCAACTTAAGCGATCGTGAGCTAAGTAATGGGAATTCCGAGGAATTCAACCTATAATATGTAATAATACTAATAAGGAAATGTCTAAAAAGTCTAAGGTAACTAGGGTCTAAGGCATTAGGGTTTGCTAAGTCAATTTGGGGAAATAGAGTTTTTATGATAAGTCGCGTCAATGTAACGGTTGTATATCACAATATATATGAAAGGTTGTAAATGTGGTTTAATTAATATAATTATTACCAATTGAGTATTTAGATAAAAATTATGTTTGACTAATTAAGATAAAATGACGTAGTTAATTACTGTAACTAATTATTGTAAATAAACACAATAATTATAAATGTATAAATAAATGATTATGATTTACACAATGATCCAACAAAAGGTAATTTTAATATTTTCAAACATAAATCATTTCTTATTTTATAGAAAAAGTATTTATAAAATAGATGTCTAAATATAATAAATAAATCAATATTTAATTATGTCTATTTAAACGTAAATAAGACTAATAATACCAGACATGATCCAAAATGCTATTTTTATAGAAACTAGATGCTTTCTGATGAAAAAAAAATAAAAATAATTTTCTCATAATTTTTATAAACTTATTTATATTTAAAACTGATTTAATGAGATTAAATCACGTTTAAATGATTAAAAATAGGAAATTTAATAAAAACAAGTGTTTTCTGATCCAATAATTTTTATTTCCGTTCATAATGAATAGAAATAATTGCACAAAAATTTTGAGATTAAAATCATTAAAAATGAATTTTTAATCAATTAAATACGGTTAAAACAATTTAATTTATTAAAAATATAAAAATAAAACATTTTCCAGAAAATAAAAGTGGGATAATGTTCTATGAGGTGTCAAGAAGCTACTCCTAAATTTTCATAATTTTTGGATCAAACATGAATTTATTACAAATATTTAAAGATTTATATGTATTATAATTATATATATATAAAAAATAGAAATGTAAAGCAACATGAATCTTATGAAAGAAAAGAAGGAAAAAAATTAAAAATGTTCATGCCTGGGTTCGAACCCACGTGAACTTTGATGCACAAACAACCCTCAAACCACTACACCAACATATGTCTTGGGATTTTAATTAGAAAAAAAAATATAACATATTAAGTTCTAACTCATCTTCTTCCCCAAATCACTACTTCAAAACCCTAACCCTAGAATAATCAATTAACCCGATTAAAACATCATAATCGATCTGTAATAAAGGTTTTATGATCGGAATGTTAAGAATAACGAAATGGCATGAAAATTTTGGACTTACCTCGTGTTAAAGGTTCGAAAAAAAGAAGCTACCATAGCCGAACTAAAAATCAAGAATTGATAGGCTTTCTGAATGATTTTGGGACGTTTAGAAGTGGGTTTGTAATGATATAAAGTGCAGCAACGTGAATCTTCGTTCAATTTATCTAATCGTTCGACGAAACTGATGTCTTAACGTCGAGGTCGACGGTTACAAGTAATGGTTGTTAAATACACGATTAAGCACGTTAAATGTTCGTTATTAATCATGAATACGTTCAAGCATCCGTGAAGAAACGCTTTGGAACCATTAAAACTAGTTAAAACACATTAAAAATGGATTATTGGTTCGCCGGAAAAAATTTCCGGTGGCCGGAAATCCCATGGCCGAAAAAGGCGCCGGAAAACCGAGGTAGGGGAGAGGGGAAGTTTCAGATTTGAACTTTTAGGGTATTGGCACAAATGGTCCCTATATTTATAACTAGGTTAATTTATCTATTTTATGGTTAGTTTTTCCTTTATAAAACTTAACTTAGTTAGCTAACTTAACTTAAAAGCTTTTAAAACTTTTTAAACTTAAATTCTTTTATAAAATCTTTTTTTTTTTTTACGAATATGTTTCCACAAACGTATTTGATTAAAACTTATACCCGATTCGTAATAATGATAACATTTAGTTCGCTCTAAAATTAAATTTTAAAAACGGCGAACTTACAGGACTATAATGGAAATATTTGAAGGGCTATTATTGTCTATTCGACGAAAGACGAGGGTGACGGATGTCACAGTCTCCCCTACTTTAGAAAATTTCGTCTCGAAATTTCTTTCAAGTGGAGAGTACTATGAAACAAAAGGCGTTGTATAATCAAGTAGGTTGAAAAATTTCATCATTTGTGATTTGACAAGTTTTAAAATAGTTGTCTAATATCCTAGGTGAAAGTTTCAAAATTTTTAACAGATGACCCAGGTTAGAAAGTTGAGAGTTTAAATGAGGAAATTTTTTTTGGGAATGTGTAACGGGTGAGGAAAAGGCACTGATGAAGATAGTCTCCCCTACTTTAGAAAGGTTCCTGACTAAGCGTCATTAAGGACATGCGACCGATTTCGACTAATAGAGAGTGCAAGGATATATAAAGTTTAAGGGTTTCTGAAGAGGTGGTCAACAAGAAAAGCTCCAACAAAACTAATTGAAACTTATGTAAAATGTCCTTATTGAAAATTCTAGTTATTAGTCAACGATCTAATGAAGAGGTAATTAGTAAGTAATGGGTAGGTTCTTGGTCAGACTCCTAGTCCGCTCCCACAGTATCGTTTATGCTTATATATAGGGTGTACCGCAGCTAACCCACCACACTCCCGATACTTTAGACCCGTACTGATTGTCTATCAATAGCCTAAATAGAATTTACACACCACCCTCACGTACCTGTAAACCCATGATTGCGTTTCGAACCGTAATCATCGATTTACCTTACACTAGGGTGTTATGCTTTTCCATAACCCTATCATGAAATAAGTGCGTGTAACCAAAATGTAATAACCACTGTAATGAAATGATGTTCAATCATGACATGGTTAGAGGTCCTTCCCTTTCGGGTTTTCCCTTTAACCGCAATGAGAAATAACATGTAAGTATAAGACATGATTAGAGGTTCTTCCCTTTCGGGTTCACCCTTAACCGGTAGTTTCTGTTTACATCGTTGGCTTTAAACACTCATATTGATAGACTCTGAGATTTACACCGTTCCCCTCGGATTAGAGGAATACTCTAATCCGAGTCGTACGTGGGCACCGGCTTAGATCTCATGCGAGTTATCAACTAGTATGTTCGTTGGCCATGATGATGAACAAAATAATGTAAAGTATAACAGGGTTTTGCTCAAAACAGGAAAGAAAATATGCATACCAAATATGCGTTCAAGTAAGTATATAAGTATAGTCATAAAATTCTGACTGAAAGAATAATATAAAAATAAATCGAGTAAATCGCACAATTGCACAAAATGAAAGTAAACGAGTTGAATTAATGCAAATACGCAATGTGAAAATAATCACAAATAATGTGTTAAAAATAACTATGAATAAAATGGTGTAAGAATAAAATGATGAATTTTACGATAAGAGAGAGTATGCAGAACAGACGTATAGTCTACTGATATAAGGGTTTAAATTTAGTTAGTTTTACATATATGCACTATGTGATAAAAGACAATTAGTGACATTTTGATAAGGATATGTCCAATATTTTGTTAGGCCAAAAGTTTTGCGACTGAAAGAGTGCGAGTGTAATAAGATAAATTTCCGTTTATCAAAAACGTAGTTTGCTCGAACTTTGTGATATAGTTGAAAGTATAATGGTAATGCATGGGGATAACTTTTTAGAAGTCGATGTGTGTTTTAGATTCAAAACAGGTTCATTTGAAAAAATCTTCGCGAATACACATTTTCATGTGTATACGAGACGTCAAGTTTGAAAAATGTTATAAGGCTTATTACTAGTTGCTAGTTTCTTTCGAAAGTATATATTGGTTATGTCATATGAAAACAAAGGGTTACATTTGTCCTTTAAAATATGCAGTACAAGTTTGTAAAATGCAAAATGAAACCATTTCATGAACTATGTGTAATTCTAATGTGCTCTAAAAGACCATGATTTAAAATGACGTGAATGATAAGATTATAGTATGTAATAGATTACCAACATTTAAGAAAATTCATAATCAACGAGATGTAGAAATAAATCATTGAGATGTGGATTTCACTCCTAACTCCAAGATGTATTTCAAATTTGAAAACGATTGTGGAATGAAACCAGTCACCAAGTTAAGGATATCACTCCCACTTAGTGGTTAAGTTTCTTTTTGAAGGAATATACTCTTTGAGATGTGGATGTCACTCCTATCTCAAAGACATATTCCTAAGATAGATAACATATAGAGGAGTGAAACTAATCACCAGGTATGGATGTCACTCCTAACTTGGCGCTATCGTTTCGTTTGTGAAATACGAGCGTATTCTTTTCTTAGCAAAATATCAAAAGAATAACGAGAAAGTATCATAGCAAAAATACCTAGAAAGAAAATATAAGAATAAAGAGGAATATACACGAGAGGACTCATGAAAGTAAGCTTAGTTATAGACTAGGCTAAAAGGCATTCTAATAACCTAATTCCCTATAACCATGGCTCTGATACCAATCTGTAACACCCCAACCGATGGCGAAACATCGAGTGTCACGTAATGACGATTGTTCAATAGCTCATGACTAAAAGTGTAAATTTTGATACATTGATTAAATAGTTTATTACAATGAAATGAAATACAACGATTCTAAATGCTAACTAATCTGAATTACAATGAATCAAAATCTAAATATAAATCCGAAAGCTTAACGAATGCATCTCAAAATAACCTGAAACATGTACAAAATAATTTGGTCAATACAAAAATTGTATTGGTGAGCATACCCTGTTTGAATACATATAGTAGAAAAAGAGTTTCGCAATTCACGTGTTATACTGTCTACAATTTAGTGTTCAAGCTATGTACAAATGCCACCCAAAATCAAACCTTTGTTTAATGAATCAAGAGTCACATATATATAGTATTCGCTCATAGTAGGCGATGAATAATCGTTCACACATAACAATAATTAAGTACTATTTATTGCTATGCTAGGCCGCAGAACGGTTAATGATTCAGGTCATAAGTACACACTATCAGCGAATCAACAAGTAAAACACATACAAGAATTGCGATTATGAATATATGATAAAACATGATTAAGTGAGTGAAGTAATATGCGTACATGAATCACCCCAAAAGTGTAAAACATGAAAAAGGGAAAGATATACTCACTGTTTACGAAAGCGAGCAAGATCCAACTTAAGCGATCGTGAGCTAAGTAATGGGAATTCCGAGGAATTCAACCTATAATATGTAATAATACTAATAAGGAAATGTCTAAAAAGTCTAAGGTAACTAGGGTCTAAGGCATTAGGGTTTGCTAAGTCAATTTGGGAAATAGAGTTTTTATGATAAGTCGCGTCAATGTAACGGTTGTATATCACAATATATATGAAAGGTTGTAAATGTGGTTTAATTAATATAATTATTACCAATTGAGTATTTAGATAAAAATTATGTTTGACTAATTAAGATAAAATGACGTAGTTAATTACTGTAACTAATTATTGTAAATAAACACAATAATTATAAATGTATAAATAAATGATTATGATTTACACAATGATCCAACAAAAGGTAATTTTAATATTTCAAACATAAATCATTTCTTATTTTATAGAAAAAGTATTTATAAAATAGATGTCTAAATATAATAAATAAATCAATATTTAATTATGTCTATTTAAACGTAAATAAGACTAATAATACCAGACATGATCCAAAATGCTATTTTTATAGAAACTAATGCTTTCTGATGAAAAAAAAATAAAAATAATTTTCTCATAATTTTTATAAACTTATTTATATTTAAAACTGATTTAATGAGATTAAATCACGTTTAAATGATTAAAAATAGGAAATTTAATAAAAACAAGTGTTTTCTGATCCAATAATTTTATTTCCGTTCATAATGAATAGAAATAATTTCACAAAAATTTTGAGATTAAAATCATTAAAAATGAATTTTTAATCAATTAAATACGGTTAAAACAATTTAATTTATTAAAAATATAAAAATAAAACATTTTCCAGAAAATAAAAGTGGGATAATGTTCTATGAGGTGTCAAGAAGCTACTCCTAAATTTTCATAATTTTTGGATCAAACATGAATTTATTACAAATATTTAAAGATTTATATGTATTATAATTATATATATATAAAAAATAGAAATGTAAAGCAACATGAATCTTATGAAAGAAAAGAAGGAAAAAAATTAAAAATGTTCATGCCTGGGTTCGAACCCACGTGAACTTTGATGCACAAACAACCCTCAAACCACTACACCAACATATGTCTTGGGATTTTAATTAGAAAAAAAAATATAACATATTAAGTTCTAACTCATCTTCTTCCCAAATCACTACTTCAAAACCCTAACCCTAGAATAATCAATTAACCCGATTAAAACATCATAATCGATCTGTAATAAAGGTTTTATGATCGGAATGTTAAGAATAACGAAATGGCATGAAAATTTTGGACTTACCTCGTGTTAAAGGTTCGAAAAAAGAAGCTACCATAGCCGAACTAAAAATCAAGAATTGATAGGCTTTCTGAATGATTTTGGGACGTTTAGAAGTGGGTTTGTAATGATATAAAGTGCAGCAACGTGAATCTTCGTTCAATTTATCTAATCGTTCGACGAAACTGATGTCTTAACGTCGAGGTCGACGGTTACAAGTAATGGTTGTTAAATACACGATTAAGCACGTTAAATGTTCGTTATTAATCATGAATACGTTCAAGCATCCGTGAAGAAACGCTTTGGAACCATTAAAACTAGTTAAAACACATTAAAAATGGATTATTGGGTTCGCCGGAAAAAATTTCCGGTGGCCGGAAATCCCATGGCCGGAAAAAGGCGCCGGAAAACCGAGGTAGGGGGAGAGGGGAAGTTTCAGATTTGAACTTTTAGGGTATTGGCACAAATGGTCCCTATATTTATAACTAGGTTAATTTATCTATTTTATGGTTAGTTTTTCCTTTATAAAACTTAACTTAGTTAGCTAACTTAACTTAAAAGCTTTTAAAACTTTTTAAACTTAAATTCTTTTATAAAATCTTTTTTTTTTTTTTACGAATATGTTTCCACAAACGTATTTGATTAAAACTTATACCCATTCGTAATAATGATAACATTTAGTTCGCTCTAAAATTAAATTTTTAAAAACGGCGAACTTACAGGGACTATAATGGAAATATTTGAAGGGCTATTATTGTCTATTCGACGAAAGACGAGGGTGACGATGTCACAGTTTATTTATTGCTCACTCCTATATATCGTTAATCACGTAGTGCATAAAGATTTTTTAAATAAAAAATAGCAATACTATACTCAAATTAAAGATAATAAAATGCTCATTATTATGATGTAATTTTTTTTTTTGTAAAATATAAACGTATTCAAAAAAATATGACTATTTAAAAATCATGGGGGTGGTTTGCTTAAAATAAGGAAAATAAGTTTAACTATAATTTAAATAAACAAAGTTATGTAAAGTTTAATGGATTAAAGTGTAACTAAGGTAGGGTATTAAAAAATAAATAATGTATGAATGACTATTTTATCCTCATTTTAATGAAAAATAAGTTCTTAACTTTTGGGTATTTTAAACTACCCCTCATTCATGCATTATATATACTAGCAGGTGCCCGCGCGATGCAGCGGGGAATATAGACACTTCTAAGGGTGTGTATGGTTCGGTTCGGTTAAGTTCGGTTATTAGCCTCGGCCGAAACTGAAACCGAAATCATTAGATTGTCGGTTTTTAGTCCGGATTAGTTAATTTTGGTTAATAACATAAACCAAACTTTGGCTAAAAACTTTTTCTAAAAGTACATGAAATAGAGGTATAAAAGCTAAAAATATATGAATATATGAATGGTTTGGTTTCCGTTTGGTTGATTTCGGAGAACTAAGTGTACAAAAATCGATAACTGATTTTAAGTTAATTCGGTTTTTGTTAATTCAGTTTTCAATTGATTTCAGTTTAGCTTCTTCTGTTTTTTGGTTCGGTTTTGGCTAAATGTTCAATTATTACTCATTTGATAAAGGCATTTTAGGATACTCAAAGTCTCAAACGTTAAAACTTTTTAGAATGTAATGCATAATATACAACTCTCATCTTAATCACACTTTAATTAACTCGGAACTTTTGTTTATTTAAATAACAGTTTCACCTTTTCCCTTTATTTTAAGCCAACAAGTAACTACTCCCACGAATTGTAAACGACTATAATTTTTTCATACGTTAATATTTAAAAAACCTACATCATAAAATGAGTATTTTATTGTTAATAATTTGAGTAAGCATTGCAATTCCTTTAATTAAAAATTTGTGTTATGTGATTAACAATATCTAGGAGTGAACAATAACTAAACCCTTAACCGAAATTGACCAAAAATTGACGAAACCGAACCGAAATCAATCAAAAATTGAATTAACTTAATGTCGCTCTTTTACCCTTAGTTAAACAAAATTACCAAACGAAAACTAAATAATTCGTATATTCATATATTTTTAGCGTTTATACCTTCATTTTATGTACTTATAAGCAATAATTTTAGCCAAAGTTGGTTTTTGGTTAGTAACGAAATTAACTAAAATAAACCAAACTGAAAAGGATAATCTAAACAAATAAACCGAACCAATTAACTTGTTGGTTAATAAGATTGATTAACCGATAACTTTGGTTTTTGTTTCGATTTTGGCTAATAAGGGAACTGAACCGAACCAAACCATATATCATTATAAGTTTTTGTATTCGATATTGCATCACTCGGGCATCTTGCTATGAATATATTAATGATTTGGTTTCAGTTTGGCTGATTTCAGATAACTAAGGGCACAAAGAAAAAAATCGATAAACGATTTTAAGTTAATACGGGTTTCGGTTAATTTAGTTTTCGATTGATTTTGGTTTAGTTTCGTATGTTTTTTTTGTTCAGCTTCGGTTCATAGTTCAGCTATTTCTCACCCATAGATATTGGTAATCATGTCGCACATAAAATTTTTTAAATACAAAAATAACAATATTATTTTCAAATTAAAAAGAATAAATGCTCGTTTTTTATGATGTATTTTTTAAGAAAAAAATTAACTTGTGAAAAAAACACGGGCGTTCAAAAACTCGTAGGGTAGTTTGCTTAAAATAAGGGCAAGAAGTTTAATTAGTTTTTAAGTAAATAAAAGTTAAGTAAAGTTGAGGGGAATAAAGTGTAATTAGTTCTTAAAAGTCTAATTTACCCCCATTTTAGGGTTGTACCTTATGTATTAAAGGAAAAAAAGTTCTTAAGTTTTGGGTATCTTAAACTACCCTTCACTCATGCATTATATATAGTATATAATATATATATAGGGTTGGGATCCGTTGAAAACTCGATGAGTTGCGAGAACTCATGAGACCTCGTCGTAAAATAAGAAAAAAAAATTGCACATTGGTGTAAAAACACGTAAACCCGGTTGTAAAAAAAATAAAAAACAATACATTAATTTACGTCGATTTACACCGGTATAAAGGATTTTTATTCTCATGTAAGTATATTAATATTTTATTGTTGTTTAATTCCGAAACACATATTCATTTTTATTAAAATAAGTGTGGTTATAAAGTGAGTTTCTGAGTTATCGCAACTCAAAGGAGTTCTCAGATGATCATGATCTTATATATATAATAAAAAAATAGGGATTTGACACATAACACTTGGTGAGGCCTTTCTTCCACAAATTTTAAACATTAATAACTTTTATATACGGCATTTTAAAAAATATATATACCAAACTAACGAGCATTTTAATATATTTCTAACAAGTACCATAGTGCAATACAAAAAATGAAAAAAAAATATATTTTTAATGAATTTTTGTTCATTCATAAAAAAACACAATGTGTTCAAGTAATTCATTAGTTATGTTTAAGAAAGTCACTAATCATGTTAAGATAGTATATATGTTTTTGAACCTACTATTACATATAAGAACCCGCTAACTACATATATATTCACAGATGTAATAACTTTAGTAAGAACCTATTTTCTTGTATTTTGATTAGTGTTGCTAGAAACATTGATTATAAAGGTTGCTAACCCAGGTAGATGTAGCCTATGATTTTTAGTCACCTGGTAATTCTCTAGAAAATAAGTGATAATTAATCACCCCACCATGCACACCACCTAGATCATTTTTAATGTATGTATTTTGAAATCAACTAACATGTGGTGATTATTGAAATAGATACTTAAACTATGTATGAGTAGAGAAAATAGTCAGGAGACATGAAAAGTTACAATCCTACAATCTTTTTAGTCGATAGCAGTTAGATCAATTTTATTTATCTTCAAAATGAATCTTCACTGCTTACCTATTGATTGTTTTATTTGGTGGTACCCAATGTAATAGATTGTATATCCATAATAAAGATTGAACACGTATGTCATTCTTTAACATATGCTCACTTTATACATCAGAATCGCCTATCATCCTCATAACATATTATGTGATACCAATTTGTTGTTTTTTTTATCCAGGTTTACATCGCAGTTTTATAGTGTCTCGAGAAGATGACAAAGTTGTACAAGGACTTCACTCAAGCAAGAGGTGCACACATAAAATTAGAAGTAAGTGTAATGAATTATGGAGTGTTGATTATTTAAATTTTTTTTTCTTTTGAAAAAATTGCTTATAGTGCACACATTTTGACACTTTATAGTAAATTTAACTATATCACGAAGTTCTTGGGAATAAACTAGTATGTATATAATGGCCTTTTTTGAATGCAAAAACTTAATCATTTAACTACTTGCGGTTAATTATGCCAACAAAAATAAGTTTTATTCAAATATTATATAAAAAAAAATTAGAAACATCTTTGTGATATATATTATTTCTTTGAAATGCTACCTATTTAAGTCATCCAATACCCTCCATTCTTAATGCTATCCCTACAATGGCGTTATTCTTGTTTCTAACTTTGTGGACTTTAGCCACTACAACCACCACCACCCAAGCCATCCCCCCACTATCACCAATCCATTGCACCGCTAGAGCCACCGACTGCACCCTACACAACTCCTATGGTATATGGGGTGATAGAAAAGATTGTTATGCTTCCATAGTGGTCCACCCCACAACACAAGACCAACTACTATCTATTGTCGCCAATGCCACAAAATTCAATCATAAACTTAAAGTAGTCTCCAAGTTCTCCCACACCCTTACCAAATTCGCATGTCCAGCCACTGGAAACTCGTCGGTTCTCATTAGTACCGATAAATACAATTCCAACATTGATGTTGATGTGGATCAACTCACTGTGACTGCGGATGCTGGTGTCGGTCTTCGGGATTTGATTAATAAGGTTGAAGAAGCAGGTTTGAGTCTTTTAGCTGCACCCTATTGGGAAGGTGTTAGCTTGGGTGGGTTGATAAGTACCGGTTCACACGGCAGTTCTTGGTGGGGTAAGGGTGGAGCAGTGCATGATCATGTGGTTAGTATTGATATGGTGGTTCCAGCTTTAGAAACCGAAGGGTTTGCCAAGATTCTTCATTTGGATGCAACAAATGAGCTTCTTAATGCAGCTAAAGTTTCATTAGGCACCTTGGGTGTCATCTCCAAGGTATTCTTTTTGTATATTTATTTTTGAAATTGAAACTAAAAGAAAACAAAAGAAACATTATTAATTTTATTGTTTTTTCAACATTGACCTTTTAATTCTTAATATACATCTTTATATATTACTTTAGCTAGGTTACAATCACGTGTATTATACGACTTAAACGTATGTAACTTTACACTTATATACGTAGTAATAAAAGTATATTTAAAAAAAACATATGCATTATACGGGTTGATTGACTCGTACATTACATGGGTTGAATAAATACTATGTAACCAATTAACACAAAAAGCTATCGAGATATGTCTTTAAAAAATTAACTTTGATGCATTATTTATTTATTATACATTATAATTTATTTTTTATTTATTACATCTTAGAAACATGTGTATGACCTAGATTTGATAAATAAAATGTTAAATAATTATTAAATCGCAAAAATATAGAATATTTATACAAGAAATAATAAATAAATAAGATAGAATTGAAAAATTATGATCTAGTATTTTTATTTAATAGAACAGATAAAAAAAATATAATTTTATGTTATTATTTATTACCAAAAAACACCAAAGATTATGATTTAATATTATTATTTGGTAAGAGAGATAAAAAAAAATAAAAGATCATTCTTCTGTATCTATCTATATATATATATATATATAGGCTAAGTATTCACAAAAAACCCTCTAAAACGAATAAACTCGGTAAACTCTAACTTCCCGAGCTTTTTATCATCTGAAAAAATTAGGGTATGTAATATACATGATTTTAAGAGTTTTGAGCCAAAAAAATCAAAAAGAGCGCCGAGTGGATATTTTTAAAAAAAAATAAATAAGTTTTTTTTGTGTTACGTATGTTACACAAAAACAGACATGTTACATATGTAACACAAAAAACTTATTTATTTTTTTTAAAATATCCACTCGGCGCTTTTTTGTTTTTTTTTTTTGCTCAAAACTCTTAAAAACATGTATATTACATACCCTAATTTTTTCAGATAATAAAAAGTTCGGGAAGTCAGAGTTTACTGAGTTTCTTCGTTTTGAGTGGGTTTTTATTTAATCCTCCCCCTATATATATATATATATATATATATATATATATATATGGTCAAGATCTTGTACAAAGTGAGAGAACCAGAGAACCATTGTCAACACAAACAAAAAAAAAACCTAAAAACCCCACCTTCACCCCCTAAAAACCTAAATCAACCCACCTCACTCCTTAAAAACCTAAACCCCCCATCCCCACACCCGCCCCAACCCCCCCCCCCCCCCAATTGTGAAATGCACATGTGCAGCTAACCCCACACCCCCAAAAAACCAAAACGCTCCATCCCATCCCCCCCCCCCCCCCCCCAAAAAAAAAAAAAAAAAAGATACCCCCTCTTCCACCATACCAAAAAACTAAACCCTAAAGCTAAACCCATTAAAAAACTTAACTATAATAGTGAAATGCACATGTGCATGTAGTACAATTATCTTATTTTATAGTTTTATATAGGGGTTTTTTTAAGTTTATTCACCAACAACCCCAAAAAACCTAACCCAATTCCCATCATATCTAAAAACTAAACCCTAAAGCTAAACCCATGAAAAAAAAACCTAACTATAATAGTGAAATGCACTTCGCGTTTATTTAAAGATCATTGAATAAATTTTTTTTCCACCTTATATATCATATCACGTCCATTTAATGATCATTTCATTATGGCAATTGATAATTTATTCAAAAGTGTGCTCTAATAGTGAAATGCACATGTGCATACGGTATATGACGTAATTATGACGTAAAAAAGGCCAATTTTTTGTTTTTTTTTTATTTTTTTGTATTTTTTTTTTTTTTTTTTCAAAAAGATTAACACTAAAAAAACATTTTGGTGTTTTTACTTTTTTTATTTTTCAGGTTATATAATTTTTTTATTATTTTTTTTTATTTTTTGGTGGAGGGGTTTTTGTGTTCACACTTGGTTCTTTGGTTCTCTCCCTAAATAGTGGTTCTCAAATGATCCAAATCCTATATATATATATGGTCAAGATCTTGTACAAAGTGTTTTTTTGTGAGAAGTGTGAGAAGGTGTTTTAGCTATTGGATCATCTTAATCTATGATGTGGATTAAGTGAGTGGCATTTTTGGTAATTAATGTTATATTATTAATAATAAATTAGATGGCTGAGGGGTATTAAGGTAAAATCGTCACCCACATTTAATTGACATTAAATTGAAATTTGTTAATAAATTGAAACATTCAATTAATTCTCTCTCTCTCTCTCTCTCTCTCTCTCTCTCTCTCTCTCTCTCTCTCTCTCTCTCTCTCTCTCTCTCTCTCTCCTCTCTCTCTCTCTCTCTCTCTCTCTCATGCTAAATCATTCACGAGAACATAGTACTTAAGATCAATGCTTGATCTCAAACATTATTCATGCCTTCATATACAGAAAAGCAAAATAAATTTGAAAACGACATGTTGGGTTATATTTATTGGAAAATAGCTAGTTATTTGAGAATGCTCCAACACATCCTTGAGACGTCGCTAAAAAAATCTACAAAAGTAAGCTAAGAAATATTTATCTTTTTTTTTACTGTTGGCCCATAATTGTTTATTGTTGTGTTTTATATTCAAATGATTTTTGCGTGGTTTAGTGTTTTTTGAATTTAAAACACATTTTAAATGTATGTATAGTTGTGTTTTTAAGTACATTCTAGCGTGTTTTTTGAATGTGTTACTGATGGTGTGTGATGAAGATATAACACACTGCATTATGGAGAAGATGATGATAAAACACACAGGACTGTTAAAACACAAAGTTAAGAATCTGGTGATAAAACACATAGTTATGAACGTAAAACACCTTATGCATGATGGTGTGTCCAGATTTCTTTGGTGTTTTAAGAATAATGAACCTAATTCATAAGTATAACACCATGGACCCATCATCTAAATATTTGGACATTTTTAAAAAAATAAGTCATTCAGATAAAACACCCCTAGTATGAATATAAAACACTTCTCGATTTGTATATGCGAAATGCTGATCTCGATTTGTATAAAAAAAATGTTGGTTCGACTTGTAACAGATATGTTGATATTTATGAATGTGAAATATGATTTAGAAATATTAATTGGTTGTGAAAAATGTGGGACTTCCTAAAATTATGTAAAGCAATATGACTAATATAGCCCTATTAAATAAAAATGATAAAGGACACTTATCACCTCCATAGCACTTCTTACACTTCTCACAAAAAAATCTCTTTTGTACAGGAACCTAACTCTATATATCAATGTGTTACCCGAAAACTTATTTATTTTTTTTAAAAAAAAAGTGCTCGGCGCTTTTTTGATTTTTTTTTGGCTTAAAATGCTTAAAATCATGTATATTACATACCCTAAAATTTTCATATAAAAAAAAGCTCGGGAAGTTAGAGTTTCCAGAGTTTTCACTATAACAGAGGTTTCCAATATATCCTTTACCTATACACACACACACACACACACACACACACACACACACACACATATATATATATATATATATATATAAATCTGAAAATGGGTAATCCTACATGGCATTTATACATGCATAATACCTTTTGAGAGTGTCATGTAGGATGCCATGTGGCATTGAGTTATTTTAGGAAAAAAAATTTAAAAACAAAATTGGATTTTTCTCTCTCATGTTTCATCCCATATTTTTAAACGTTAATATATTTTATATACGAAATTTTTAAAAGAAACAAATTACACCAAATTAACGAGCGTTTTATTATCTTTCAAACGAGTACCATAGTGCTATATAAAAAACGGAGAAAAAACGACTAGTTTTTGTGGGGTTTGTTCATACAGGAAAAAAAACACAAAGTGTTCAGGTTATTCATTAATCATGTATAGGCAAGTTATTAATTATGTTCAAACCAGTAAATATGAATTCTATTTACAACAGGTGTTAGTATTGGAGTTGTACATTGTTTTAGGTTAGATTTTAATATTAGAGTTATACATTTTTTAAGGTTAGCCTTTAACACTGGAGATACATTGTTATTTGTTTTAGGTTAGGTGCCACCCGAAACTTTTCTGCATGTAACTGTAAAGCGCATCAGTCTATTTCGTATGTAAAATTGATATGTCATATTAGATTTCTCAACCGCGGTACGTTCCTGGATATAAATCTAATTTGTTATATAATAAAGTTAAATATAAAAATAAAGATAAAAGTAAATCTAAAATAAGGACTATATATTAATAATTTAATAATAATATCTTAATAATTATATTATTAATAAATTAAAATATGTGACATTAATTAAAATGCTTTAGAAGAATGAGAATAAACAATTGAATTATATAAAATAAAATATCAAATCTCGAACCTTTCTACATTATATAAACAAATATAAGGTTGTGCAAAGCGACAGAACCGCCCGATTCGATCTGACCCGGACCTACCAGAACCATTTACTATTTTTGTGTTGAATTTAGAAATCACGAACCGAACATTAAAAGGCTATGTGGTTCTGGGTCCTAAAGGTTTTGATGGGTCAGATAGGGGGTCTAACCCTCCATATCCTTTTAATGTAACAGGCCTTTAAAGGGTTATGTATTTCTATTCTTATACCATGCTCTTAAAAGGATTCATCTATATTGTTCTAACAATAGCTCATGAGTTTCCTTTTTTAACTCACTTTGCGTTTCTCGACTTACATTTCCGTAACAGTTTTATCTTTCTCATCACTCGAAACATTATACGAATCTGTTATATAACATCACAAATACACATACACATATATCAATACACACACTTCAGAGCAACATATATAAATATTTATTTTGGATATAATAAATATATTACATAATACTAGTAGAATGCCCACGCGATGCGGCGGGGAACACATACACCTCTAAAGGTATGTATGGTTTGGTTTAGTTTGGTTATTAGTCTCCACCAAAAACAAATTCACCAGTTAATCAATCTTATTAACTAATCAATTAGTTGGTTAAGTTTATTTTGTAAGATTTTTGGTGTAGTTAATTTTTTTAATAACTGAAACCAAACTTTTCCTAAAATTTTTTGCTTAGAAGTACAAGAAATGAGGATATAAAAATATAAGGTATGAAAGTTAAGAATATATGAATATATGAATTGTTCGGTTTCGATTGCCTAACGGAACAAAAAAAAACGATAACCAATTTTAAGTTAATTAGGTCTTTGGTTAATATAGTTTTCAATTGATTTGGTTTGGTTTCATATGCTTTTAGTTATTGCCCACCCTAGATATTATTAATCACGTAATACATCATTTTCTTAAAATTGAAAAATGATAGCAAGATTACACTTAAACTAAAGAGAATAAAATGCTTGTTTTCATGATGTTTTTCTTAAAACATTAACCTGTGAAAAAATTAGGTCGTTACTCGTTAGTTGCCTTGAAATTTTAGCTTTGAGGGAGTTAAAATGTAATTAAAATGTGAAAGTGTTTAAAAGACTAATTTACCCTCATTTTATGATTGTACCTTATACCTTATGCATTAAATGAAAAAAAAAATCTTAACTTCTAGGTATCTTAAAATAATCTTGTGAAATGCATTATATATACTCATAAGATACCCACGCGATGTTGCTTATCAACATATTAGAACCCCGCTCGTTTTCATATTAGTACCATGAGTCTCATACTTGCAACTAAAAAACCATAGTACTCAAACATGTTATTTTGGCTAAATAAAAAATGTAATTAACTTGAATAAAAAAAAATTATAATTACTTAAATTTTGATCCCAACCGTACACCATCGTAACTATATGAATTTCTTGTATTCACTACATAGTTTATTTTTAGACTTCCAAGCATTAATATGTACACGTGCCCTTCATTTTATTGTGACATTGTATCTTTCTTGTTTATTTATAGCTTCAAGCTATAAAAAATTTCTAACGTCAACTTTGAAGAAATTCTAAATAATTATCATATACTTTTACATAAATTAATTTCTCATATTACTTTATAAACATATATAAACATAGAAGTTTTACATCAGACCATGTTTGATGTAAAACTTCTATAAATTAAACATAGAAATTAATTTATAGAAGTTTTACATCAAACATAGAAGTTTTACATCAGACCATGTGATACCCCAGGAAAATCCCACATCGGCCGTGGTCAGGAGAGATCCTTAGTTCATAAGTAATGTCTTGCCTCTTAAATCACCAACGCATTTTGGGGCTTAATGTTAGTGGATGAGAGGAGAACTCCACAGTTAAGCGTACTCAGGTGGGAGCAGTTTCAGGATGGGTGACCTCCTAGGAAGTCTCCACCGGGGCAACCAAAAACAAATCCGTGAGCTCTGGATGGGCAAAGCGGACAATATTGGTGGTGAGAGGGGCGGGGTGTTACACACACCAACATTAAACATTAAAAAAATGCAACTTTAGACGCAACCTTAGACGCTTGTATAATTATTGATTTGTTCATGTCAACATGTTCTTCATCGAAATGAATCTATAAAACAAAAAATTGTTATCATTTACATAGGAATAGAATAAAATCATATATGTATTGTCGTTCATAAAAACATGTTAATACATTAGATTGATATATAATATCAACAAAACTTAGAAGCTTCAACTTTTGAAGTTAGATTTGGATCGGTGCTAAAGTTTTTTAACAAATGAAATGAGTGTGTATTACTATGTATTTATAATATAAACTCTAGTAATGCACTTAAGGGTTTAAATTTTAAAAATTGTTTCCTGCTTGCTTAACTATAAGATTTTATTCACCCCTTTGAATTAGGAAGTTTGTTGATATATGATTAAAGTGTTAAAAATGTGTAGTCAACTACTTTTGAAATTTGGATATCTTTTATATTGTAAAACTTGTTAAAAAGAACCCCAAATATTAGGAAGTTTTGTTGATGTTAACCTATTCTAGAACACATAGATAAACTCTTATTGATTAATTATCAAAGGACGTACACATATATAAAATAAATGTTTTATCCCACAATAGAAAAGTAACACATTCTTGTTTACATTATTATCCTACTCACATATTTAGAAAATCATGTCAAATTTGAAAAAAAAAAAAAAAACATAATAAAGAAAAACTTTAGCAGACCAAAAAAATCACAGGTTAAGTTAAAAGTAATAATTAATGATATAGTTTTAGTTTAAAAAAGAATGTAGAAAATGAAGGTAGATATGATTAATCGAAAGGCATTTGTAAACGTTGTAATTATTTAATTAAGGTAAGGTATGAACTAATTATTATTATTCTAGCCTGGTGTTGGAATCGTGTACTTGTAGTGTGTTGATATTGTTTATCTTAATACAAAACATTTATTTTTTAAAGTAAGTGTTTGACAAAGTTACTATTCAAATTAGATATGAGGGTATTAAAGTGTAAAATGGGGGTATTTAAGTATAAAAGTTTTTGAGAAACTAATTTATCCTTATTTTAGGGTAAAAAAGTTCTTAACTTTTGAGTAACTTAAATAACCCTTCTGAAATGCATTATAATATAGATAGATAAAAAAAATATTAGCAAAACTATACTCATATTAAAGAGAATAAGATGCTGGTTTTTATGATGTAATTTAAAAAAAATATATATTATCGTATGAAAAAAGTTAGTCGTTTAAAATGTGAGGGGTAGCTACCTTAAAACATGGGGGAAAATATAATTATTATTTAAGTAAACAAAAGTTTAGTAAAGTTGAAGGGATTGAAGTGTAATTAAGATGAGGGTATTAAAGCGTAAAAGTGTTTTAATGACTATTTTACCCTCATTTTAAGGTTGTACATTATGCATTAATGAAAAAAAAGTTCTTAACTTTTTGGTATCTTAAACTACCCTTGTCTCATGCATTATAATATAGTATGGATTTAAAACATAAAATGCAATAATCACTTGTACATAAGGCATTATTTCTTGTATATTTCAAACCACACATCGGTATTGACTATGATAAACACCGACACGTCGACAAAAATGAGCCGGTCGTCATGGTATATTTGAATGTTTTTAAAATATAATAGTTTTAAAGTTATTATAGAATTAAATAAAAGAAATTATAATTTTGTATGGGATGAGAGGAAAATGTAATTACTAACTAAAAAAAATAAGGAATTAAAGTGTAAATAATGTATGAATGACTATTTTACCCTCATTTTAGGGTTGTTAATGAAAAATTAGTTCTTAACTTTTTGGTATCTTAAAATACCCCTCCCTCATACATTATAATATAGTATAAATATCGTGTATATATATACACATTAAGCCGAAAAATATTTCATGAAAAATGCGTTGTTATTCTTATAAATAATATTTTTTTTAATATTATATGAATATTACGTGAAATCGATTACAATAACACGTAAAAATATAATGAAAAGGCTAAAGAAGAGTATTGTTTTATTTTTTACGTTAACAATACATATCTATTGGATCATATTTATAAATTATAGTTTTTTTTTTACATTTTCAATCTATTAATAAGTCATGTTATAACTAAAATACAAACGGTTCTTGTGGTTCTTATATTAGAACCGTGGGTTTGGAACCGACCTAACCCGGAACCGATAATTCATATAAATCTAGAACCAGAAACCGTCCCATGTATTTAAAAAGGTTCGGGTCCAAGGTTTTCGTGAATCGGGTTCAAGGTTCTCGTAGGTTCAAACCATGAAATGCTCACCCCAAACGAATAGATGAAACATAGTTAAAAAGTTATAAAAACGATTTCTAAATTTACCAAACAAGATTAAAATATATGCATTTCGAAGATAGGAACAAAATCCAACTTTTCCTCCGAAATCAAAAAGACTTTGACATATATTGTTTTTGTGTGCATAGCCTATATGTTGCCCCCAACGACTACAATTAATCATATATCCATTTATAAAAAATATTTTATTATTAGATTTATATTAAAATAGCTTGAATCAAATATAAGACACTAGTTTAATTTTGGTAGCATTCCAAGGGTGAAAAATCTAACATAATATGAATATCATACATAAAACTTCACATCAGTTAAATGTTAAATTGTAGCCAATAATTTAGTGGGAAATTTAAAAAACTTACTGTATGTTGGAAACCTGTCGCAAATTGCCGCCAATAATTTAGCGGGAAAGAAAATATATAACTTCATTTCGTGTTCTTGAGTTCGAAAAAATGGAAACACTATAACAGACCAGGGCTTTAGCGGCAACTGTCGCCTCTAATGCCCTCGTCTAAACAAATTGGTGTCGAATGCCCCTTGTGGCCGCTAAAGAGGCGCCAGCTAAAAGTGATTTTCCACGTGGCATTTTTTTATTAAATTTTTTTTTGTCATGTGGCAAAAATCTGTGCAATCTGGGCAACACCTTTAGCTGCGACGCGTCGCCACTAAAGGTCTTTTTTTTTTCCTCCTTGTTTCCCTATTCGGATTTTTTCCTCCTCGCTTTGTCCACAAACAAACAATCAAGCAAAATAATAACCAAACATACCAACATTTACATATATATATATATATATAAACATACCAACATTAACCAACATTCATCTAAACATACCAACAAAACTAAACAAACATACCAATATTTACATTCAAGCATAAACATTATAAATTGTACCGTTCTTACAAGAACGCTTAAATATCTTCGTCTTCGTTTTCGTCATCGTCATAATCGCCATTATTGCCACTACCGCCTTGATTTCAAAAGTTTTGTGATTGGAAGAATTGACTACACATTTGGAGCATTTGCGCTTGGAATTGAGGATTCGCCATAATCGCACTATTTTTTTTCCTACAAATATATTTATACCAAATGGTTCAAATATCCTACTTACTAAACATATTTATACTAAACGGGTCAAATATTAACATTTAGCAAACATGCATACACCAAATGGGTCAAACTACAAACATATACCAAATGGGTCAACAATCAACATTTAAACTACAAATATATACCAAATGGGTCAAATATCCTATTTACTAAACATATTTATACCAAATTGGTCAACTATCAACAAATAAACTACATATATATACCAAATGGGATTTTCACCGGAGACGACCTAATTAGATTTTCACCGTGATAGATCCACATCATGTAATCCTTATCGAAACCATTTATAGGAATATGAAATGTCATTGTTGTGAAGTCTAAGAAGTTAGAATTATTACACTTTCTACACGGACATCTAATCGTTCCAAATTAGTTAACGAATGGTTTGGCATACTCAATGAAATTGTCAATTCCTTTATCGTACTCAACGTCCAAACGGTTCTGTACTTTAATCCCGCTTTTATCGATCGACATGATAATGTGACTGAAACATAATTTGGGTTTAAGGCACCATAATTTAAATGAAACATATTATTGACACCTAAAGAGTAGGCTGCTAAACCCATTTTTTGAATACCCTATCTCATATATGAATGTGTATTACATGATTGTTTGTTTATGAAAAATTCGGCATCATTTCCCCTTAGCACCCAAGTATATAATATAAATATATACCCGAGGAGCAAAGAGGAAACAACAACCGAATATTTCAAAAAAAACAATCATGTAGTATACATTCACATCCTAAATGAGATAAAGTATTCAAAAAGCAGTCCCAAAACGAGGACTACCCGAAATTAATTACTAAATCAATTTCGGGCGGGTATTTCTAAGCTCGCTATGTTTTAAATGAGGATTCATTTCCGGGCATGTCTTTCTAGTCTCAATATGTATTAACATATAAATATAAATAAACATACACGCATACATACTTACGTACATACTTACATACATACACATACATACTTACAAACACATGCATACTAACAAACACACACGCATACACTCATACATACATATACTCACTCATACATACATACATATATACACTCATACACTTATACATACATACGTACACTCATACACTCATACATACATACATATACTCATACACACATACACTCATACAAACATACACACACTCATACATACGGGTTGCGTCACTCATACAAACACATATAACATATTTTTATAAAAAAATCTACATACATAATATATTTTTTAAAATGTTTATACATTTTGTATTTTTTGAAAAATACATATTTATTTACATATATCATTTTTTTAAATATATATACATAATATATTTTTTAAAATAAAAATACACAATTTAATATATACATACATACCTAAAATACACACATACATAGCTACTTACATACATACCTACTTACACACATACAAACCTAATACTAACAATATAAAGCATAAATATTAAAAAAAATAAACAATTAGCGGCGACGAAACCTCACCTGGTTCACTAGATCGGTGCTTTCCTATAAACATAAACATATTATCATAAAATAAAAAAAAATAAACAAATAAATAGAAAAAAAAGGAAAAACTGAATAAAAAAAGAAAAATAGAAAAAAAGAAAAAACAGAAAAGAAAAGAAAAAAAAAACAACAACAACAACCTTACCCAATAAATCTCACACTTAGCAAAGCTAAGAGTAAGGTCTGAGGATGGTGAGATGTAGGCAAACCTTACCCTTATCCTTACGAATAAAGAGGCTGCTTCCAGAGAGACCCCCGGCTCGACAATACACAAACGACAGGCCAAAAAAAATGTTACTGAATTTTAATAAAACATGAAGGCGTGACGTAGTAAAACAAAGGTATATATACCATTTAAGTAACCTAACCCGTAAAAACACAAACACAAGTCACCTATACGGACCTCCCCCTAGTGAAAGACAAAGTCTAAGCTCCTAGAACCACACTACGACAGAACTAAACCCTCCCTACTAATCCTTAACCTTAATTTTGTGCCTCCACGAAGAACTATCCTCGACCATGTCCTCAAAGAGGTGTATCTCTATTAAATCATGCCTAATCTGCTCATCCCAAGTAAATTTGGGTCTTCCTCTACACCTCTTTCCCTCTACCGAGAGGGTTTCCGCTACTCTAACTGGGGCCGTCGTTTGCCTCCTCTTCACATGCCCATACCATCTTAATCTACCCTCCTTAATCTTGTCCGATATGCTAGCTACCCCTAACCTTTCCCTAATAACTTCATTTCTTATTCGGTCTACCCTAGTGTGCCCGCACATCAATCTTAGCATCCCCATTTCTGCTACCTCCATCTTGCGAGCTTGTGTATTTTTGATAGCCCAACAATCAGTCCCATATAACAAAGCGGGTCTCACCGCAACCCTATAGAATTTTCCCTTTAATTTAGTTAGGAACCTTTTGTCACATAAAACCCCACTAGCGGCCCTCGACCTAGCTTGAATGCGATGGGCTACATCATTATCTAGCTCCCCATCCCTCTGAACAAATGATCCTAAGTACTTGAACTTAGTTACCTGTGAGACAAGTTGATCTTCAATCGTAACTTGAGTATTATCCTCTTGACTAACACCATTGAAACCACAATACATGTACTCAGTTTTAGAGTGACTTATCCTTAAGCCCTTGCCCTCTAAAGCTGCACACCAACCCTTTAGCTTCTCATTCAGACTATGTTTGGACTCTGCAACTAACACAATATCATCTGAAAAAAGCTGCACTACGGCACTGTCTCCTGGATCGACTTTGACAACTCATCCAAGGCAACTGCAAAAAGAAACGAACTCAATGCAGATCCTTGGTGGAGTCCTACCCCCACAGGGAAGGAATCAGTATCTCTTACAGACGCGCGAACACTAGTTTTAGACCTACCGTACATATCCTTAATTATGTCTATATACCTTTTAGGGACCCCTCTACTCTCCAGAATATCCCAAATCAGTTTACGTGGTACACCATCATATGCATTTTCAAGATCTATAAAAGCCATATGTAGATCCTGCTTTTTCTCCCTATACTTTTCCATCAACCTCCTTATGATGTGTATTGCTTCCGTGGTTGACCGCCCTGGCATGAAACCAAATTGGTTTACAGTAACCCGAGTTTCTCTTCTAATTCTAGCCTCAATAATCCTTTCCCATAATTTCATAGTATGACTCAACAACTTAATACCTCTGTAATTCCCCCAACACTGGGCGTCGCCTTTGTTTTTATACAAAGCCACTATGACACTACTCCTCCACTACTCTGGCATTTGCTTATATTTGAAAATACAGTTGAAAAATTTGAGTTAACCATTGGGCTCATTCCTCTCCATGACACTTCCACACCTCAATCGGTATGTTGTCTAGACCAACTACCTTAGCCCTTGCTATCTTCCTGAGTGCAGACCTCACTTCTCCTAGAGTAATTTTTCGACAGTAGCACTTATTCGGTGTCAGCCTATGGGGTGTGGGGTTGTCATGATTATGTAGTAAGCTCTCCCGCCGTTGAAAAGATTGCAAAAATATGATTGCCATCTTAGCTTAATGTCGCGTTGCTTTACTAGAATACGTCCATTGTCTCCCTTTATAAACTTCACCATCCCTAGATATTGCCTCTTACGCTCCCTAGCTCTGGAAATCTTGAACATATCATGTTCCCCCTCCTTAGTTTCCAGTCGTTCATACATCTTCTTATAGGTCGTGTTCTTTGCCTCTGTCACTGCCTTATTTGCCTCCCTCTTGGCCTTTTTGTATCTTTCCTTAAGTGTTACACGCTCTCGATCATCTTTACACCTCAAAAGATCTCTAAAACTCTCATGCTTGCCCCTAATTTTGATCTGAACCTCCTCAGTCCACCACCAAGACTCCTTATACCCACTCGACTTTCCTGTTGTGACCCCTAAAGTCTCAGTCGCCACCTGATTAAGGACAGCCGTCATATCCTCCCACATCTGATCCGCGCCTCCACTCAAATCAGTCGTTGCGGTAGAGATGACCTTATCTTTGAACTCTGCAATTTTTTCGCCCTTCAAGTTTCCCATCAAATCCTATGTCGGATAATCCTCTCTCCAACCACCAACTTCTCTCTTAGACCTATATCTGCCACAAACAAATGATGCTGAGTCACCATTTTCTCCCTGGGTATAACCTTACAATCCTTCCACCAACGACGATCCTCGCGTCTCATCAAGAGATGGTCGATTTGCGAGCTCCGCCCCCCACTACTAAACGTAACCAAATGAGATTCCCTCTTCCTAAAGAACGAGTTTATAATACCCAACTCGAGAGCCACCGCAAACTCTAGAAGATCCTTACCAAGTTCGTTCTTGACACCAAAACCAAAGCCCCCATGCACTAAGTGAAATCCATCGCTATCCTCGCCAATGTGACCATTAAAATCACCTCCTATAAATATTTTCTCATGTATAGGTATAGCCCTCACTACTACATCCAAGCAATCCCAAAACTCTCTCTTCTCCCGATCTCCTAGGCCTACTTGTGGTGCATAAGCACACACCACTGCAACTACAACCTCACCAACTACTAATCTTAACATCATAATTCTATCGCTATGTCTTGTCACCTCAACCACATTCCTGTGCAGTTCTGAAGCCACTAGAAAACCTACACCATTATTTATCCCATTCGACCCTGAATATAACAGCTTATACCCATTGTACTTCCCCCCTCTATTACCCTTCCACCTAGTCTCCTGCAGACTCGCTAACTGAACCCTACGCCTCTTAAGTGAATCTACTACTTCCAGCAATTTACCAGTTAGAGTTCCTACATTCCAAGAGGCCACACGTAAATTATAACCCCTATCCCTTCCCCTACAAAGCACCCCTCGTCCTTGGACATGAACTCAAGGAAAAATCACGACCGCTACTTGCTATGCTTACGACTATATACGCGTAAAGTTAAAGAGCACAAAAGTACACAGTAACTCAATGTTATTATTATGGTTTAGGAAAAAATTCACCTGGGTTCTTGGAAAGCTCGGTAGATCAAGGCCACAACAAACCAGTGAGCCAACACCTTTGTCTTGTTTCTTCTGTATTCGGTCAACCAACAAACAAGACAACGATATGTGTTAATAAAGACAGATCTGATGTGAATCTTCGTTTTTTTTTCGAGCCCCAAATAACTTTTTCTGATATTTTCTCAAAACAATAAAAAAAATGCCAAGATCTGTATGAGTATAGAACAGATCGGGGAGATTGATTATGATATATGTGATAATAGATCAGATCTGAGTAACAATCAAATAAGTAAAAGATTTTGCAAAATAATTAGAAATCCTAAGAAATAAAAACTTGAAAGCAGTTTAAGAAATTCAAAGGAATTTACACCCAAGATTATGTAATCGAAGAACTTTTTAACAAAACCTTAATTATAATCAGAATCTCCTTTGCGAAAATTAATTTTTTTTGAAAAAACACAAATGAAATTTATAAAATTAGACGGTTTTGAATAAATTTTTGAGAAACAGAAAGAGATTGAGAAAAATTAAGGTTTTGACAAAAAAAAAGTCAGAAATCGGATCGTGCAAAATACAAATTGAGAAAAATAATAATAATAATTGAAAGGCTATGAAATCTGATAACTGGAAATTGAATTCAGATGGATAAAGATGAAATCGCTTCACATTGATGGATCGATTATCGATGAAGATGAAAAACGTCCGAACGATCCTTCACACTGAGTTAACGTGTAATGAGATATCCAATAGTTCCTTGTATAGATGTAGTCAAAACTCACCGGAGAGAGAGAGAGAGAGAGAGAGAGAAAGAGAGAGAGAGAAAGAGAGAGGGAGAGAGAGAATGGGTCGGTGGTGGTGGTGGCTCGGTGGTGGAGTACCGGGGGGTGGTGGTTTCTGGTGGTGGTGAAGAAAGCGAGGGTTGTAGGTGGTGGTGAAGAAAGGAGATGAGAGGGACGAGCAGAGAGAGATTGAGCAGAGAGAGACGAGCAGAGAGAGATAAGTGAGAGGGAAAGAAGAAGGGCGGCTAGGTTAAGAATTTTGGAACCTTTAGCGGCGACAAGGTGTCGCCGCTAATGCTCATCAATACGATGAACTCCTAGACGATGGATCTGATCTTGATCAAGTCTAGGATTTAATGTGTCAGATTTTAACCTTTAGCGGCGACCAAAAGGCGGTTCGCCGCTAAAGGGGTCGTCGGTAAAGGCTAATTGTTTTGTAGTGCAAATAATAGTAAATACTTTATATGTTCTCAAGTTGAGAAAATGAGAAAAGAGAAGGCTTAATTTTGCAGTTTTATCCACATTGTGTTTTATAATCGTTTGCCAATGAGGGTAAAATTATAATTGATAAACCTTTTATTTTTTTTCCTTTTCCTTCCTTTCATTTTAGAAAGAAAGTTCTAACGAAATATTTCCCTTCTACTTCCTTTTCTTTCATTTCCTTTCAATTCTTTCCTTTAATTAAGTTTTGAAACACACATATTTTTTACTTTCTCTTCACCTCCTACTAGTTATTTCTACTTCCTTCCTTTAATAAATTGAGAACATAACGTAAAGACTTAATGGGAGGCTGAAACAAATTAAAGAGAATTTAGGCTTACTTGAGAAAAATAAAAAGCAAATGTTTGTGTTTAATTGTGGTTTCTAACGTTGAAAAAGTCAAAGTAATTTAACTTTTTTTAATCTTATTCAAACTTTGGGCTGGTATTTTGTCATCTTAGTGTCACGTATGCACCATGTTAAAAGGGGTTAAAATGAAGTCATCTTCAATAACTACTAAGAAATAGAATAAAACAACCTCAATCATTTATTTATGTTTTTTGCTTTTTATTTATATTTAACAAAAACACTTAAAAACAAATAAAAATTACATAACAATAAAGAAGTAGTTTAGTTTTTATTTTTATTTTAGTTTACTTTATATTATTTATAATATATATATATATATAGGATTTGGTTCAAATGAGAACATTTTCCCAAATTAAAAACTGTAAGAACCATTCTGGACCACACATTTCTCTAAGGCAATTTTTTTGCAAAAATCGCTGCTTTATTTATATGCAAGGAAAAAAAATTTAATTTTTTTTTGTATTTTTCTTTTTCAGTATACACATGTGTATAATTGCATTATACACATATGTATAACTGAAATATAGACATATGTATGGCTTAAAAATGTTATATACACATATGTATAATTGCCATATACACATATGTATAAATAAAAAAAATTTCAAAAAAATAAAAAAAAAATTCCTTGCATAAAAATGTGCGATTAAAGCAAAAAAAAAGAAAAAAAAATATTTTTTTTTTTACCTTTATATGAAATGTGTGGCCCAGAATAATTCTCTCAGTTCTCAAATAAGGGTTAGTTCTCTTAGGATCCCTACCCTATATCTCTCTCTCTTTCTCTCTCTCTCTCTCTCTCTCTCTCTATATATATATATATATATATATATATATATATATATAAATAAAAGCAACTCACTTTCTTCTTATCCACCCCCAAATTAAAACCCTACAACACCCTTCTTCTTCCTAAAAAAGAAAAAGAAAAAAAAAAGGCAAATTAGTGGCTCCCACATTGCCTCTCATTTTCCTTCGTTATTCTACTCACGGAGCATCACTTGGGCCCGTATATAATTGTGCGGGGAAGGGGGATCGAGCTATATTGTGTGACAAAATTGTTGAGAGGGCATGGGTGCCATCATTGCACCGCCCATTCTAATGCTTTAAATGCTTTATTTAGAGCTCACATGAAATCATTAAGTTTTGGTTTGGTATCCATTATTGTTGTGAAGATTGAACCGAGATCCCTATTGATTGCTACAAGAGTCCTCTTTTAAAAGCACAAACAAGAAATTTTTTTTATTATTATTATTTTTTTGTTGTTGAATAAATGTTATCCTAAGTACATTTTCATTTTGACTAAAAGCGAACTCCTTTGGAATTTGCGAAAAAAATGTTTAACAAATAATAAAAATTAGAAATTAAAAAACTTACTGTATGTTGGAAATCTGTCGCTAATTGCAGCCAATAATTTGCGACAACTTTATTTTTTTTTTAAATCTTTATTTTCTTATATTAACGAATATTAGTACATATAAATTTAGCATTTGTTAGAAAATTGTCGCTAATTGTGATACTTGCAAAACTATGAATATTTTTTTTATTTTTCAAATTGTTTACTTTATTTTATTAACGAAGTAAAAAAATTAAAAATATTTAAATGGTTTTCCCTAAACAATTTTATAACATTTATGTCTTGGGTAGTTTACCTAAAAAAAAAAAAAACAAAAAAGAGTGTTACTTGAACCTATTGAAAAAAATAATTAACGTACGCAGGTAACACTAAGTTTGGAGAAAGGGTTCAAGAGAAGCATAACCTTCAATTTCTCAGAGGATGCTGGGCTAGAGGATGCATTCATAAGTCACGCAAAAGCACACGAGTTTGGGGACATAACATGGTATCCCTCCAAACACATGGCTGTTTACAGGCATGATGATCGGGTTCCATTAACCACAAAAGGTGACGGGACCAACGATTTCATTGGGTTTCAGCCTACTCCCATCGTTGTCGCTGAATCTACTCGAGCAAATGGTATATTTAAATCACATACATAGCATCATTCTAATTACTGAAATTAGGGGTGAACATGGTTATATATGTTTGGTATATATTGACTTATGCAACCTGTAATCAACGTACGTTTCAGTTTTTAACCGACTGGTCTGTTTAGTTAGTTCAATTGATGTCCGTTATCGGAATATAACTAGTGGCTTTGGACATGGATGGTTCAAAACATTTGGTCAAATATAATTTTATAAATCTTTTATGTTATAAATGAAATTTATTTTTTTAACAAATTGTAAGAAAATGTATTCGATATGTAAAGTATCATCTATAAACTAAAAATTATTAACGTTGATTTTAACTTTGGATTGGCTAAGTAATTGATTAGTTACATATTAACAAGTCCATAACTGTAAAAAAAGTCAAAACCGAACCATCAGTTTCTCAATCAAATCCATTGTTTCGGTTATTTTGATTAAGATTCAGTGGTTTGATCAATTTATGTGTAACAGAAAAGGAGCTTGAAAAGGCCAAACATGTAAGGGGTGTTAGAGTTAATTACTTGATTTCCACATATATATCTATTTATCCTAAGTATTATACATAATATTAGATATCCTAAGTTTCTATAGGTGTGTCGGTTATATACCAACCATCATGTCGGTTGGAGTCAAAGGGGTCACACCCCTTCACATGTATAAATACCCCAACATTGGTATTCATTTAGTATGTATTGTTTTCTTTTACTTTCAAGAATTCTCTCTCAATCAACACACCCCAATCGATCATGTGTCCTACATTTGGCATCAGAGCGGTTATTCAGAAATTGTTCCATCCGATCATATTCAATCAGTGAAGAAGACGAAGATCATTTCGATACCCTGTTTTCATTCGGAAGAAAACAAAACAGAGACAGAAGGTATAACGCTCGGAATTACCGGAACAATCATTCAAGGCCAACAAGGATTGGTAGAAGATCAATACATCAAAGGTTATAATCGTAAAGAAGAAGAAGAAGACCGGAAACACAAAATTCCGGCCAGAACAGTTTTTCCGGCGACTTCCCGGATTACGCAGAAACGTTGTTCAATCACGACAAAACGGTTATAATCATCCCTGCCTCTCGTTTTCTAATCAATATCGAATACAAATCTTAATCCAAATCAAAAAAATTAAAACTTGAAGTGTTGCTCTGTTTGTTTGTTCGACATACAAACTTCCCGCCAAAATTTTTTTTCATCAAAACGATTTTGTTATCATCCAAACAGTTTCATCGAACAAACATACATACAAAACAAACAGATTTATACCGAAAAAAATTTTCAAAAGGATTAAGAAGTTTTCTGGTTCAAGAGAAGGAACCGGGTTTTTTTTTAAAAAAAATTTTTTTTTCGTATTCGATCGCGTTTGGATTAGAATCCAAATCAGTATCTTGTGGAACAGAAGTGTCAAGTTCCATTATCTTTGATCAAAAGAATCAAACTGAAAAAAAAAAACGGAAAATTTTTGTTCGGGCAGTGGCTGTATCGAAAGGAACAAGAAAGAAAGAAAATTTTGACTTTCTAAAAAGTCAAACAGATTTGAAAAAAAATATATTTTATTAAGGGTGTTGTTGAAAATTATCAGTGATTGTTTGTTGGAGTTTATCACTGATTAAACAAAAAAAAAGGAAAATAGGATTGAAGCATAGTAGAAAAACAAGTGATTTGTTTTTTAGAAAAGGTGTTTAGGATTGAGAAAAGGTGTTATTGGAAGACACTAGTCAATCATAGTCGGAGGATTACTAAGTCATAGGATTGACTTTAGAATTTGGATAGAGGAACAATAGTGGTATACGAAAATATTATAACAAAGATCTTGGTATTTTGTTAAAGGCGCCTACAAATATCAAAACTTTGTTAATCAAGAATATTTTCAAGATATCATAGTAGAGTTTGACAAGGGTAGTCAAACAAGAGTTCCATTGAAGCGTGGGATAGTCCATAACAGATTTGGACAATAGGGAAGAAAAAGAATAAAAGTCCGCAGAAGACGCCCGCAGAACCCACAATGACAACAAAGGAGACAGTCACGAAGGAGACTCTCACTTTTAGCCTCCAGACACCGATGTTGACATCTACGAATTACACGATTTGGGCTGTTCGTGTTAAAGCAATATTGAGTGCAAATGGTCTTTGGGAAGTAGTGGAACCCACAGAAGGCACGTCGACGGTAGATGTAAAGAAGGATAGGACAGCGATTGCCTATCTCTTTCAGGCAATTCCAGAGGATATGGTGATGCAGGTGGCATCACATCCTACAGCAAGAGATATCTGGGAAGCATTAAAGACAAGATTTATTGGAATTGACCGAGTCCAGAAAGCAAGACTTCAATCATTACGCACAGAATTTGAGATGATATCAATGAGAGAGACAGAAACCATAGACCAGTTTGCTGGTAGGTTAAGTGCGATTAGTACAAAGTCAAATACCCTAGGAACAAAAATTGAAGAGTCAGTTTTGGTACGAAAATTGCTGGACTCCGTACCAGAGAGGTTCCTACAGATTATTGCATCCATAGAGCAATATTCAGATATAGATACCATGACGTTAGATGAAGCGCTTGGTAGACTTAAAGCTTATGAGGAACGCCTTAAGTCAAGAGATGAGAAGAAATATGGACCAGCCGGTCAAGAGAAGCTGTTATTTACAAGGCAAGAAAGAAGGCCTTACAGCAACAACAGGAACTACAATCAGAATCGAGGTAGACAGAACTTTAGGAAGTTCAATAGAAGTCAAAGAAATGAGAGAAAGAACTTTGACAGAAATGGCCATCAAGATCGAAATCCCACTAAGAATCGTCATGACGACAGTAGTTACAAGCCCAAGAAGGATGGCAGCAGTGTAAGATGCTACAACTGCAATGAATTAGGACACATAGCTCCCAGATGTCCTAAACCTCGAAGTAAACAAGAAGAATCTCACCTAGTAATGGAAGAAGAGGATCCCACATTACTTATGGCAGTTGGTGAAGAAAGAAGTGTAGTTCTAGAAGAGAAGAAGGTCATACCAGAACGTTATCTTAGTGAAGATAATGAGATTTGGTATTTAGACAATGGAGCGAGCAATCATATGACAGGAAGACGCTCCTATTTCACAGAGTTAGATGAAAAGATAGCAGGAAGTGTAAAGTTTGGAGATGGATCATGTGTCAACATCAAAGGTAAAGGCTCAATTTTATTGGAATGCAACAATGGAGAACAAAGACTAGTTACTGAAGTCTACTACATTCCAACACTCCAAAGCAACATCCTAAGCCTCGGGCAAGTTACAGAAAATGGATGTAAAGTGATTATGGAGAACGATTATCTATGGATTTATGACGCCTTCAGCAACCTATTGATGAAAGTCCCAAGAGCTAAGAATAGACTCTATAAAGTAAGGCTCAGAATAACAAGTCCGATTTGTTTACAAGCCAGAATAGATTTACCTGCATGGTTATGGCATGCACGTATGGGACACGCAAATTTCGATTCATTACGACAGTTAAGCATTAAAGGAATGGCACATGGAATACCAAATATCAGGCACCCATCTCAAGTATGTGATGCATGTATTACGGGAAAACAAAGCAGGCTTCCATTTCCCTCTCAAGCAAGTTTTAGAGCTACAAGACCTCTAGAACTCGTACATGCAGATTTATGTGGACCGATTACACCCACATCAATAGCAGGCAACAACTATTTCTTCCTGATAGTTGACGATTATTCAAGATATATGTGGATCTACATGCTTAAGTCAAAAGATCAAGTTTATGAGAATTTCAAGAAATTCCTAAGTGAAGCTCAGACAGAGACGAGTCAAAAACTCAAGAAATTAAGAACGGATCGTGGAGGAGAATTTACTTCCAAAGCACTTACCACGTATTGTGAGGACAGAGGAATCCTCAGACAGCTTACAGCACCTTACACACCTCAGCAGAATGGTGTAGTAGAAAGGAAAAACCGTTCAGTAATGAGCATGACAAGAAGCATGTTAAAGGCTATGAACGTACCACAGAATTTATGGGCAGAAGCAACAAGACAAGCGATTTATATACAAAATCAGTTACCTACAAAAGCACTACAGGGTATGACACCCTACGAAGCAGTGAATGGAAAGGCACCCAATATCAAGCACATTAGAGTATTTGGATGCACAGCATATGCAAAGGTAACGACGCCCCATTTGAAGAAGTTAGAAGACAGAAGCAAGAAAATGGTACATCTAGGAAACGAAAATGGTTCCAAAGCCTACAGATTATACGATCCCATAGTAGAGAAGATACACATCAGTAGAGATGTCCAATTCATAGAGAATGAACCATGGAATTGGGACAACTACTTGAAAGAAGGAAGCGAAGAAGAACCATCTTGGACGAGATTTGAGATACATGGAGATTCAGAGAATGAAGCTGTACAAGAAGAGAACAATGAGGACAGTGAAGATCAAGAGAGTGATGATGAATTCTTCAGCAGTCCAATCACAGCTACAAGAACTCCAATAACGGTTCAAGAGACACCGACAAGTGATCCAGCAGTTGAGACAAGTACTCAAGAGTTAGAAGACTCCCCAGGCTCCTTAAATAGACCAGTTCGAGCCCTTAGATCACTTAATGACATCTATGCAGCCACAGAACCTCTTAGACCAGAAGAATTTCAACATCTTTATCTAGCATATGATGAAGAACCTGCAAACTACAAAGAAGCAGCAGATTACCCACAGTGGATAGAAGCAATGGAAAGCGAGATAGATTCCATAGAAAAGAATGACACTTGGACACTGACTACGCTCCCCTCAAGTCAGAAACCAATAGGTCTAAAATGGGTATTCAAGGTCAAGAGAGACGCAAGTGGACAGATCACCAAGCATAAGGCCAGATTAGTAGCAAAAGGGTATGTACAACAAGAAGGTATAGACTACAATGAAGTATTTGCACCCGTTGCAAGAATGGAAACAATCAGGCTACTACTAGCATTGGCAGCACAGAAAGGATGGGAAGTACATCATTTGGATGTAAAATCAGCATTCCTACATGGTGAATTAAAGGAAGATGTCTACGTATCACAACCAGATGGATTCATAAAGAAAGGAAAAGAGAACCTAGTCTACAAGCTAAAGAAGGCTCTATATGGTTTGAAGCAAGCACCAAGAGCATGGAACATAAGGCTGAACAACATCCTAAAGGAGATAGGATTCATAAGATGTCCACAAGAACAAGCAGTTTACAAGAGAACTTCAAGACAATCAACAATCATTATAGGAGTTTATGTCGATGACATAATAGTGACAGGAAGTTCAATGAAGGACATATCAAGCTTCAAGAAGGAAATGCAAGGCAAGTTTGAGATGAGTGATTTAGGACCACTCACATACTATCTAGGAATAGAAGTACGCCAAGCACAGGGAAAGATACAATTGAAGCAATCAGCCTACGCAAAGAAAGTTATCAAGGAAGCTGGACTAGAAGACTGCAATCCAACAAAGACAGCAATGGAACCAGGTCTGAAGCTCGCTAAAGAAGACGAGAGTGAACCAGTAAATGAGACAGAATACAGAAAGCTAATTGGAAGCTTAAGGTACCTCACACATACCAGACCAGATATCACCTACGCAGTTGGATACGTGAGCAGATTCATGGAGAAACCAAAGACGACTCACATGAAGGCAGTTAAACATTTGATAAGATATATCAAAGGCACATTGAATTATGGAATTCAATACAGCAAAGGCAAAGAAGCAGAAATCATTGGTTACAGCGACAGCAGTCATGGAGACCAAGAAGATGGAAAAGGAACAACAGGAACAATATTCTACTACAGAGATTCACCTATCACATGGACAAGTCAGAAGCAAAACACAGTAGCTTTATCATCATGTGAATCAGAGTTTATGGCAGCAACATCAGCAGCATGTCAAGCATTATGGCTACAAGGAGTACTAAGCGAACTCACAGGTGAAAGACCAAAGAAGATAAGTCTACGAGTAGATAACAAGTCAGCGATACAACTCATGAAGAATCCTGTGTTTCATGGAAGATCAAAGCATATCAACACAAGGTATCATTTCATCAGAGAATGCATAGAGAACGAGCAGATACAAGTTGATCACATCAGTGGAGAGATGCAGAAAGCCGACATCCTCACCAAGGCATTACCAAGGATAAAGTTCATAGAGATGCGAAGTCTCATAGGAGTTGAAGACCTTGGGGAAATCAAGAATTAGGGGGGAGAATGTTAGAGTTAATTACTTGATTTCCACATATATATCTATTTATCCTAAGTATTATACATAATATTAGATATCCTAAGTTTCTATAGGTGTGTCGGTTATATACCAACCATCATGTCGGTTGGAGTCAAAGGGGTCACACCCCTTCACATGTATAAATACCCCAACATTGGTATTCATTTAGTATGTATTGTTTTCTTTTACTTTCAAGAATTCTCTCTCAATCAACACACCCCAATCGATCCTGTGTCCTACAAAGGGAAATGTGAAATGGCAACTTCTGTCATAGATTACAAGAAACTAATAGCCAATGGGTTTAAAAACAACCAAATCTTCACTGGATATCCAGTGATAGGACGCCAAGGAAAAATGCAAACTTCAGGTTCATGCCTCTACTCGCCACCTAGCGACACTACAAGCGCATGTGCATGGGATCCGCGTATTCATGGATTACTCTTCTATGAAAGTAGTGCCATTTTCCCTGCAGAGAAGTTCCGAGACTTCATTCGAGATGTTAAAATGCTAAGAGACATCTCTCCAGACAAATTTTGTGGTGTAGATATCTACACTGGATTTCTTATCCGGTTTTTGAAGGCATCTACCGCGTATTTAGGTCAACCTGTGGATTCAGTGGCGGTCGACTTTACCTACTATCGAGCTGACTCGGCTATGAGCCCAAGGCTAAACCAAGATGTTATGGAGGAGGTGGAGCAAATGGCATTTTTAAAGTACGGTGCAAGGCCACACTGGGCTAAAAATAGGAAAATTGCATTTTTGGAGGTGAGCGAAAAGTATAAAAATTTCAATAAGTTTGTGGCAGCTAAAATGAAACTGGATCCACAAAATCAATTTTCGAGTGAGTGGTCAGATGAATTGTTGTTTGGACGCAAAGGGGAGAGTTACGATGGATGTGCTTTGGAAGAGGAATGTATATGCTCGGAACACAGACATTGTAGCCCGATGAATGGTTATTTCTGCGAGCATGGGCTTGTTTATGAAGAAGCACATGTTTGTAGATACTCACGTTGATTGTTTGTATTCAGTTTTAATAAAAGGGCTGGTTGTTGCCATGTTTAACAACCAATCCCACTTTCAATAATGTAATTGTTTGATATGAATTTCTTGAAATATACATCTCTAAGTATACAATTTTATACTTACCAAAGTGTTATTGTAAAAAGAGTTTTTTATTATTGTTATTTCTTTGATTTTATAGATATCATAGTATTTGGATTGATGATGGACTGGATAACTGTATAGCTGTAGATGGATTTGGACTAGCTGTAGCTGTTTGGACCGGCCCAGAAGGTTGTAGCTGAGTAGCTGTTTAGAGTTAGAGTTCAGGCCCAATGATCATGCTCGGCCCACTTGTCTAGCCCACTTGTCTAAAGCTTTTAGAAGAGCACCAATCATATCAAAAGGAGGTGACTTGGCAATCCGTGTCAAGAAAACACACTTGTGTGTCTACCGTTGGATTGCTTTATTCTCGACCATTGGATCTTCCAAAGAAGCACATTTCTCCATCTATAAATAGGTCCAGTGTTCGTCTCGTTATTAGTTTACAACTCTTGATATTTTTCAATCTGTATAATCTTCTCTCTGATTTCTCCTTTGTGGTCATAGCAGTCTAGGGTTTTGTACTTGGATAGATACGTCTTGTATCTACAAGCTATTGAGTATCCTTTGTATTGTTGATCGATTAGTTTTTGGGTTTGTAATCGTAGAGAGAAGATAGAGTGATTATGGTTTGTTGTTTGATTTTTTGATTCATAGTTAATAAAAGTATTTCAAGTCTTTGATTCATATTTTGTGACATGGTATTAGAGCCATTGTTGAGTTCTTGAGTCTATGATAGTGTCTGATCGTTTTACTCTCGAATCTAGGGTTTCTACTCGTGTAGATCTGGATCTTGGAGCTTCCGCTGGTTCTTGATTATTATTGGGTTTTTTGATCAGATCATAGAGGGTTATAGTCAGACCCGTTTAGATCTTGGAGCTGAGTCAAGGATTTCTTGGATTGGAGTTGGAGGCTTGTTTTTCTTTTAGCTACAATTGCCTCACAGTTTTGTACCCTAAGTGAAGGTACAGGCTGTGAGTTTGGTGAACCCTAACTTGGGTCTCCATCTTGGTGAGATTGTTCCTGTTTTGTTTTCCTTTTTTGTTGTAGTTTTAGCTGTGTGTCTAGAGGCTACTTAACCGGGTTAGGGGGACCGGTAATTAAGCCGACTACGTGCTGTGTCTGTTCTTGTTTCTTGTTCGGTGTGGTACTATTTGCTTGAAGTTTTTTTTTTGTGGTGTTGTTATTCTTAGGATTTAGAAGACTCCTGTATTATGCTTGTCCTGGCACCTTTTGAGTGATGAACCAGGAATCTGGCCTCTGATACAGCTTCGTCTTGTGTGTGTTTAGTTTACTTCTGATTGTGTGTGAGTCTTGGTTTATTTGATTGGTTGATTGTTTGATTTACCTCATTGTTTGTGACTAAATTGTTGATATGGAAGGTGACCAACCAATACCACAACCACAACCCCTACCTGGACCAGAAGACCCTCCTGTCACCCTGATAAGTAAACTAGATGCAAGTGATCCTTTGCATTTGCATCCTAGTGACTCTGCTAATCTTAGTATCATAACTGTTAAACTAAAAGGTACAAAAAACTACACTGTTTGGACTAATTCACTACAATTAGCCTTACAGGTTAAGAACAAATGGGGATTTATTGATACAACCTGTATTAGGTCTACAGAAGATGATGTTCTTAAAAAACAATGGGGTAGGTGTAATTCAATTGTATTAACCTGGATCCAAAATTATATTAGTGAATATCTATATATGGAACATGTCTGTTCTAAATTGGCTAGTGATGTATGGTCTGAGTTAAAAGAAACTTATGATAAAATTGATGGGTCAGTAGTATTTGATCTGTATCAGAAAATTAATTCATTTAGTCAAAATGGGTCATCTGTTGCTGAATATTATCATAAGTTGAACATCATGTGGAGACAACTAGATCAGATTTTGCAATTACCTTCTTGCACTTGTAATGCTGCAACTGAGTTTCACAACTTTAGTAATATGATTAAACTCATGCAGTTCTTAATGGGTTTAGACAGTGTGTATCGAACTGTCAGAACTAGTTTGTTAATTAGAGATGTGTTGCCTTCTGTGAAGGAAGCATTTACTATCATTTCTAGAGAAGAGTCTCATAGAAATGCAAGCAATGTTTCCAAAAGAAGTCAATCCTTGGCTCTAATGTCTAAAACTAGTTCTGTACTTGAGTTTAGGAAAATTAATAAAATTTCAAATCAGAACTTAAAGTGTTCTCATTGTAATAAGGTAGGACATATTGCTGAAAAATGTTTTGAAATTATTGGATATCCATCTTGGATGAGACCAAGGAATGGACGGGGCAAGAAGGAAAGTGCAAATAATAGTGTGTCTGATAGTAGTGATACTATTAGTTCTTTGACTAATGATCAGGTCACTAGGCTGTTGAGTCTACTTAGTGAGAAACCCGCTGAAAGTAATCAAAGCAGCAACATCTCAGGTAGCGTGTCTAGACCTTTCTGTGCCAATGTGTTTTGCAAACCTGTGTTTTGTTTTGCTGGTAAATACAAAGGTAGAGGGTATTTGGGTTGGATAACAGATTCAGGAGCTAATCAACACATGATTAAGGATGATGATGATTTACTTGATTGCATAGATGTTTCTGATTTAAACATTAGAGTTAAACATGCTAATGGAACTGATGCTTTGGTAACCAAGATAGGAAATAAGAAACTTGCTAACAATGTTGTTTTAAAAGATGTGTTTGTAGTTCCTGAATACAATGTAAACCTGATTTCTGTTCATAAACTTTCAAGAGATAATAAACTTTTTGTGGGTTTGATGAACACAAGTGTTATATTCAGGATTTACTCACAAGGAAAGTCCTTGTGACTGGTGATCAAGTTGATGGATTATACTATTGTGGCAATTCTTATGTTAGTAACAAGGTGTGTTATAATAGTACTGTTCTATCTGATCTATGGCATGCTAGACTAGGACATCCTTCTATTCAGGCTTTAAGGATGTATAAAACTAAATTAAACCTAGGAGACATAAGTGATCATGAGCCATGTGAAGTTTGTCACAAGGCTAAACAACATATGTAATATCGCGAATTTCCCCTAATTTTTTTTTTATAAAAAGAATGTATTGTTTTAAACAATATATGTTTTAAATATCTTAAACTAATAATTATTTGTATCTCGACACTTTTGTACGTTTTAAAAATATTTCGAGTCACTTTCGGGCTTATATAATCATATTATAAATTTAGAATAATATAGTTTTAGGGAAATAATTGCCAAAAAAAAAAGATTTGTGTGGACCGGGACTCGAACCCGCGTCCACAGCCAACCAACACACAGTGACAACCAACTGAGCCAACTATCATCTTGTGTAGTATTTCAGAAGAAAATAAACTTAACACATTCCTTAAATTGATTAGTCAAAGTCTTAGTCAAAACAGTCAAAGTCTTAGTCAAATAGTCAATTCATCATAAAACCTTACTTTATGGTGTTGACCAATTTTAATGGCTAATTGACTCCTAAACTAGTATAAAAACCCACCTATGACCCATTATACTTTGCACCTCTAAATCGATTGTTTCAATCCAATTAAACTTTCCCTCATACCTTTCTTCTATAGTCTATTACTTCTACAATTGAAGCTTTGATTATAAGCTCTTGTAATTGGCAACTTTGGGGCAACACATATTCTATTTTTCACGAGACATAACATTTTGCTAAGGTGAGTTTTACATAGCCCCTTTTCTATTTTTCACTATTTTTGAGGTGAAACATGTTACAATCATAAAGTGTCTATGTGTTTTTCTATGTTGCATTATGTCTTAAACATGACTAGGGTAAGCACAATATTCTAGCATAATCATTAACACTGATCAGCCGACGGTATACAATGATAGATCTATTGGACTGACAATCCCACCCGGATACGTGCCTCCTACAAAGGTAGCGTGAGTGATTGTTATCGCATAACATAATCGAGTGAACCATGAGCGTATGGGATGGACCACAATATAACAGTCACAAGGGTTGATTATGCACTCGATTTACTGCTAGTATGTTTTCACATATGGACTAGACTTGCCATGACACTTGAATTGTACAAGCTTTATTCAATTATCAAAACCTATGTAATTCTCACCAACTTTTTGTTGACCCAAAATATTTTCAAACTTAACATGTTTCAGGTTATAGCTTGCTTGAAGATTAGAGTTATTGCTTGAAGATGCGTAGCTAGTATTTTTTTCATTTTGATGTACAAAATTCTTAGAACAATTGTATGTAATTTATTTAAATCATTTATTAAAATTTATTATTTACCATGAGCTACTGAACAATCATCAATACGTGACATTCCGATGTTTCCGCCATCGGTTGGGGTGTTACAACATAGGGAGCCATTTCCTATGAGTGATCACAAGTCTACTAGTATAGGAGAGTTAGTACATATTGATGTTTGGGGTCCATATAAAGTTAGTAGTAGAGAAGGGTTTAAATACTTTCTAACAATTGTAGATGATTGGTCTAGGGCAGTGTGGATTTGTTTGATGAAAACTAAACATGAAGTTTTTGAAAATTTAGAAGATTTTGTAAATATCATTGAAACTCGGTTTGAGAAAAGGGTAAAATGTTTTAGGAGTGACAATGGTACTGAATTTATTAACCAACAATTCAATAACTTTTGTAAAAATAAGGGAATTATTCATCAAACAACCTGCACTTATACACCACAACAAAATGGGATTGTTGAAAGGAAACATAGACATCTTTTAAATGTTGCAAGATCTCTTATGTTTCAAAGTGGTGTGCCTGTAAAGTTTTGGTCAGATTGTGTATTAACTGCTTCTTACTTGATTAATAGGACTCCCTCTTCTGTGCTAAGTGGAAAGTCTCCTTATGTGGTAGTATATGGTTTTGTACCCTTCTTAGATCATCATAGGTTGCTTGGTTGTCTTTGTTTCAGTACCATTCTGAATGAACATGATAAACTAAACAGTAGAGCAGAAAAATGTGTCTTTTTAGGTTATTCTACAGAAAATAAAGGATATAAAATTTTTAGCTTAGAATCAAAAACCATCTCTTTTTCAAGAGATATGAAGTTTTATGAGGATGTATTTCCTTTTAAGGAAAATAGTTTTTTCAAAAATTTTGATGAAAACAATTTTCAGAAGTTACAAACTTAAATTTCTTTGAATGGTATGAAAAGGATAACCAAGATCAGCCTGAAATGCCCAATGATGATAGAAGGGCAAATTTCAAGGATGATCTAGAGACATGTGGTTCTTAGTAATCAGAGAGTAGGACAGTAGAGACTAATGGCATGGCTGGATCTCAGGAGCCTAACTTGCCTGGATCACAGCAGCTTAGTTCTACAAACCACTCTTCTGATAGGGCAGAGAGTGTGAAATCTGGAAATGAAAAAACTTTCATTTCTGAGGGACACTCAGGTGATCTTGATCCTGCTCAGTCTACCATTAGAAGGTCTGCTAGAACCACTGTTTTACCTAAGAATCTAGATAACTATGTTATAGATAGTAAAGTCAAATTTGGGGTAGAAAGGGTTGTCAATTATTCTAGATTGTCTAGTGAAAGTAGGTGTTTTGTTGCATCTTTAAATAAGGGAAAAAAGCCTAACTCATTCATTGAAGCAGCAAGTGACCCTAATTGGGTTGCTGCAATGAATGAAGAAATAGAGGCTCTTCATAGAAACAATACTTGGGATCTTGTTGAGTTACCCACTGGTAGAAGTCTAGTAGGATGTAAGTGGGTATACAAGATCAAGTATAAGTCTAGTGGGGAGATTGAAAAATATAAGGCTAGGCTTGTGGCTAAGGGATATAGCCAGAAACAAGGTGTAGACTTTGAGGATACTTTTTCTCCTGTAGTAAAATTAATAACTGTTAGATGCATTATTAGTTTAGCTATACAAAATAATTGGAATTTGTATCAATTAGATGTTAATAATGCATTTCTATATGGGGAACTTAATGAAGAAGTCTATATGTCATTGCCTGGTGGTTACTTTGACAAAAATGAAAAAAGAGTTTGTAAATTAAATAGATCTTTATATGGTTTGAAACAAGCTCCTAGAATGTGGAACCAAAGTTGGTTTCTGTTTTAAGTGAGCTTGGTTTTCTGCAAAGTAAATGTGATTATTCTCTTTTTTATAAGATCAAAGATTCTGTTTGTGTTTTTTTACTTGTTTATGTGGATGACATTGTCATCACTGGTAACTTTTATGAAGAAATATCTCAAGTAAAGGATAGTCTTAGGGCTAAGTTTTTAATAAAAGATTTAGGGGATCTTAAATACTTTTTAGGAATAGAAGTAATTAAGGTTGAACAAGGTGTTTGTCTTTCTCAAAGGAAGTATTGCCTTGAGTTGCTGGCTGAGTATGGGTTGACTGCTTGCAAACCAGTGAGCACCCCAATTGAGCTCAATAATGTGCTGACTAACCTTTGTAAACAAAAGAATAGTTTGTTAACAAATATTACAAGTTATCAAAAACTTGTAGGAAAGTTAATATATCTTTCTCACACTAGACCTGACATAGCTTATGTTGTGCACTTCTTAAGCCAGTATATGCATAAGCCCACAGTTGGACATTTCAAAATAGCTTTTAGGTTATTAAGGTATCTCAAAGGTGCCCCAGGGAAAGGAGTTCTTATTACCAAATCTAGTTATTTGAGGTTAAGAGCATATTCCGATTCAGACTAGGGAAAATGTTTAGATACCAGAAAGTCTATAACTGGGTATTGTGTATATCTTGGTGATACTTTAATTTGCTGGAAAAGTAAGAAACAAACGACTTTGTCAAGATCCTCAGCTGAAGTTGAGTTTAGATCTATGTGTGCAGCCACTTGTGAGTTAATGTGGTTAATAAACTTGTTAAAAGAATTGGATGTCAAGGTGTTGTTGCATGTTGATTTGTTTTGTGATAATTCTGCAGCTTTGTCTATAGCTGAGAATCCAGTTTTTCATGAGAGGACAAAGCATTTTGAAATAGATTTGTTTTTCCTAAGAGATCAAATCTCTAAAGGTCTTGTTAAAACAAAATCTATCACAACTGATAAACAACCTGCAGATATATTAACTAAAGGACTTCTTCCTTCAGATCATAACAGGTTGTATAATTCCTTATCTTTATTTGACCCATTCAGTGTATAAAATTGAGGAGGGGTGTTGAAATATACATCTCTAAGTATACAATTTTATACTTACCAAAGTGTTTCTATAAAAGGAGTTTTTTATTATTGTTATTTCTTTGTTTTTATAGATATCATAGTATTTGGATTGATGATGGACTGGACTGGATAACTGGATAGCTGTAGATGGATTTGGACTAGCTGTAGCTGTTTGGACCGGCCCATAAGGTTGTAGCTGAGTAGTTAAGTAGCTATTTAGAGTTAGAGTTCAGGCCCAATGATCATGCTTGGCCCACTTATCTAAAGCTTTTAGAAGAGCACCAATCATATCAAAAGGAGGTGACTTGGCAATTCGTGTCAAGAAAACACACTTGTGTGTCTACCGTTGGATTGCTTTATTCTCAACCATTGGATCTTCCAAAGAAGCACATTTCTCCATCTATAAATAGGTCCAGTGTTCGTCTCATTATTAGTTTACGAGTCTTGATATTTTTCAGTCTGTATAATTTTCTCTCTGATTTCTCCTTTGTGGTCATAGCAGTCTAGGGTTTTGTACTTGGATAGATACGTCTTGTATCTACAAGTTATTGAGTATCCTTTGTATTGTTGATCGATTAGTTTTTGGGTTTGTAATCGTAGAGAGAAGATAGAGTGATTAGGGTTTGTTGTTTGATTTTTTTGATTCATAGTTAATAAAAGTATTTCAAGTCTTTGATTCATGTTTTGTGACAGAATTGCACATCCTTCAACCAAACATTTCCTATCATCATCTTCCGATTGCTATTGATGAAAGACCATTGTAATATGTCATTCTATAATAGAAGTGGGGCATGTTATTTATAAAAAATATTAACACTAAGAAATAAAAGTGTCTTAGAGTTTAAACTAAATAATAAATATACAATGTCAAATAGTACAAATATTTTGTAGCATTTTTTTTAACGGTGACTTTCTTAACTGTGTGGCAGAGATCGTCACACCTCTCTCTTGGCAGCCCTTAATCACCAACGCGTTCAGACTATGTTGCCTGAACCGGGTCCGCACAGGTACGGTGAGGACTACGGCGTTCGCCCGAAAACCCAACTGCCTCCATACGAGTTTCCTCGCTAGAGTAACAGCCAGATGAAAATCAAGTCAGCTTAGATTCGAACATGTAGCATTCTCTTTTATACACATTTTACAAATACTTTGTAACCTAATGTTTCATGCACGTTTATTAGAATTAAAAATCTTGCTACTACCTTGTCATATATTGAAAAAATAGTTATATATATATATATATATAGGTATAGGTTCCTGTACAAAGTACATTTTTCGTACAAAGTGTGAGAAGTCTATATAGTCATTGTGTTTTAAAGTTTGGCTATAATGTTTTTTATTCCTTTTGCATTGATTTATATAGAAAAGCACCAAACGTTACAATTTAAAACACAATCAAATGTATTCTAGACATTAAATTTAAAACATACTGATTACTATCTTCGTAGGGTGTTTTAGATTCCATGTTGTCACACCCCAACCGATGGCGGAATACATCGGGGCGAGACTTAGTGGTAGATTGTTCAAAGATTTCATGACACTAGATTTTGTGACAATATAGTTTAAAGATAGAATTTCATTTATTGTCTAAAAATAGAAATACAAGTAGTTCAAATAACGAAAAAATACAAGAATATGATAACTTGAACTAGAGTGAGTTTCTATGTCCAATCCTAAGTAGTTTTCTTGAATGTCCTGCAATAAATATTTCCTGCAACATGTATAAAATATCCGTCAACACATAAAGCATTGGTGAGCATACTAGTTTTGACATACATACATAGTATAATAAAGTTTTGCTTATAGGCATATGCAAGAGAACCATACAAACGGCGACTAGCCACGAAGAATTTTGCTTAACATGACCCATGTAGGGGGCGGATAGCCAATCCTATAGCGCTATACATGCAAGGTGGGTTGTCAACTATATGAACATTTGTATGTTAGAGTAAATAATTCTACATAGCATAGCGTACAAGCATATAATAGACTTTAGATTGCGCATGATAGAATTTAGAATATGATAGACTTTAGACTAAGCATAATAGATTGTAGAGTTTAAAATCGTTTGAGTTTTGATAGTGATACATGTTGAGCCCCAAAGAATAAAGAATAAAAGGGGGACAAGTATGAACTCACCTTTGGGTGCGTTTTAGCAAGGTTCCAAAAGAATGAGTCTTGGGGGATTAGTTCCTTAGCCTTGGTTAACTAGAATTAGAAAAATAAAGAGTCTTAGGTTCGAGTTTAGATTATAGAATCAAGAGAGTCAAGCAAGCCTTTTAGGCAAACCAAACACAAATTGCCTTTAGGGCAATCCGGATGGTCATGAGAGTCAAGTAGTGCCTTTAAGGCTAACCAACACAAACCACCATAAAAGTGATTCGGATGGTCAAGAGAGTCAAGTATTGGTAAGGTAGGGATGTATCCACAAACCTTCCAAGTTATTAGATTAGTAGAGTTTTGAAAGTATATATTTTAGTATTTACATAATATAACTATAGGGTTAAAGTAGTGTATGGTGACTTGGTTTGGAAGAGCCTTGGCTTTCCTTTGTCAACCATTAACCATAGCACAAGTCCATTAAGTTGTTAGTGAACTTGGTTGGTATCACTTCAACTAACCTTCTAGTACATAAAAACAATAGAAGATGAACCACCTTTGAGGCCTCATTTTGGTGTCCTACTCATATTTATTTGCCATAGCAAACAAGAGCAAGGTCCTAGAGGTTTCCCCAAGGGGTTAGAAGAAGAGGAGAAATGAAGAAAGAAAAGGGAAGTGAGAGTTTAAAATGAGAAAACTCACTTAGAAGTGGGCTTCCATCACTTAGGATTTCTTGAAGAATTTAGATGTTAGAGAGGATTTGTGTCACACCCTCAAAATCCACTTGCGGAGTTTTACCGCGAGGCGCATGACAAACCAGGATCCAAGTCAACGATCACAATAAACAAATCTAAATGAACATATGCAATTTCAAAAACATAGTTTAAATCCCCAAATACAGCGGAAGCTTATTCTCAAAACATAATCCAAAAGTAAACCAAATTATTCAATGTTTGAAAACCATGCAATCCTAACTAGACGCCGTGCAGACGCGTGCGCCCTAGTTCCGTAGTGCTACCTTAGCGACCTGAGAAAACATGTAAGAGTTACGTCAGCACAAAAATGCTGGTGAGTTTACAGGTTTGTAATTAAAGTACCAAGTTCAACCTGTCCATACTATTTCAATTTGTAAACCAAGTACGCTAGCTAGGCGTATGTTTTGTTACTTCTACGATTGGAAAACCATTACTAACTCGCAAACCAGATGTTGTGCCCGAATAGTAAACATGTTCCTGTTTGAGACAATATGCACTCGCCCGGCCCTCCAAGCTGACGAGCGGGGTTGGTTACTCCCAATAGATCTATTCACATTTCCCCGTTGTGCTAACCCGCACATTCATGGTTTCCCCCGGGACTTCCAAAGATCGTATAGTAAACCATAGAAACCCATAGTATGACAGTTGTTACCAAAACATAAGTTTAACACATGTTTTCTCCCCCAAAAAGTGAAACCAGTTAAAAGAGGGGCCGTAAACTCACCTTAGGTTGCGTTACTTCGTAATACGAATAGAATCAGCAAGCTATGCTAGCCTCGTAAGGCGGCGACCTAACATATGACAGTTACAAGTAATTAGACTAATAACCCGTAGGTTAGTTAGTCCCTAGATGTCCAGACCATAACCAAGTTCGTTTGAAAACACTGTGACTGTTAAATTAACCCAACCTACAAGACTCGACATCCCATTGGTGACCCGAGACTCCCCGTGTTATACTGGCACTCTTAAACATACAATCATGCAATCACACTTAACATACGTTAAAATCCAACAAGTTGTAGCACGTAGTTCAAGTATCTCATAAATAAGTCCGAGCACATGTTACCAAGTTATTAGGTAGGGTACGGGGTTCCTAGCATGTTCCTAGGTGTCAAATCGGGTCCCGAAATGCTATATTACACTTACAGCAGCAGTACAGACGATTAGGAAAAGTCAACTAGTGATTATGTGGGTCAACAGGCATTTAGGAAGGCTAATCGCCTATACTATAGGCGATTAGGGTCATGCGGTATGCAAATCATGAGTTTATAGGCGATTACGTCGTAAGGCATGCAATTCAGGGCTTAACTAGCAATTAGGATCGTAATCGCATGAAGTAAGGGCAATTAGGCCCCTATTAGCCTATACTATAGGCGAATAGGCTCCCATATCAGGCGATTAGCCTCCTATCCGCCTATAGTATAGGCGAATAGGATCCCTACTCGCCTTTAGCCCAGCTGTTCCAGTTTTTCGCGCGTTTAACACTCCAAATCAGATCCAGAACGTGTGTAAACATCAAATATCAATCAAACAACCATATCAAACATATTTCAATCAAAATCCTTCGTTTAACCTCGTTCTATCAGCCCTGCATGCAACCATGTATCCCAAAAACAATACACATAGCATGAAACATCACATTAACATGCATAATCGTAACCCTAATGAACAATTACTCAGATCTCATCAACATGCTATCATTATTAATCTGTAACTACCTTAATATCATGCTAACAATCCTTCTTGAATCACAAAAACCCTATCTTTTAATTATAAACACACATACAACATGCATAATAGTTAGAATCCAATTAACAATGATTATTAACGAATTTCAGAAGACACATACGTTTATAAACAGGTCTGGACCATTAGGGATTTAATAAAAACATTATTAAAGGTTGCATGAATGAAAACCACACCTTAGGTTTATGATAGATTGATGTAATAGGCTTGAAATCGTGTATTTTGATCCAAAATCGTGTTCCAGAGGTTGTGTGTGTTGGGACGAGTTGTGGGACGACTAGGGTTGTTATAATGAAGTTTAGGAGGTCAAGTATTGTATTTATAGTCGTTTTTAGTCGTCAGGTACGTTACAGGCGAGTATGCAGCAGCATCAGGCGAATAGGGCTCCTAATCGCCTATAGTATAGGCGATTAGGGCCTACTCGCCCATAGGGGAACCCTACTCGCCTTCCCTATAGGCGATTACAGATGCTAATCGCCTATAGGGTCTGGTCCAGCGTATTTGGCGCGTTAAACTCCGTTTTAACATATGTTAACATGTTTTCACATACCGACAAGTCACATAATGATTGTAAACACATAATACTTGCAAACAAACACATTCACACTCGTTCACCAATTCCCGGGACTCGAGACTTGTATGTTCCCTATGCTCTGACGATTCTACGAATCGTCACCCTTTGTACACTTGGTTAAGAACTGACATCTAATGAGCCTCTAGACTAACATCTAATGATCCTCTATACTAAACTAACAGTTCCCGAACCGTAACACGACTCAACTAACCCAGTTAAGTATAATATACGCGTGACTCGCTAAGGTAGACTTTAATCTAGACAGCGTTGTTAACCGGAATTTGCCGGGTGTCACAATTTGAGATTGAGTAAGTGTTAGAATGGGTAGGGAGTGGGGTATTTATAGGTGAGGTAAGGTGGTTAGGTATTAAATAGAGTTAATGGGGTGGTTAGGAGGAGATTAATGGGGTTAAGTCTAATTATTAGCGGTGGTGAAGGCTTTATGTCTGCTGCTATGTGTAACTCGACACAAACAAGAAATAAATAAATAAACATGTTGTCTTGTTACTTTGTTTCTCTAAACAAAAGTCAACATATCAAATGTGACGTTTTTCACTTTCATTGTTTTTTTTTTTGTTTTTTTTTCGCATAGTATATTATTATTATTATAATGTGTATTTTTTTAAAACAAAATAAATATATATTAAGATCTTAACTAAATGAGTTTCTAATTTGATTAGGATAACTTATATTGACGACTCACAAGAATTGGTATGAGTAACATAAAAGAAGCGAGTAACGGCAAGCTTGGAATTTGTTTAAATATTGAATTTATAATACAAGAAAATTAAGAATCACGCGACGTTACATAAAGTTTGCGTCGCGTAAAATTTATAGAATAAATGAAATAGATTAAGATTAAATGCAATTGATAAAATACTTTTTCATTGATCATAAGCTCGGGATTACAAGGGTACAAAATGGAAAGATACAAGAATACAAGGACTAGAATGGAAAATACGAAAAATACGAATGTTACACATGTTGAGAATACATTAATTAGTGTTTTAAATTGTTGATTTTTGTGTTTTTCTATATAATACTATGCCAAAGGAACATAAAACATCATGCCTAAAATTTAAAACACAATGCCTCTATAGACTTCTCACACTTTGTACGAAAAATGTACTTTGTACAGGAACCTCACCATATATATATAAGTATCTAAGGAAACCCTCCTTATCTAGAAAACTCTGAAAACTCTAACTTCCCGAGCTTTTTTTATATGAAAATTTTAGGGTATGTAATATACATGATTTTAAGCATTTTGAGCCAAAATAAATCAAAAAAGCACCGAGTACTCTTTTTTAAAAAAAAAAATAAGTTTTCGGGTAACACATTGTTAACACATGTTAATTTCTCTTAATATGTGTTACCCGAAAACTTATTTAAAAAAAAAAAAAGTGTTCGGCACATTTTTGATTTTTTTTGGCTCAAAATGCTTAAAATCATGTATATTAAATGCCTTAAAATTTACATGCCCTAAAATCATAGTTTTCTAGATAAAGAGGGTTTTCCAAGAATCCTAACCCTATATATATATATATATATATATATATATATATATAGGATTGGGTTCATTTGAGAACTCACCCGAGTTGCGAGAACTTGAGAACTCCAATGGACCAATCACCAAGTGCCACACCATCAGATTTGTATTTTTTTTGCATTTGTTTAATCAGGGGCAAGATAGTCTTTATACACAAGTAATTAAGGGCATTTTAGTAATAATAACACCCAACCCCACCCACCCACCCACCTACTTTTTTAAATAATAATAATAATAATAATAGAAAGTCTCTTCTTTCTCTCTCATTTTAAACTTCTTCTTCTTCTCTCTTCTTCTCTCTCTCTCTCTCTTCTTCTCTCTCGTTCTCTCTCTCTGTAAATAATAATAATAATAATAATAATAATAATAATAATAAGAAGAAGAAGAAGAAGAAGAAGAAGAAGAAGGAAGACGACGACTGGTGCAGGTGGTGTTCGACGACGGTGGTGGCTGGAACAGGAGGACGACGGGTTTGCAGGTGGATCTGGGGTGTTGCAAGGTGGTGGTCCGGCGATGGGTTTTTTTGCAGGGGTGGTGGTCCGGTGCAGGAAGGAAGACGACGACCGATCTCGTTTGGGGTTTTTTTGAACAGAAGGTGGTTCGTGGTGGGGGTGGAGGCGGAGGTGATGGGGTGGGGACGGTGGTCGACGGAGGTGCCGGCGGAGGACAGGCTGCTGCTGCTGCTGCTTCTTCTTCTTCTTCTTCTTTTATAATTTTTGGGTTGAAGATGATGATGTTGGATGGATGATGATGATGAGAAAGAAGATGCAGCAGGTTTTTTTTATTTTTTTAAACAATAATGTGTAGTATGATTTTTTATAAATGTTTTGGTTTGTTTTTATAAATGATGATGATGTAATGCACATTTTGTTGATGTTTTAGGGCATGTTATAAATACTTTGGAACTTAATGTTTCAAGCAAATTTATTAGCATTAAAAATCTTGCTACTACATTTCATATATTAAAAACATAGTTTATATATATGTCTATATTATATCTTATTAAGGAGGATTGATGGCCAATATAGTTATTTTAATTTCTATACAACTTAAGAAGCAACATGTATAACATATTTAAGCAAGAAATTTAAGAGTATTATAGGAATAATTGTGACAATTAAGACACTTAAAAGGGTAATTTAGACATTTCACCCACCTCATCATTTACAATATCAAAACACTTTTACAATGCTACCCTCTTTACCCATCCCTCCACTCACAGACATCTTCTTCATCATTCATTGCTGATCGAAACAGTCTACGCATTGAATACCAATTTAAAGCAATTTAAGAATGGTCCCTTCACTTCCACTCACCACCCTTGAGTTTAGAAAAGGTAAATCAGTTCTTTATGTAATAATCTCATGTCATACCAGATCCATGAACAACAATTGGAGATCGTTTAATTTGTCGCTCGTCATGTAATAATCTCATTTCATCTATATTATTACAATTTGTTGATTTGTTATTTGTTAAACCCTGTTTTCTGGATTTTTTTGTGAGAGTGAAGAGAATAAAATACGAAATTGAATTAACATAGGTACTCTATCTGATCGATTTTGGATTGGGTTTTGTTTTATTTAAGTGATCATGAACTACGTTTAGTTCCATTTGATGAAATCTTATTGTTTTTTGCTATTTATTTTGCATTTTTAGTTGAATCAAGAACCGGTTTTCAGATTTTTTTTTTATTATTAGAGTAAATTACAATTTGAGTCCCTGTGTTTTGGTGGTTTTAATTAGTTGAATCCAAAATGAAAATGTTTAACTATCTGAACACCTGATTTTTCAATTTGTAACCATCTGAGATCAATTTACTAACTTGGTTAGATTTTCTCAGTTAGTTTTTATGTTGTAATTTTGTTGTATGTTTTTGTTTTGTTGATTTGGGGGTTGTATTCGCGTTATTCCAGCCGCTTGATGGGCCTTTATATATATATATATATATATATATATATATATATATAGGGGAAGGTTCAATTGAGTACTCATAGTTAGGGAGAGAACTCAAGAACTTCTACTTAAATTAAGAAAAAAATAAAAAAAAATCATAACTCAAAATTTAAGTCAAAAACCAAAAATCTGGTTCGGAGCTTCTCTTTCCCACGTCATCCCAGTTCAGAAAAAAAAATAAAAAATAGGCGACTTCTAATGCACCTGTGTAGTAAATGTCCGGTTAGCTTTAGGGTTTAGTTTAGCTTTTAGGGTTAGTTTTTTTTTTTTAGTTTAGTTTGTAAGGTTTAGATTTTTGGGGGTGGGGTGGAGGTGGGTAGGGTGGGTTTAGGTTTTTGGGTAGGGGTTAGGTTTTTTGGTGGGGGTTAGGTTTTTGGTTGTGACGGGTGGGGCTTAGGTTTTTGGTAGGCGGTGGGTGGGGTGGGTTTAGGTTTTTGGGTGGGGGGTGAATGGGTGGTTTAGGTTTTTGGGTAAGCGATTTAGGTTTTTTAGTGAGGGTGGGGGTGGGTGGGGTGGAATTAGGTTTTTGGGTGGGGGTAAGTTGGGGGTAGGTGGTTTAGGCTTTTGGGTTATACTACACATGTGCAGTAGCGTTTTTTAGGTGTGTTTTTTTTATTTTTTTTTATTTTTTTTCCGAACGGGTATGACGTGGGAAAGAGAAGCTCCGAACTAGTTTTCTATTTTTTTACTTAAATTTTGAGTTATGATTTTTTTATTATATTTTTTTGTATTTAATTAGGAGTTCTCGAGTTCTCTCAATAAAATGAGTTCTCTATTGAACCATCCCCTATATATATATATTATATATATATATATATATATATATATATATATATATATATAGGGAAAGGGTCAAATGAAAACACACATTTCGTAAAAAAACTACGGAACACACTTTTCCACCACAAACTTATTTTAATCCAAAAAGAATTTGTGGCTCACAATTAAAGTAGAATAAAATATAAAAGGGAATATTCCCTTGCCTAAAAAGACAAAATAAGGTGGGCCATGGTCGTTACACCGCTGTAAAATATATATATATATATATATATATATATATATTTACGTCGAGGTTACCCGTTTTTACACCGGTGGGAAATTTTTTTTTTAAAATTCACATTTTACGTCGGTGTTCTCGCGGTTCTTTCACGAAAAGGTGGTTTTCATTTGAACCTAATCCCTATATATATATATATAGGGGGCGGTTATTCTACAAAAACACACAATCGTGCGAAGCGTACGAAGTAATATCAACCGTCGATCAATCAATAATCTTACGTCATTAATTAAAAAAGTACGCGGTGTCAATTTCGTAAATAAGTGAGAGATTAGACAGTTAATAAGGGTATAATCGTCAATTTTTCTAAAATCAAATTATAAGAGACCGTTCAGTCTCATTAATCGCTCAAAACTTCTCCCCAAAATTACATAATAAACTCTGAAACCCTAGTTAAAATCATCAATAAACTCCATTTCTACAGAAGATTAACCATGAAATACTCAAAAGTATACGAAAGTAAGTACATTACGTTATTCTGTACTAAATTTTACAATGAAAACCTATATAATAACTTACATTATGCATGATACAGGAAGAAAAAGAGGAACAGAGTATGAAGGTGAAAAGAACGACGTTGATGAAGGTAAATAAGTATTACGTGAATTAATATTGTTAATACGTTGTGAAATTGTACTAAAATACGTATTTCTAATTATCAGGCCCTAGCAAAATTCAAAAAACCAAGGATAAAACTGACAAATCAGAGAGAAGAACAAAAGCAAACCATGACAGGCCTTCAAAGAAAAATGGTACAGAGAATTTTTTTTTGTTATGTGTTACGTGATTTTAGTAATATAACTAGAAATGATTTTGTATATGTTACGTTATTTTGTATATAACTAGATATGTTACATGCTTTTAGAAAAATGATTATGTCTATGGTGCATCATAATTATGTCTATATTTGCGTTATTTTGGTAATGGAAATGTAGTGATTATGTCAATGTTACATGATTTTAGTAATGGAAAGTATGTCTGTGTTACGTAATTTTATTAATAGAACTAGAAATGATTATGTCTATATTACTTTATTTTTGTAATGAAATTTGTAATGATTATGTCCTTGTTATGTTATTTTAGTAATGAAAATGTAGTTATTCTGTCATTGTTAAGCAATTGTGGTAAATGAAAACACTAGTTTATGATTATGTCTTTGTTACGTTATTTTGGTAATGAAAATGTAGTTATTCTGTCATTTTCATTATGATTATGTATATGTTACGTTATTTTAGTAATGAAAATGTAGTTATTCTGTCATTGTTAAGCAATTTTGTAAATGAAAACACTAGTTTATGAATATGTCTTTGTTACGTTATTTTAGTAATGAAAATGTAGTTATTCTGTCATTGTTAAGCAATTTTGGTAAATGAAAACACTAGTTATGATTATATGTCTATATTACGTTATTTTGGTAATGAAATTTGTAATGATTCTGGCCATAAATATATGATGATTATGTATATGTTACGTTATTTTAGTAATGAAAATGTAGTTATTCTGTCATTGTTAAGCAATTTTGTAAATGAAAACACTAGTTTATGATTATGTCTTTGTTACGTTATTTTAGTAATGAAAATGTAGTTATTCTGTCATTGTTAAGCAATTTTGGTAAATGAAAACACTAGTTATGATTATATGTCTATATTACGTTATTTTGGTAATGAAATTTGTAATTATTCTGTCATTGTTACGTAATTATAACATTTGATAATAACGCAGAGATCAATGAAAATGAATTACTCCTACAACAACAGCCTGCAAATTCACCAGAAGAGCCTCAAAATTCACCACAGAGAAAGCAATTTGTTCTGTACTCGAATATAAAATTACAAGTAAGGGCGTCTGTTGATAACATGAATGAGGCGATGGCAAGCTTATCAAGTGCACAAAAAAAAGCAATCAAACAGATGGGATTTGAAGCTTTTTTATCAATGAACATTAAAACAGTGCCAACAAAGTTAGCAAGATGGTTATTAGTGAATTATGATGATAGACGAGATGAATTGAATGTAGGAAACCACATTATTCAAGTTACAAGCAACAAAGTTCAACAAGTCCTTGGTGTCCCAATGGGTAACCAGACAGTAAATGAAAAGAACAAACCAAGAAAGGGTTCATCTAACACGCTTACTGTATGGAAGTCCCAGTTTGAGCATAACAAGATTTTAATCTCGGATGTGAAGAAGAAAATAATTGAAAGCAAAAGCGGAGACTGGATTTTCAAGTTGAACTTCCTTGTACTTTACAACTCTATATTTGGGCAAGTAACAAAGAGTTCAACAGTAAATCAAATGTTCTTGAAAGGAGTGACAGATGACAAATCAATCAAAAAATTGAATTGGTGTGAATACTTAATTTTCTGTCTCAAAAGAACGAAGGCAAGCTGGAATGGAACTGAAATGTATAATGGACCTTTGCCTTTTCTTGCGGTATGTTTTTTATTCATAATTATGTAAATGTAAAAGAAATACAAATTACGTAATGTGTTATTACTAATTACGTAATGATCAAATGTTAACTTTATTCACATGACAGATGCTTTATGTACATGAAAAGAGGTTATCACATGCTCCTGAAATAGCACAAACACCAGCAATTAAGTACATTAGCACCCAGAATTTGTCTGATGTTGATAAACATTTGTATGACAATGGGCTATTTTCAACTGATGAAGAAGATAATGATGAGGATGAAGAAGGAAATGATGAAGTAGAAAGTCCTAGAGATGAAGAAGGACATAATGATGAGGATGAAGAAGATGATGGTGGAAATGAAGATGCTGGTGGTGTTGGTGGAGATGATTATGATGGTGAAGAAGGTGATGCAGAAAAAATGGAAGAAGATGGTAAGAATGAAGATGCATACATTCAGCATGATGAACAACAAATCTTTATTGAACAACAAATCCTTGTGGATAATCTTCAAAATCAAGATTCAGAAGAATTCAACAACGTCTTTGAAACAACAAAATCACTCTCTGACATTGATGAATTCTTGGAAAATTACAACACTCCACAAGTCCCTATTGTAAGTGCAATAACTGTATAAAAATTACATAACATGCATATGTATATAGGATTTTAAAAAATCACGTAATGTTTGCAGGCTGGGGATGCAAATGAGGCAACAACAACACCAAAAATACAAAAAGTTGCAACTCAAAAATCAACAGATGAGAGCATAAAAGGGTCAACAAGGAAAAAGACAATGGGAAAGAAGAAAAACAAAAGTCCTTACCCAGTTAATGAGAATGTAAGTAACTGTAATTTATTATGTCAAACATCAACAGAAATCATGTAATTTATTCACGTATTGTTTGTAGGAATGGATTTCAAAAATAGAAAACAAAATGGAGAAGTTTCAAACATATGTTGCTGAAATAGATGAAATTTTCGAAGAAGCCACTTCAAATTTTTTAGACAGCAACATTATACGTGAGAAGCAAACAAAATGGAAGTCATGGGTAGCAAGTTACAAATCAAGTAATGAGAAAAACATAGAAGGTAAAAATTACGTAATGTATATTTAAATGATAAAAAAGTTAGTTAAAAATTACGTAATGGATATCAAAAAAGTATATTAGTAATTGCAGGTGAAAAGGAAAACCAGAACAGTGTTAGCACAGGGATGCTAGATGCAATAGTGATTGCAGCTGAAACACTAGAAGGTAAAAAAAAAAAAAAATCACGTAACACATTATTTGTCAAAAACTTATTAATGATCAGAATACGTAATTACAGGTGAAAGGGAAGATTTGAATGAAAAGACAACAACTTCACAGAGTGTTAGCACCGGAATGCTAAATGTAATGATCGCCGCAACTGAACAACTTGAGAAAACAAATGAAGAAGAAGCTGTGAACGACATAATGGATGCTTTGAACGATGCAACAAGAAATGAACCACCTGTCAATAAAGGTAAAAAATCACGTAACAGATTATTTGTCAAAACTTATTAATGATCATAATACGTAATTACAGGTGAAAAAAAATATTTGAATGAAACGGCAACAACTTCGCAAAGTGTTAGCACAGGAATGCTAGATGCAATGATTGCCGCAACTGAACAGCTTGAAGAAACAAATAAAGAAGAAGCTTTGACAGATATAATGGATGCTTTGAAAGACGCAACAACAAATGAACCACCGGCCGATAAAGGTAAAAAAAATTACGTAATGTATATTAAAAATGTTTATACTAAATGGAACTTATATGAATATATATAAATTGTTAACTAAAATCAGGAAATGAGGACCTACAGAGTGACAGCACAGATATGATTGCTGAGATGATAAAAGCAGCCGACAAAGAAGAAAAAAATGCAGCTTTGCAAACTTCAACCACACAAACATCATCCGAAAATGTCAGTTCGCAATTCTTGAAAGAATTGAATGAGTTTGAAGAGAGATCTAGGAAAGGAAAACAGATCGAGACATCGGAAGGAAACAAAGTAGAAGAAATACAGAAAGAAACCTATGAAGGACCAAGTTTCGATCTGAATATCTCACAAGATGATACACCTACAGATGTAATTCCAGATCTACCATTCCTACAAAACTCTGAAGCTGATATCGAAACACCAAAAACAGTAGGGAGACTAATAGTTAGTCAATCACTAGAGTCAACCATAGCCAATAAACACGTTGAACGTGCAAAAAGAGGAAGGATGTTGGCTGGACCTCTGAAGTCTCCTTACATTCAACGGCAGGTGGTGATGAAGAACAAAATAACTGAAGATGAAAACATAGTTGCGCAGTTTATATTTGCAACAACCGAGGCAACACAGTAAGAAAAACCTTATATTACTTTAATTTGTCATTAGAAAAATTACATAATGAATATTTCAGAACATAGTTTATTACAAAAAATTACGTAATGTGTATTAAAACTTATCTTCCACAGTGACGTTGTATTCGAGCCAGCAGATGGGACTCCATTCTTCAAAGTGGTATTTGAATGCTTATACCCTGGGATAACATTATCATCTAATGTTTTGGATGCATGGTCGCATGTGCTGAACCACGACGAGAAGAAAAGAGCTCCGGGTTCACCATTTAGATTGTTTGTTCAAACAAATATTCTGGTATGCTCCTTAGCTTTTTCATGTAATACATAAATTATAATAACGTAATGGTTATGCTAAAATACGTAATGTATGCTAAATTTACAGCCAAGTGACTGCTTCACGCCTCAGTATGATGATTTAAAGCGAATGGACACCATGACATCGAACTTAAATCTTGCACTTAGCAAAAATGAAATAAAATCAATCAATGAGGTGGATTTGTTGTTCATGCCCATCGTATCTTTGGACCACATATATGTAATATGTTTCAACATGAAGAACCCGAAGATAGAAATACTAGACAACAGCAAGCTTGGAGCGAATAGCAAATATGACAACATCGTAGTGCCATTGGTAAAAAAAAATATTTTTTTCTTAATATTATTTTGATGTTAGTTAATTACGTAATGCTTATGATAAAATTACGTAATGTATGCAGAAAGAAGGTTTATGCAACTATATGATGGTCAATGAACACCCCATGACTCCTAAAATGGTAAGTAAAAATCCAGTGAGAGTCCAAATGGAATGGAGAACTTCACAGAACAAAATCGATTGTGGGGTGTTCACAATGAGACATATGGAGACTTTCATGAGCACATATAAAAGAAAATGGGTAACTGATTTTCAAAAAGAAGGAGCAGCTCAACAAGTGCAGATTGATGACCTTCGCTACAAATATCTATCAAAAATCCTACTCTCCGATGCCAACAAAAATAAAAATTTAATTGATCGTCTGGCTAGGGAGTTTCATCAAAAGGAATACAGTGAGAAAGCGAAGTACAAGAAGAACTTATTCCAAACTCTTGTGAAAAGACAAAATGATCATGTTTGAAATAGTTTTTAATTCCACGTGTCGGAAAATGTCATGATACAATTTAACATTTGGTTTATGTATGACAAATGTCCTGATACAATTTAACATTTGGTTTATGAATGATTATGTATGTTTCTGATTATGTTGAATGATAATGTATGAATGATTATGTATGAAACTGATAATGGTTACCTAACATACAATTACGTAACATACAAAAAACATGTATGATAATGGTTATATGTTAATCATGTATGAAACTGATAATGGTTACCTAACATAAAATTACGTAACATGTGAAAAAAAATGTAAAGTAATGGTTATATGTGAATGATTATGCTATAATAAAATTACGTAACATGTCAACTAATTACATAATGAAATGCAAAAAAACCATATGTGTACAAAAAAATCACGTAACAATGTAAAAAAAGAAAATGTTTCAATGTCAATTTAACAAAAAAAACATAATCAATCATCGCAAACTTCATATTCCGAATCTAGACTATTATCCGCATATGCTTCATTGACGGATTCTTTCCCTTTGTTGTTAGCTGTTGCAGTCCCTTTAAGAACTTCACAGGTGCGCCTATCATGACCACTACCCCCACATACTTTGCAATTTCTTGATCTCTTCCCTGCACGACTAATCGCTTGTTCACGTTTTGATTTAAACCTTTTGCGTGACCCACAACCCTTATTCCTAATACCATGAGGAACACGAACAGCAACCTCAGTTTGATGTGGAGCCCCAATAATAGCTTGAATAATTTCTTTCTTCTTGGCTGATATCCTCTGAATACCAGCTTCATCTGTCTTCTCTTTCGTCGCTTTTAGCTCGTCTCTAAACAGCTTCAACTTTTCAAAATCAGTAATCAACTTATTAACTACATACTCACTCAAATGCATTATATCACGAACAACATCATTAACACTTTGATGGTCCCCATTTTCATCAGTATGCATCACCAACGACAAGCTCGACCGAGAGGGACTATTGCAAATAACATCACTCCTCCAGCGATCAAGAATGTATCTGCTGGGAATTTCATTTATATCACACAACCTTAAAACTAAAAAAGCATGTCGACATAATAAACCATATCGCTCAAAACGCTTGCAAGAACATAAAATTGTCAAATCTTCCAGGTTAAATTTAACCTGCAATACAAAAAAGATCTCCATAAAAAAAATACGTAAAGAGGTATATGAAACTGAGAGACTAATGAAACAGGTAATTACGTAATGTCTGTTACAATGATATGTAAAAAATTACGTAACATAAAAAAATAAACTATACATACCTCTATCAAACCGGCACCATACGCAGAACGATCTTTTATTAGAAACGTCCCTATATCTCCTTCATGTGAAAGAAAGACATTTATGCATTTATGCACAGATCCGTAAATTTCTTCTTGGACATCAAAGAAAATACTTCTTGTATATAATTTCGCAGCTTGCACCTCAATAGCATAATCAGTCCAAAAATCCGGTGTTTTATACCTCGTCTCATGATCATTTTTCCTATGAGTATACCTTTGAGATTCCATGGCAGTATCAAAATGACTAATAAACTCAAGAAGCGTTAATTGAGCATTTGAAACTTGACCAAAAAAATGATTTTCACATTCAGATCTTGAAGTAGTACGCATAAGACCTGACATTGGCTCATCGCGATAAAAAGCAGGAATCCACATTTCTCTATTTGAATAAATGTCACACAACCAGTCGTGGTAAAAGAGATTAAAATCAAAAACAAGTTGCTCCCATCCCTTTTCAAACTCTTCTGGTGAAATAGAATCTGTCCAAACAATGTCGCAAATACGCTGTTTAAAATCATCATTGTTGCATAATGCAGGACCAACCTATAAAAATAACAAAAACACATATTGTTATGAATTTGAATAATCACGTAATAAAAATATGTTATGCAAATAAAAAGCCTTGAAAATCACGTAACATACACAAAATCAAAGAAATCATATCATAAAAAAAATCACGTAATATACCTTATCAAAAATACGTAACATACAAAAAATCAAAAATCATAGCAAAAAATGACATATACCTTATCAGCAACCTTTTTCATGATGTGCCACATGCACAATCTATGCCTACTATTTGGTAAAACTGATGCAACTGCTTGTTTTATAGCAGGATCTTGATCAGTAACTACAAGCGGTTCTTTACCAAAACACTTCTTGAAACAAGTTAACAGCCATGAGTAGGATTCAATTGTCTCTGAACTCAGCAATCCAGCACCTAGAGTTATATTGTTGCAGTGATTATCGATACCGGTAAATGGAACAAATACCATCTTGTATCTAAAAAAGAAAAAAAAAATTAATTAAACTGAAATAATTACGTAAAATGAATAACATAATTACGTAATGAACTTACTTGTTAGAATTGAAAGTAGCATCGAATGAAACAACATCACCAAAAACTTTATAACTTCTTTTTGCATGCTCATCAGCCCAAAATAATCCAGTTAACTGTCGTTTAGTGTCATGACTATACTCAAAATAAAAATCAGGAAGAAAGTCCTGCTTCTTCTGCAGCATATTAACTACCATATCCGCATCATACTCACCAATATATAAGTTCAAATCCCTTTTAAAATTTTTGAAATCTGCAGCAGTAGCACCAACTTGTTCAAAACCACCATAAATTGTCCTCATTAGATTAAAAGCCTTAACAGGACCCATGTTTACTTTGGACATATTGCATAACACTTGCATTTGTTGATACGTCAAATTACGTGATGATGGAAGAAATTGCATATCTTCTGGAGAAACCAAATAATGGTTATGCTCTTCAACAAACTTTGAAACTTTAAAATTTTGTCCATTCTCTGACGAAAAAACTATATGAGCATTACAACCTGTTCTCTGCGATGGTTTATTCCTACTTTTACCATTTTGAAGACTATCAAACGCTTTACAAGATTTGAATCCTTCCTTTGAACAAACCAAATGCTTCAACTTAAGAATCTCACCATGAACATATTGACCTCCTTTGCGAACACTAAATCCAGCATTTTTTGCATATGTCACATAAAACTCATACGCATGATCAATCGATGGAAATACCATATCAACACATGGCGTCATAGAAGAGGCAACTTGTGGTTTATAAACTGTTGAAACAGCTTGAGTAGAACTACTTTCACCTCTATCATTGAAAATAAAACCTGAAATCACGTAATAACTATTAACACAGTAACATAAATGGCCTAATAAAAGCATAAAATATAATAACGTAATGAAATAACGTAATGAAAGTTACGTAACATGAATATAATAAAACAAACAAAAAAAAAACACGTAAAATTGTGACATTGTGATATGAAACAAACAAAAACACAAAAAAAAACGTAAAAACTATCATTAATACAAAGAAATCAAACAAAAAAAGATGAATTTAATAACAAAACTAAGAACAAATAACGTAATGCTTCCATAAATAGAAAAACAACGTACAATCAATAAAAAAAAGCTGAATTTAATTCAAATTCTACTAAACAAAAAACGAAATCATTAAAAAGAAAGCAATCGAACAACACATTACGTAATAGATAGCTCAAATTATACCTGCACAATCATTATTCACAGACATCTTTAATGAATGAATAAAGGAAAATCGTTTGGAGATATAATCGAAAGAGAATGAACTGATTTATGATTGAATGAACCGATTTATGATTGATTTATACTGAATTCAAAATCTAAAAACAGAGTAAATACGAATTTGAAAATCTGATCCTTTTATAAAAGATATGGGTTTTAAATATCGAGTAAAATGACAATACTACCCTTCAAGAAAACGCGTGTAGAAGCCTTCGCACGCTTCGCACGTTTTTTAAACTTTTTATTTGAACCGATCCCTATATATATATATATATATATATATATATATATATATATATATATATATATATAAAGTTCTTTGGACGTTCAAAAAAAAGTTTTTATGAAATGACTAAAATACCCTTATTTTATATTTTATTATTATTATTATTATTATTATTATTATTATTATTATTATTATCATATGTATGTATCTACACACAAAAGAAACAACTCTCATTCATCTTTTCCCCCTCACCCCAACCGACCACCACCGTACCACCCACCTCACTGGAACCTCCACTACAAGAAACGACCCTCACCCATCCGAACCTCCACCACAAAAAACACCAAGATCTGAACTGCACCAGAACAACACCCAGATCAGATCTGCACTTCGAACATCATTAATGGGGGGAAACGATGGTTGGGGTGGGTGGTTGTGGTTGTTGCAGAGGGTGGGTGGAGGAGCCCCGACACTAAATACGAGAGAGAGAAACCCTTTCCACTTCTTTCAACACACATCAACTCTCACAAACGGCTGTTTGCAACCTTCAGAGAACACACAAACATATTCATTCACCTTCTCCTTTAACAAACAAACAAAGCTTTTTGTTTGGTAAAGTGTCTTTAGAAAGAGATAGTTTGTGGGTATTTTTTATGGGTTGTGATTTTCCCTAAACTTTATTCTGTTGGACCTTTATTTGGATTCTTTTAGTGGGTTTGGATTTATGGGTGTTTTTGTTTGGTTTTTGGGTTAGATCAGTTACTGAAAAGATTGTTGATTGCATTTGAGTTTTATTGGGTTATTAGGGTTTGGATCAAGATTTGTGATTGCTATTGTTGCCATCATTATAAGAAATCTTTGATCTTGTATTGGTAGTGTCAGAGGTTATAGAGGTTAAAGTTTATAGCTTTTTGGAGATATTATTAGCAGATTGATGGTTAATCATCTGCAGAGGATTAGAACAGATCGAGTGAATTCTGTGTGTTAATCGTATCGATAATCGTATCATTAGTTGTATAGTAGGGAGGTTTTGATTTGGATTATAGTAACTGTTGAAGGTAAGTTAAGGTAAATTATGGAAGAATAATATTAGATATGAGATGAGTGAAAGGACATGGTTAATGGAGAGGAAAATAGTTCTTGGTTCACTTTCATGTTGGGACTAATATTATTTAAAGGAGTTATAAAGATTTTGTTTGGTGATATTACTAGTAGTCGTTGTTTGTTCGGTTAGAGTGATGTCTCGAAGAACAAAGATGAAGGGTCACCGGCCTTGACCCATGGTCGGCCGGCCTCCATCTCACTCCGGTTAGCCAAAGGCAAGGAAGGCGGCGGCGATTGGACTTCTGACAAGATGATGATGAATGATGAATATTATAAATGATGGGATGAGAGGTTAAGATCTAGAATTCAAACATCATTCTGTGTGTACATACATATAATAATAATAATAATAATAATAATAATAATAATAATATAAAATAAGGGTATTTTAGTCATTTCATGAAAACTAACTGAGAAAATCTAACTAAATTAGTAAATTGGACTCAGATGGTTACAAATTGAAAAATCAGGTGCTCAAATAGTTAAACATTTTCGTTTTGGATTCAACTAGTTAAAACCACCAAAACACAGGGACTCAAATAGTAATTTACTCTTATTATTATTAATGAATTTGGTGTGTTTTGATTCTTTGGTGGCGTTCCTCTGTGGTTATGATAGATATCATTATACAGGGTCTTCATATGGTTCTTTGTTGAATCAAAACTTCACTCCTAGAAATTGATTATACAACTAACTCTATTTCTATTATGTTGTTATTGACATTCTTATTAGAGTAAATTACCAAAACCGTCCCTAAGGTTTGGGCCAATATGTCTGTCCAATCCAATCTTTTAAAAATTGCTTGAACACTCCCTGATCTTTCAGAAAATAGAGTAAAAAAGTCCAATCACTTAACCCAGTTAAATTTCTCAGTTAAGTCAGGGACATTTTCGTCAAATCAGAGGCAAAGTTACCTTCTTCCCTAATCAGACCCACCACCTACCACCATTTTCAACCTTTCACCACCACCACCACTACCCACCATCCACTCCACCTTTCACCACCACCACTACCACCACCATCTCCTCCACCTTTCACCACCACCACCACAACAGTAATCAACACATTCAGATTCAAATACCAATAATCACTTTAAATAAGTCCATCCTATATATCAAATTTATGTATGACTTTCAAGCTAACCTTAAGTTTTGACATGAAACATACATTATTAGCTCAAATTCCATGATATGTTAATATTACTCGACTCCCAAGGGATGTTAAAACTTACATTCAACTGGTACCGAGCTGAAAAGTGGATCAATACAATTGCTTTATTCTCAAATCTACTTGCATAATTAACTATCTGAAATTACCAAAACAAATGAATCACAAACAGGTCATCTACACTTTACAATTAATGATTAGGTATTACTTACATAAAGAACATAATTTGACCATTTGACCTCAGATAAATGTGTGTGACCATAGTCTCTTGCATTCTCGACTGTCATTGTATTCTCCACATATATGCTCAGCATGACTGAAAAAAATGTAATTCTCCACATACACACTCCGTGAAGCAGAAGATCGAGGAGAATCATAAACATACTTGAAATTCAATGTTCGTCTGCTTCAAATCCTTTAATTTCTTGGTTATTTTTAAATTAGATAGCTAAATGATTCTAATAATAAAGATAGGAACTTGAATACCTTTAAGTAGAACACGTTCGTGATCTAAGCAACATGAGAGACTAAATAATCCGTGAAATAATAATAATATTAGAAGTGAGTTAACGCCATATTCATCTTTAAATTTCACCAAATTTATAAATAGGATTATGTCTCTGATTAGGGAAAAAGAAAATTGAAGAAGAAGGTAACTTTGCCCCTGATTTGACGAAAATGCCCCTGACTTAACTGAGAAAATTTAACTGGGTTTAGTGGTTGGACTGTTTTGCCCTATTTTCTGAAAGATCAGGGAGTGTTCAAGCAATTTTTAAAAGATTGGACTGGACAGGTATATTGACCCAAATCTCAGGGACGGTTTTGGTAATTTGCTCTTCTTATTAGGTGAAAGAAGTCACGAAAACTCTGAAACCAACAATCATAGGATCACATCTTAACATCCGAGTCTCACCACCCTGTATCTGTCTCTATGTCCATATACTCGGGGATGTTATTCCTTTATTATTGGAAGTTGCTCAATTTAACAATATTTATGGAATTTGTGTTTGCTTGTACCCGTCTCATGAATTGATTCTATTGAATCCAACAACTAGAGCATACCATCAGCTTACCATCAGCCGCGGACTGATATGCCCTTATGGACTGGTTGGAAGGGGAAGGGAATCATTGTTTGACGCCCATGATCTCCTGTTGCAATGTCCATTGTATACGCTGAGCAGGTAAGGCCTCGGGTTAGTATTGTTTTCTGATACTTGGCAGACGACGAGTGGCTGCAGTGGGTTTTTTCAAATTCATGCGTTGACATTAATATTCGCCACTCGCTGCATACACACTTACACTTGCCAATGCCCCTAGGATAAATATGATAACCAATGAGTAAATGGTGCACGCATTAGCCTAACAGCGACACATGATCTACCTAAAAGCCAACAGCCCCACAGAAACTTTGTATCATTTGGCTCAAGTGATAACGGTTTTATAACAGAAACATAAGCGACTGTTAGTGAAAATCAACATACTCATGATGACATCTGGAAGTGAACAAACTTGTTCAGTCTTCTCAGGTGAAAGGACACGTAGCTGTTCCTTTTGTTGTCTATTTATTCTCTCTGAAACTTTATCAAAGAAACCAACTTCTGCACAAAGAAATATATTATGAAATCCCAACTAAAAATGGAAATGGTGGAACGGTTTACCGCCTTTAATGTTTAGTTCACATAACCGTCACCTTGATTCATGCATGACGGTTGACCATGCATGATATCGGCCTTTGACCGTGACGTGGAAGTTGACCAAGCGTGAATTACGCCTTTGGCCTCTTGCGCGTGGGTTCGTTCCGCATAGTTGTGTTTTCCGGGTTTGGGTACGCGGACTAGTCGATTTAGTACCCAATCCCATCACACTCTTACATGATCAGTAACAATATTATAACCATTTAAACGCACTTATCAATTAATTTAAACGTACCTATTAAATATCTGATATTCAAAAAAATTAAAATACCTTGAATCCTTCTGTACTCGTTGATGAGGTTCAAACTATGAATATCAACATCCTGGTTAGTATCTTCGATCAAGTCTGAATACACACAAAACATCATGTTTACAAAAAATATTTAAAAACAGATTGAAAAAAATGAGTCAAAAACAATATATTATAATTTATAATGAAATCCCAACTAAAAAATGGAAATGGTGGAACGGTTTACCGCCTTTAATGTTTAGTCCACGTAACCGTCACCTTGATTCATGCATGACGGTTGACCATGCATGATATCGTCCTTTGACCGTGACGTGGAAGTTGACCAAGCGTGAATTACGCCTTTCGCCTCTTGCGCGTGGGTTCGTTCCGCATAGTTGTGTTTTCCGGGTTTGGGTATTTAACACCCCAACCGATGGCGGAAATATCGGGATGTCACGTATTGATGATTGTTCAGTAGCTCATGGTAAATAATAAGTTTCAATAAATGATTTAAATAAATTACATACAATTGTTCTAAGATTTTGTACATCAAAATAAATAAAAAAAATACTAGCTACGCATCTTCAAGCATTAACTCTAATCTTCAAGCACGCTATAACCTGAAACATGTTAAGTTGAAAAGATGGGGGGGGGGGTCAGCTATAAATAGTTGGTGAGAATACATAGGTTTTGCATATAGTTGAAAACAATATGTTTTATAGCAATTTTAGTTGAAGTATAATAATGAGTAATGATAGAATATGAGTCCGACATGTAACAATGCGTCTTTTGTACAATCAAACCTTGTGTCGACTGAGACCTAACTCGCAAGTTAGTAAAAGTGTAACTGTTATCGATCATCCCTGAATTTATGCGAGGGGGATGGGTTTGTCAGACCTATAGCGCTATAATCTAAACATGCGGCTTGATCAATGTTAATGATTGTACTGTGTCTTTTTGTTACAGTCAAATGATAGAATGAGTAAATGATAGTGTAATTGAATCATGAGTAAATGATAGTGTAATTGAATCATGAGTAAATGATAGTGTATAAAATGTTTAAACATGTTTCACCCCAAAATGTAAAACAGAAAAAGGGGCTATGTAAACTCACCTTAGGTGCATAATGAGTTCGTGCGTTTTATTGAGCGTGCAAACACTTAGTAATAATGCCTTGGAAAACTCGAAACTAGCTAGAGGAGATAATGACAGATGAAAACTTTAGTATATGGGAGATGGGATAATAATGTTTTTTTTTATTGAATGTTATAAAGAGTTGAATGATAGGCTATTGTATTTATAGTGTAGAAATTGGAGTTGTAATTAGGGACTACTTTGACTAGGCTAGAATTTAGGAACAACTTTGACTTGACTAGAAGACCATATTTACTAACACTTTGACTTGACTAGGAGACCATATTTACTAACACTTTGACTTGACTTGACTAAGAGACTACGTTTGACTTTTCAGGTTTGACTAAGGGGCCTTGAAAGGGTTTAAGTTTAATTGGTTTTAATTAACATCACAAAACACCAAATGGTGTAGTGGTTTGTGTGGTGTGGTTAAGGTTTAGCCCGCCAGGGACTCAGGTTCGAATCCTGGCTCAGGCAAACATTTTTTTTAACGTTTTTAAATCAGAATTTTTAATAAAATCCAATTTAATATTGATTATAAGTCATTATTTAAACAAAAAAATTAATAAAATGGATGGGAAAGATAATGTAAACATGAATCGGATGAATAAACGAGGGAGTTCTATATATATATATATATAAAATTTGTGTGATGTTACAGGGTACGCGGATTAGTCGATTTAGTACCCAATCCCATCACACTCTTACATGATCAGTAACAATATTATAACCATTTAAACGCACTTATCAATTAATTTAAACGTACCTATTAACTATCTGATATTCAAAAAAATTAAAATACCTTGAATCCTTCGGTACTCGTTGATGAGGTTCAAACTATGAATATCAACATCCTGGTTAGTATCTTCGATCAAGTCTGAATACACACAAAACATCATGTTTACAAAAAATATTTAAAAACAGATTGAAAAAAATGAGTCAAAAACAATATATTATAATTTATAATGAAATCCCAACTAAAAAAATGGAAATGGTGGAACGGTTTACCGCTTTTAATGTTTAGTCCACGTAACCGTCACCTTGATTCATGCATGACGGTTGACCATGCATGATATCGGCCTTTGACCGTGACGTGGAAGTTGACCAAGCGTGAATTACGCCTTTGGCCTCTTGCGCGTGGGTTCGTTCCGCATAGTTGTGTTTTCCGGGTTTGGGTACGCGGACTAGTCGATTTAGTACCCAATCCCATCACACTCTTACATGATCAGTAACAATATTATAACCATTTAAACGCACTTATCAATTAATTTAAACGTACCTATTAAATATCTGATATTCAAAAAAATTAAAATACCTTGAATCCTTCTGTACTCGTTGATGAGGTTCAAACTATGAATATCAACATCCTGGTTAGTATCTTCGATCAAGTCTGAATACACACAAAACATCATGTTTACAAAAAATATTTAAAAACAGATTGAAAAAAATGAGTCAAAAACAATATATTATAATTTATAATGAAATCCCAACTAAAAAATGGAAATGGTGGAACGGTTTACCGCCTTTAATGTTTAGTCCACGTAACCGTCACCTTGATTCATGCATGACGGTTGACCATGCATGATATCGGCCTTTGACCGTGACGTGGAAGTTGACCAAGCGTGAATTACGCCTTTCGCCTCTTGCGCGTGGGTTCGTTCCGCATAGTTGTGTTTTCCGGGTTTGGGTATTTAACACCCCAACCGATGGCGGAAATATCGGGATGTCACGTATTGATGATTGTTCAGTAGCTCATGGTAAATAATAAGTTTCAATAAATGATTTAAATAAATTACATACAATTGTTCTAAGATTTTGTACATCAAAATAAATAAAAAAAATACTAGCTACGCATCTTCAAGCATTAACTCTAATCTTCAAGCACGCTATAACCTGAAACATGTTAAGTTGAAAAGATGGGGGGGGGTCAGCTATAAATAGTTGGTGAGAATACATAGGTTTTGCATATAGTTGAAAACAATATGTTTTATAGCAATTTTAGTTGAAGTATAATAATGAGTAATGATAGAATATGAGTCCGACATGTAACAATGCGTCTTTTGTACAATCAAACCTTGTGTCGACTGAGACCTAACTCGCAAGTTAGTAAAAGTGTAACTGTTATCGATCATCCCTGAATTTATGCGAGGGGGATGGGTTTGTCAGACCTATAGCGCTATAATCTAAACATGCGGCTTGATCAATGTTAATGATTGTACTGTGTCTTTTTGTTACAGTCAAATGATAGAATGAGTAAATGATAGTGTAATTGAATCATGAGTAAATGATAGTGTAATTGAATCATGAGTAAATGATAGTGTATAAAATGTTTAAACATGTTTCACCCCAAAATGTAAAACAGAAAAAGGGGCTATGTAAACTCACCTTAGGTGCATAATGAGTTCGTGCGTTTTATTGAGCGTGCAAACACTTAGTAATAATGCCTTGGAAAACTCGAAACTAGCTAGAGGAGATAATGACAGATGAAAACTTTAGTATATGGGAGATGGGATAATAATGTTTTTTTTTATTGAATGTTATAAAGAGTTGAATGATAGGCTATTGTATTTATAGTGTAGAAATTGGAGTTGTAATTAGGGACTACTTTGACTAGGCTAGAATTTAGGAACAACTTTGACTTGACTAGAAGACCATATTTACTAACACTTTGACTTGACTAGGAGACCATATTTACTAACACTTTGACTTGACTTGACTAAGAGACTACGTTTGACTTTTCAGGTTTGACTAAGGGGCCTTGAAAGGGTTTAAGTTTAATTGGTTTTAATTAACATCACAAAACACCAAATGGTGTAGTGGTTTGTGTGGTGTGGTTAAGGTTTAGCCCGCCAGGGACTCAGGTTCGAATCCTGGCTCAGGCAAACATTTTTTTAACGTTTTTAAATCAGAATTTTTAATAAAATCCAATTTAATATTGATTATAAGTCATTATTTAAACAAAAAAATTAATAAAATGGATGGGAAAGATAATGTAAACATGAATCGGATGAATAAACGAGGGAGTTCTATATATATATATATAAAATTTGTGTGATGTTACAGGGTACGCGGATTAGTCGATTTAGTACCCAATCCCATCACACTCTTACATGATCAGTAACAATATTATAACCATTTAAACGCACTTATCAATTAATTTAAACGTACCTATTAACTATCTGATATTCAAAAAAATTAAAATACCTTGAATCCTTCGGTACTCGTTGATGAGGTTCAAACTATGAATATCAACATCCTGGTTAGTATCTTCGATCAAGTCTGAATACACACAAAACATCATGTTTACAAAAAATATTTAAAAACAGATTGAAAAAAATGAGTCAAAAACAATATATTATAATTTATAATGAAATCCCAACTAAAAAAATGGAAATGGTGGAACGGTTTACCGCTTTTAATGTTTAGTCCACGTAACCGTCACCTTGATTCATGCATGACGGTTGACCATGCATGATATCGGCCTTTGACCGTGACGTGGAAGTTGACCAAGCGTGAATTACGCCTTTGGCCTCTTGCGCGTGGGTTCGTTCCGCATAGTTGTGTTTTCCGGGTTTGGGTACGCGGACTAGTCGATTTAGTACCCAATCCCATCACACTCTTACATGATCAGTAACAATATTATAACCATTTAAACGCACTTATCAATTAATTTAAACGTACCTATTAAATATATGATATTTAAAAAAATTAAAATACCTTGAATCCTTCTATACTCGTTGATGAGGTTCAAACTATGAATATAAACATCCTGATTAGTATCTTCGATCAAGTCTGAATACACACAAAACATCATGTTTACAAAAAATATTTAAAAACAGATTGAAAAAATGAGTCAAAAACAAAGCATGATGATTTGTACCATGAAAAACAATATTATCAACAACTGGATTCGAATTCTCAGCAGAAACGCTCTGCTCATTAACCGACAAGTTTAAATCTGATAAACAAAACCAAAAATTATATAAAATTTTACTGAAAACTGATATAATTAACTATGAACATACGTACTGAATATTATGAATTAATCGAATTAACTGTGATTGTGATGATAGAATTGTGATTGAATCGTAATGTGTGTGATCGAATGGTGTTGTATAATTCAAATTCGAATATGAAAAATCCTTTACGTATGTTATGAAATCGTTTAAAAAAATATAGAACGTGATTGTAGTAATAATTTACATGTATAGTTTATCTTATGTTAAAACCCAATCCACAATACATAAACAAAGAAAACAAAACCCTGTTTGCCGCTTCATTTAGGGTTTTTATCTCCAATAATAACAACAAAAATAATATTCACACAACAGTCACTCTCTACTCTAGTCTACCCTCAATAATTCATCTATTCCAATCTTCAAACTCTCTTTCCTTACCCGTGAATTTGATTTCTGCTGTGTTTCGTAATGGCAACAACCAACCCCTTTGACCTTTTAATCGATGATGATAACGATGACCCAATCCAACTTATAGCTAAGCTTCCAGCCGTTGCTGCTCCGGTCACCAAGAAGCCGGCTGCCAAGCTTCCTTCCAAGCCGCTCCCTCCTGCTCAGGCTGGTAATATTGTGTTTCTGATATTTTTTTTAATGTTTTATGTAAAATAGTTGTTTTTATTGGTGGGTTATTAGAGGCTGTTTATATGTTTGTTTGATTAGGATAATTTGGTTTGATTTTATTTTATTTTATTATTGATGACACAAACATTATAAGCGGTGGTTTATAGTGCTATTGTATTGTATTGACTCTGTGTATCGGTGGCTTTGGTTTGGAATAAGTTGTCACAATATTCAATTACTATGTGGCAACTTGAGGTCATAGCATAGAGTTATTCACTTTTGTGTTGACTTGAATAACACAGCTAGTCAAACTTTTTATAGATGGTTTTGACTGTTTGAGTAATTATGCCATGTAAGGACTATAATTATGGTACCTGAATGTAGAAGCTGTTAAGATATGGATATTATGTAACTAATTATAGTCTAGAAACATTATATTACGCAGGGGCGGGCGGATTTACTTTCTGACGAGTGGGTTCCCGGGAACCCATTCGGTTTGGAAATTTTAATATTATTCTATATAGAAATTTGGAAGGAACCCATAAATAAATATCGTAGGAACCCATTACAAAATCTCTGAGGTGTTCCACTGGTTGAGAGCTCACATTTTAACTACCATATACCCGGTTCGAATCCCTCATGACACACGTACAAACAGTGGCGGATCCAGAATTTTTTTTCACTGGGTTCCTTTTTTTAGATGTTCTAATTTCATATGACCAAACATAAAAAAATCTGGGTCGGTACATGGGTTCGGGTCAGTTTGACGGTTCAGGTCATTTTAAGGGTTCGGGTCGTTTTAGGGGTAAATTTATAATCCCCATCCCTCTCAACTTATATCAGTAAAGAAGGTTAAACTTCATACTTCACTAATTCTTTTATCATATAAATTTATAATAGCATTATATAGTATAATTGTAAATAATCCTAAACTAGAAAATTTGGGATGCTATACAGGACCTGCGCATTCAGTAGCCTTGACCATTGAATCCACACAAACTCTCATTCTAACTTTATAAAAAATACTATGGTACACAAAATTATTCAAATCTAATATGGAAGTTTAGTTAAACAAGAAACTACAAGCATGGTTTTAAAAAACGCTAGAGGCGTACGCCTCAAGGCGCGCCTCGAGGCGGCTCGGAAGGATTCCGAGTATGAGGCGGCGATTCAGGTGGCTGTACAGGTACGTACGAGTCAGTACGGTGAGGCGGTTCGAGGCGGCTGAGGCGGGAGAAGGTAACAGAGGCGGGAGAACGAGATCTTACCTGATTTTAGACCAAAATCAAGCCAAAAAGCGTCCCCATTGTGTGAAATCGACCCAGCCGAGCATCATCCTAGTGTTATTGTTTAAGATACTTCGTCATTTCGAACCCTAATTGATTTAATGTGCAGAATTTTGGTGCTAGGGTTTGTGTATTGTGTCTGTCTGGATGAAGGAGATGAAGTGGGTGGCGTATAAGGAAAGATAGTGGGTATTAGGGTTTATTAAGTTTGGATATTTTAATATTTAACCCTTTACATCTTTATTAGTTTGTATTTGGTCCCCTAACTTATAAAATTTATACATAAAAAAATAAACTTAATGTCATATATATATTTTTTTAAGTTTGGATCTTTTAACATTTAACCCCTTATATCTTTACTAGTTTGTATTTGGTCCCCTAACTTAAAAATTTATACATAAAAGCATAAACTTAATGTTATATATATATTTTTTTAATATATTTTACTACCGCCTCGGGCTTACGCCTCGTTTCGCCTCGAGGCTTACGCCTCGTGAGGCGAAGGGAAAACGCCTCGAGGCTCGATTCCGTACTTTTAAACTTTGACTACAAGAACCTTATGTAAAGCATTCTCAACTTAATCAAGCATTGTTCTTCAGATTATTTTGTTCTTTGGCGGAATGCAAATTATTTTCATGATACCTAACCTAAATTATTCAAATCTAATATGGAAGACTAGTTAAACAAGATAATACAACCCTAAAGAGAGTTAATGCTTTAAGTCTCCATAATTGTTAAAGTTGTATTTTGAGAATTGAAATTGATAGATTGGATAAAATTAGTAGACTTACAGAAATTATTAGCATCAGTATATCCAGAATTGTAATTCTCCTGCAGTTCCACTGGATCTCTTCTTAGCTGAGATAAAAGTACTCCCTGTTTAAACGATAAAGCTAAAATTAAAAGTACAATCATACAATAGTGAAACTTGAACAACAATAACAACAAGGTTACAAGAAATGGCATTGTAAGAATTATTCAACCGTAGCAATGCACAATACTGTGTAATTGTCAACTAATATTATTTGCAGATGGTATGCCAGTCTCAGTCATATACACAAATGGTCAACTGTTGCATCTTGCAACATGAGAATTAGTAAAGTAAAAATTATACATTCTGTATCATTCATTCATACATAAATGATCCTTTGAAGCTTCAAATGTTCTAAAACTAGAAAAAAGAAAAATCTTTTCATCTTAGAATCCAGAAATTAACCAAAGCCCTAAACCAAAAATCAGTCAAATCACATTTGGACCATACCCTAGATGCTACTATTGAAAGTACCAAATAATAATGCCAAAAAAAGATACCTAATTTTTGTCAATTTTCTTGACAGCAACACGATCTCCATTACCTTTATGAATAGCAACATATGAATACCCAAATTGCCCATGACCCAATAATTTCCCAATGGACGGTTTGGAGAGGAGGGCACAAGGAGATGAGTTGTTTTGGAGGAGATGAGTGTTTGGGAAGGAGGGCTGCAGTGTTATGTTTGGGTTAGGGTTATAAAAAAATAGACACGAAAAAAAAAAACGGAGGTGAGAGGTTTCGAACCGGGAATGTGTTATATATTAAGAAGGATTGGAACCACTAGAGCATTGTCAACCTTTAGTAATGGGTTCCTTTAACATTTTTCTTATGGGTTCCTTTTATTTTTTTATATACAATAACACTATAATTTACAAACCAACTGGGTTCCCGGGAACCCGTCGAACAAAGCCTAAATCCGCCCCTGCGTACAAACTGTCTTATTTTTTCTTCCTATTTTTATTTTAAATTCAAATCTTGTCACAATTCCACCCTCATTTACTTTGGGAGTTTACCTTTTCTAAATTTGACCACAAAGTTTTGTATTTAAATTTTAAAGTTTGGCAACAAAAGGTTTTACTTTAGAAATTTCACTATACGTATATTGGTGACATTATAACTAGTGCAGTTTTAAATTTTCAATACACTTATATCGGTATTTTGTACTTTGTGGTTTAGCCATGAAGTTTATATTTTAAATTTTAAGTTTCTTAAAAGTTTAATATACATGCGTGTTTAATTTTTATTATCAAACCTCCTATATAAACTTTGTGATGGACCGAACGACTATAGAAATCAGTACCGATAACAGTATTCTTTTATGGTTTTTTATTGATGTAATACATGTGTTGAAATCACTTTGGGCATACCACGATTTATTCGTTTTTTTTCGATCGATGTAAAACACGTGTTAAATCCTTTTGGACATATCCTTTTCTTATAACAATTGTTGATACCGTAATGAACCAAACCAATACCGGCAAAACTTGAATTTCCACCGAATCGCGAGGGAACTTGACTACTTCTATATTAAATAAAATGGCGTATAAGTTTCAATTCACCATGAAAGATAAATGTTTGCTCCTTATCTTATTAATGGAGGTTGAGACAAATATAAGGTAGCATAGTTGTTTTATAAATAAATTTGCATGTCTATTTTTGTTTCTTTTTTTATTACAAGGTAACTACTCTTCTTCAGCTCATTTTGTATTAGCATTCTTATGAATATATATTTGTTTTTTGGGATAGTTTTCATAATTATAAGTTTTCCGATCCAACCCGGCCCGAAAATTCTCGAGCTAATAGAATTATTACTTTGTTTTCCGACCTGACCCGGAAATCTTAACGTTTGGCTGTGAGAAATTAATCACCAAAAAAAGGAACCCATAGCTCTAGAATTTTCGACCCGGAAATCTTAACGTTTGGTTACGTGTAACTATTTAGTTTAGATTTTAGAAAAACTGTTGTTACTGAACTTTTGTGGTTTGTAATTTTGCTGAGGAACGGTGTTGGATTACGTTTTTTTTTTTGTTTGGAGTGATATTGTTTGTGTGTATAGGAGGCTTCTGTTTTGAACAAGTTGAGAATGGATAATGTACGCAAACGGTACACAATTACACCGAGGTGTGTTAAAATGGGCTAAGCAGTTAATGCGGTAAAATATCGGATATTGGTGAAGGACCGATATTTGAGATATAGGTTATCGCAGTGAGATATCGGTGGGATATCGGCAATTTTTATATCATGCAAAATCCATACATGTAGCAATTTAACACTAAAACAAATTAACCTTTTACCACTTACAAAACACTGACAATTGTAGCAAGTGGGAACTTGTTAAGACTTAAACCACTAATATTTAACACTAACTATTAACAATTAAGACTTAAAACAGTAATAAAACACTAATATTTAACACTAACTATTAACAATTAAGACTTAAAACGGTAATAAAAAAGTAATAACTATATATCGGGAATATTAGTGATATGTCGGTCAAATATCGGCCAATATCGCCTGTAATATCGGTCAAAATATCTGTACCAATATATCGGTTGATGACCGATAACCGAGATATCGATGATATATCACCGATATATCGGCCGAGTTAACTACTTAGAAAATGAGATTGTTGAGATTAAATTTGGAGCATAGAGTTATTTACTTTTGTGCTTGTTGAGTTGAATAAAATGCGATTCCAATCTGGGTTAAGTAGTGATGAATGAAATGAAACTATGGGCTGTATGTATGCTATGTAAGGAACATAACTATGGTAGTACTACTTGAATGCAAAACCTGTTAAGATATAGATGTTATGCCATTAGTTATAGTCCAGAGACATTATATTTTATTTTCATCAACACTTTTTGGTTTCATTCATAGTTATCAAAGGCGCTAGGCGCTTGGTTTTAGATAACGAGCCTAGTCACGAGGCACACCTAGGCGCCAGCCTCAACGCCTTATGTAACTCAAGGCGCACCCTATACAGGAAGCAACCTGAGGCGCACACCTCATGTACATGTCATATTTTTGTGCAGTGTGACGTGGTACATCATGCTTTTGGGGTGGTACATGTATGTAATTTTAATATAAAAACAAATATAAAGCTTATTTGTGTCTATATATCGGGTAAATGATTCTAGAAACCTATAGAATATATAAAAAGATATATAATCACCTTGCCCTGCGCGTACAAAAAGCCCACCGCTTTTGCGCATTGGTTTTAGACCTCGTCGCTTTTGTGCGCTTCGCTCTTTTTAAAACCAAGGCTGGGCGCAGTCCAGGCGCTTTCATCTGGGACCAAGGAACAAGTTGCAAAAAACGCCAGGGCTTAACAAAAAAGCACATTACAACGAAAAAAGGATATATATTATGTATTGAAAAATATTTTTTCTTTAAATAAATTAAACAAAGCTTGAATGTAGTTCAAAAATAACGGGATTAATTGATAATAAGTTTCGCATCGATAGAATTTGGAATGTTCTTGCTACATTCTGTATTGTTGAGGCGTTTATTAATATTATTTGCGTATGGATATGAGGAACTTAACACTAAATAAATAACGGATAAATCAATATTAATTGCCCATTGATAGCGCTTTAAATGCCTGGTAACTAGAGGCTCAATAAATTAGCGTCGCCTGAAAAGTATGGATCGCGTTTAACAACTATGGTTTTATTTGTAGTGCAAGAGGCGAAAGCTGATGGTCAGAGGGGAGGAGGCCGGTTTGGTGGACGTGGAAATGGTCGCGGTGGACGTGGTGGACGTGGGTTTAACCGTGATTCTTCTGAAAATGAGAATTCTTATGGAACCAACAATGACTTTAACGGAGGTTATAGACCTTCAGAAGATGGAGAAGTTGACAAGTCTTCTGAAAGACGCCCTTACAGTGGGCCCCGTGGGGGTTATCGTGGTGGGCGTCGAGGTGGCTACACTAATGGTGACGAAGCAGACGGTGAACGCCCCAGGAGGGTGTTTGAACGTCGCAGTGGGACTGGCCGAGGGTGAGCCCTTACCCGTGTTGCCATTAATTTAACTGATCAAGATTCACTGAAAGAGTGTTAAGTGAATTATCTTTTTTTCATTGGTTGGTGGAACCTTGTTAATTGTCTTTTGGTATGCAGTAATGAGTTCAAGCGAGAAGGTGCTGGTCGTGGCAATTGGGGAACTGCTACTGATGAGGTTGCGCTGTAAGTATTAAATTTTTAATCATCAAATTCTATTGATTCATTTCTTTGAGAGCTAGATTTGCAGAGAAATGGAATTTGGTTGATATAATTGTTTTTATTTTTTATTCTAGTGAGCCTGAAGAACCTGTGGTTGAAGTCGAGAAGAATGTGGAGTCTGAGAAACCAGCTGGACCAGAAGATGGAGTTGATACCAATAAGGAGAATGTTGCAGAGGAGGTAGAAGAAAAGGAGCCCGAGGAGAAGGTGATGTTCTGTTATGGTATTTTGAGATTCGAGGATTATATTTCTAAATTTTTTTTATGTAGTGAAGTTAAAATTGATATTAGTTGTAAATCTTTTGGGTTGGTTAAATCTGTTTTGGTTACCACTGTAACTGATTAACCAGTTTCTATCAATCAACGCATTTCCATTTTCGTATCGTACAAAGTAAATAACTACGTCACATTTTTTGTCACAATTCACAGCCTCATACCTGTTGCCATCTCAACTTCTTACTGTTATAGCCAAACCAGAGTTGACCAGTATTGTAGTGTAACACACACAAAAAAAAAAAAAAAAAAAAAAACTTATCGAACAAGATATGTTGCAAAGTTATCAAGTATACATGTTTTAGTTGATCTATATTTACATATGTGCAACAAATATTTGAAATACTTATTTGCTATAGATTTGGTTTTTAACTGCACTTATAGGAAATGACACTGGAGGAGTACGAGAAGGTGCTAGAAGAGAAGAGAAGAGCATTGCAGCCACTGAAAGCTGAGGAAAGAAAGGTTGCATTGGATAAAGATCTAGCAAAAATGCAGCTGCTTTCAAACAAAAAGAGCGAAGAGGAGATTTTTGTTAAACTGGTACTGGTGAATACACTTATAATTGTGCATGCATAGACCGAGTTTTTGTATTCCAATTGATTTTATATTTATATCAGGGATCTGAGAAGGATAAGCGCAAAGAGGCTGCTGACAAGGAAGAGAAAGCCAAGAAGGTGAGTGTTTTTATTTATATTCTTGGTGGGTTAGGGTCCGAGACCTGAAACGCTTTTTTTATTTTTATTTTTTACGATTTTGAGCTGTGAATGATTTTCATTTTGCTGAACAGTCATTAAGCATCAATGAGTTTCTGAAGCCAGTTGAAGGGGAAAGGTTCTACGGTTCAGGTGGCCGAGGTAGGGGCCGTGGACGTGGGTCCAGAGGTGGATACGGTGGTGGAAACAGAATGCATGATGTGGCTGCACCAGCCATTGAGGATGTTGGTCAGTTTCCATCACTGGGGGTCAAGTGAGTTTTTATTATATCTTGCTTGGGTTGTCAGACGTGTTTACTTTTTCTTAATTTATAAACTTCAACAACGGTCTTGTTTTTTTTACGTGTGTAAATTGTTAAAGAACGGTCTCATGTTGTTTTTTATGAATCACAACTTGGTATCAGTTACCATTTTGTCCAAAGCGTAGGCAATTTTTTTAGCCTCAAGAATATTATGAACTGTTACTCGATTCTCAGTTTTGATTTGGAGTCACCTGGTTGTTGTAGGCTATACTGTTTTTTCAAGTCACTATGTTTTATTGATCTTGTGAGTTGCGATGAACAAGAGGCAGCTTACATTGTTAGATCTCATCATCAGTTTAGTTCTCAGTTAAGGTGTCATGTTACTATTAAATGGGTTTATAGGCTTGCGGTGATAAGAGTACTAGCCTATTGCCTGTGTAGTTTACTGCCGATAATGGTGAAATAGCCGAACATTAGAAAAGGTGGATGGTTTTATATCTTTTGCTAGAAAATATTGGTTCATTTAAGTTGGTATATTGTCATGATAATGTTGTTTTAATTGATGTTAGAGAAGCTGAAATACTCAGGCTCACATCCACTCTAGAAACAAGGCCTAGCTAATGGCATCTTAGCTTCACACTTTTGTAAGATTAACTGTAACTGGAATACACACTTCACCAAACTGGTGCGTTTTTATATTTTTTAAGACTGAGTCTTGTCCCACAACGCCCTCAGCCATGTATGTGCTTTAACGTTCCAAACAAGCCCTTAAGAGGTGCTTTTCTTTCATAGCTGAAAATTTTGCTTACGGGATAAAAGAGTAAACTGCCATTTTCGTCCTTGAGGTTTGGCACTTTTTGCCAGTTTCATCCAAAATTTTTTTTTTTCTCAACTGGCTCCACTAGTTTTCAAATTTTTGCTCGTTTCATCCAACTCGTAAACGACGTTAGTTGAACTCAGTTAAATAAGGGCAATTTTGTCATTTTATCATTTAACTTAAGGGCATTTATGTCAATTCATTAGTTTTATCAACTCCATCTATATAAAACCTAAATCAGATCAAAACCCCCAAATCATCATCTTCTTCAAAATCATCTTCCAAAACCCTAATAAATCAAAACCCAAAATTGAACATGCCCTCATGTCCTTCACTTACTCTGCCATCGGTCTTGGCCTTGGCATCGCCAAATTTGCTGGTATTAATTCACAAACAAATATGCACGTTACACTTAAGTCTTAATATATAATCCAAACTATAATCTTTTTTAATCGTTAATAATTATGTTGAACAGAAAATGGAAAAATCAAGGGAAGCCTAACTGGTATAAGTGTTGGGGAAGTGACTCAAACACAAAAAATATGGAGAAGACCACCGGAGATGGGGGTTTAAGGTTTCAACAGAAACAACAATATGGAGAAGACCACCGCCGACCACCGTCGTCTTCGTCTTCCTCCTCCGTCTGTCTCTCTCTCTTCTGCTTCCTCCTCCGTCTGTCTCTCTCTCTTCGTCTTCCTCCTCCGTCGTCTTCGTCTTCCTCCTCCGTCTGTCTCCTTACGTCCACCGCCGACCACCGTCGTCTTCGTCTTCCTTCTCTTCTAGGGTTTACCCAACACACTCCACTTACAATGACGTCAGCCACCACCGCCTCCATAACAACCGCCGTAGGTTGTAGAACCCTTTTTAGTAGCAGCAGTAACACGTGTTCTAGTTCGAATTCTGTTCGTGTAGGCTGTAATACGGCGTATACGTGTCGTAACTGTAAGTATTCTGTTGAGAGTGTGGATATGGTTACGTCTAGGGCTTGGACTGTGTTGAAAGGGAATAGGATTGCTTGGTTCCATACCTCTGTAGATAGTGAGGATAGTGGTGGTGCTGCTGATAATGATGATAATGCTGCTGCTGAGGATGATGATGATGATGTTAAGTATGTGAAATTTAATAATAGGAGAGATAGGGGTTGGGTTATTGATGGTTGTTTAGATCTGGGAGATGATGTTTGGTTGATAAAGGAGGGACAGATTAGGGGATGTTTGGATGCGGGTGTAGGAACTAGCTAGAGGGGTGTTTGGTGACAAGTTTAATAACAGGAATAAAAGGTGTTTGGCTACAATAAAATGACAAAACTGCCCCTCAGTTAACTGAGATTGACTAACGGAGTTAGGCACTTGGACGAAACCAGCAAGAATTTGAAAACTAGTGGAGCCAGTTGAGAAAAAAAATTTTTTTGGATGAAACTGGCAAAAAGTGCCAAACCTCAAGGACGAAAATGGCAGTTTACTCGGGATAAAAATAAACTGAAGCACACGCACCGAACTAGACTTGTGGGATAAAAAGAAATCGAACTGTACGCATATGATGTCATTGGCTGTTTTAGTTCTGCTATATGTTGGTTTACTCCCAAGAAAACTTAGACATGGTCATGGTGATTTGTGGGGTTAAGTACCCATCAAGTTGTATATAACAAGAAACTAGGACATGCACATATGCAAACCCTATGTACTTACTGAGTTTGATTAGATATGGTCATACACAAAATCATTCACTTGGAAGGACGTATATCCATCCTATTGGAACCAAATACTCTGAAAACAGCATTGTTAGTACTATCTGATTATATACTTGCTGTTGATGATTTAGAACAGTAAGCAAGCGTTGAATAGGTAAACATAACCAACCGATTTTTTTTTAATTTTTTTTTTTACTGTTTTTACTGTCTCAGAATTTTCATGAAAAATTGCACAAAAACCAGTTGTCAAAGTAAGTTTTGCATTGACGCACTCACCAACAAACCACTTGACTCATGTCGCGTAATTTGGAATGTTTAATTTATTAATTTAGTAACATTATTCTGAATGTATAATTCGTTACCCAATTGTTAACCCCTTTGATAATTATAACATGGTCGCAAACCTAATGGCGTATCGATGCAGGTTTGATGGCAATAGATCGATCTTGTTGTGATTATCTGTAATCATATTATTCTCGCTTTGTTCGTATTCAGGACTAGTTTATGTTTCCCAATGGTTTCCTATTTCTACACATTTATGTGTTGATGAACGATTAGGGTTATGCTTACAAATTAATGTGCATGCGTATTTAGATTAAAAGAATATACAACTTAAGATGCATCACATTAGTTGAAGACATTGACTTCAAAATCATTTTTTCCTGCCTTCGAATTGTACAACAATGACAAATCACCAACTGCAGTTGAAGAACTTCAAAATCCTTTGTACAACATACCTTTTCCTTCAATGAACCGAAACTCTCATTGATCACAAAATTCCAAGTGCTTGTCTTTTACAAAATCATCCACACCTCTGAGATAACATAAAAAAATTAATCGAAGATTTAAGGTTTTGTGGACTCCGAAATGCTCGTCCACGCGGATTTCCTTTTGTTTTTATGGTTATTATTCTTATTGTTGTTCTGGAAGCCACGTGCCTGGCGAAAAGATCGCTCGGAAGATGCGAAGATCTTGGCTGCTCTGATGAATTCATCCCAAGATTCGGGGATGCCATCTTTGCCAGTGAGGCACTTCATTAATGCTTCACTGCGGACACCATGAATGAAGCCGGCGCGAGTGAGTTCTTCTCTACATCCCATTTATAGCGCTTCCTTGTTGTAGCGCACAATAAAGTCCTCGATGGAATCGTTGTCGTTGCATTGGCACAAAAGGATATGAGCCTTGTCCTTGTGGTTCCGCAGGTGGGAGAAGTGGTTACTGAACTTGGTGATAAGATCGTCAAAATCCGTAATGCTCCCCGCGGGGAAATTATCAAACCATACTCTTGCGGCTCGGTCAGCGTCTAAGCGAAAAGATGGCATCAGACATGAGTTGGCCAGAGTACCACACTCCCCGCGCACTCGAAGTCGTGCAAATGATCGTCAGGGTCACGCAGGCATCGTACTTGCCGATGCTATTGGGGAGTTTTGCTTGTTTTGGGATGGGAGCCAACGCGATGCGAGAAACAAATTTTGACTTCTTCGCGAAGGCCCTTGGTCTGTAAGGTTTGACCAAGTCATCATCTTCATACGCATGAGTATCATGTGTAGCAGTGATAGAATGGGAGTTGTGTGGTGAGTCCTGTGGTTATAGTCTCCATCGCTGGAGGACTCGTAACCATCAGACGCACCAGACGACTTGGCGTAGCCCCGAACATGTGTTTCCACCACGTTCCCCGATACAACCGTCGTGATCACCATCGTATGTTTCTTTGCCCTTATGGCTTTTGTGAGTGAGTGAGTTGTAGCTTAGAGTTTTCCCCGCTTTCTGTTTCTGTTTCAATTTCATCAGCATCTGCTAATATTTAGCATTTGTCTTCGCTTGTTGGCGGAAGAATCAGTTGTTTGAGTCGACTGTTGTTTCTTCTTCATCAGTGTCACCATTATGGACCTCAAAGATGGGTTTTTGAGGCCTTAGAGTGGCTTGTTTGGTGGCTGTTTTGGGAGTTTGAGTGTCCCCGTCGAGTTGGACTCGCGGGTCCTTATCGGCTGGGTGAGTAGAAGAGTGAGGGTTTGGATCGACCATTGGGTGGGCTAAAAGATGGAAAAGAAAGTGTTCTAGCCGGTACGGATGACGCCAATTAAGAAACAACGAGTTTTACTTACCTCAAAAGAGATGAGTATGGTTTGAGACTCGTGTTGTTGCAGGGTATAATCCTTTGCCACACTCGTAGCTCAAAGTAAGCCTACAAGAAAAGAATCAAAGGACAGTACGAAGGGAGGCGACTGCTAGGTAGTCTCATGACTCCAACGTACAAACACAAAAATGGTGTTGGCTTGCTAAGTGAAACATAACACGGTGTTGGGATCAGTTTGCTCTTTTTGCTAAGTAAGAACTTGCTATCTTGACACTTAAGTGTTTAGCAAGCCCTTGTAAATCAGATTATAAGCACAGCGGAATGTATAAGTTAAAGCAACACTTTTTATACTAAGGAAGAGTTATTACTCCCCCTTGATGATTGAAACTAATAAATGACAAGTATTTATTATGAATCTTAAGCAGTAAATGAGAATTAGATACTTAGACAGATTCACAATAAATACTGAAATGGAATAGAACAGTGATAGTGTTTGAAGGATTTTTCTATTAAAAATCAATGTCTAAAATAGAAGGTTGAAGCCTCCTATTTATAGACGTTTACATACATGTATCTTGCCCAAAAAGCAAGTACAGAAACAACAGAAACAAGTTGCACAAGTTGCAACATTGAAACAAACAAATACAACTAAAAGTAATAATAAACAATAAACTACTGATGCAAAAGGCGGTGGAAAATATCTGATGCTAAGTGCTGATGAATGACAAACTACTGATTAGTAGTTTGTCTTCAGTACTTCTGAAGTGAACTTGTCTGGTTTGGACTTCAGAACTTCTGATGAAGTTTCTTCTTCAGCACTTCTCTTATCTTCTCTTCAGCAGTTCTTTGTTTTCTTTTCAGTACTTCTATACTTAGCCAAAATGACAGAAGTGAATTAGACTAAGGTTTCCAAAAGTGGTTTCACCAATACTCTTTGTCCTAACAATCTCCCCCTGGATTGATGAAGCCAAAACCTTACTAATTCCTTATGTTTTTCTTCTGTCTTGAACAATCTTCCATATCTCTTTGTACATGGTGTTCTTGAGCTGGTTTAACTGACCATCAGATAGAGATCCTCTCTGTGGTTCTAGATGTTGAATTGTGAGCAGGTCTTGTGTTGATAGTTTCTTCAGATCACTGATCTTCTTGTAAGCCCTGCTTGAGAGGTCTCTTCTTGTCAACAATACTGAGTTGTTATCAGTAAGTGACCATCTGATGATAGGTATCTTTGACTTGTTAAAGTCAGAAGAATAGGGAACCAGACTTGTCCCTTGGGTTGATGGTCCTGAGTGCTGGATGCTTTCAGTTTCAGTTAGCCTCAGGTGGGAGTCTCTTCCTTGTTGTTGTTGTATATCAGGCATCTGAACAGTTGGGAGATGGTGTTCAGTCACTACTCTGGTATGCAGCTTTTCTTTGATGGTCTTTTGTATTTGGTAGGCAAAAGTGGAAGGATCCCTGAATTGTGTTAACAGAGGTTTCTCCTCAATGTCAAAATCTGAATGGACTATTGAACTTCCTTCAAGTAGTACCATTTTGAAGTCAGTTTTGACATTGTCCTCTGCCTTCTTTCTCTGAGTAGCAGGTCTTCTATTTGATATACCAAAAGTTCTAACTACTGATCTTGAAGGATCAGCAGTTTGAAACTTCTCTGGATTTGCAGCCTTGGCAGCCAAGTATTTCTTGTAAGTATCCATTAGTCTATCTTCTTTCCATCTGGATACTGGGGCTTTTGAACCATAGCCCTCTGCTACTAACTCTTCTATTATCTGGGCTCTCTTGGCCTTTCCTTCTTTGCTAGTGGCCAATCTATCTGCAAGCAGTTGTGCCCTTCTTGTCAACTCTTGCACAGAGAGTCCTTTGAGTGTATAGGCTTTAGTCTTGCTGTTCTTGGTAATGTAAGACATCAGTTGTTGTCTTTTGTCTTCTTCAGCAACATAGTCTATTTCAGCCTGTCTCTCCAGTTCAGCTTGATAAGCCTGGAGCTTCTCTTCAAACTCTAGATCATCCCTTTGTTCCAGACTTTTCCAAATCTGGTCTTCCTTGGCCTTTTGTTGAACTGCCTTTAACCTCTGCTCAAGAAGTTCAGTTGATTGAGAGATTGGAGCAGGTGTTAGGACAGTCATGGTAGTGGTTGTAGGCCTTGGAGGAGCATAAGTTGGTTTGATATGTTCAGTGGATCTGGAAGGTTCAGTGGTTTGAGGTTTGGAAGTGTTAACCTCTGATGGGTTGACAACAGCTGATGGTTTGTCAACTACTGAAGGATTGTCTTCAGTACTTTCTGATTCTTCATCAGAACTTTTGCCATCAGAAGTTTCTTCATTGTGCCTTAGGGATTCTTCAGAGGTTTGGGTCTCATCTTCTTTTTCTGTGGCTTCAATTTCTTCCACTGAGACACCAAACTGTTTGGCCAGTTTTTCTTTCCTAGCCTGATCTTTTTGATCTCTTTCAAGGATGGCCACTCTTGCCCTTATCCTGGCTTGGAATGACTCCTTAGGTTCCCTGATCTTCTCCCCCTTTTTGGATTCATCAAGTTTAACCTTTGAAGTTGAGGGTTGGGAGAATTGTCCTTGAAGATGAGCAATCTGTTTGCTGTTGAAGTCTATTTTGTTGGACAGATCATTCATCTTGGTCTTGATCACTCCAAATTGATTCTTGATGGACAGCTCCAAGTTAGCTGTGTATGTTTGGAAGTGATTTCTGATGAGAGTATTCATCATGTGGTACAGGGGACCCTCTGGGCTGCATAGCTGGTTCAGGTCTATGCTTGTTTGCCCAGGGAATTGGGTAGGCATTTGTTGTGAAGGGGGTGTTTTTGGGAGATCCTCATGTTGTACAGAGGATGCCACTCTAGGGGTTTTAGGGATTGAGTGGGCTTTAACCTGTGCAGGGGTGACTGGCTTCTTGAGCCTGGATACCCCTGAAACAGGACCTTCAGAAAGTGCCGTCAATTCAGTAGTTTGTGTTTTTGAAACATCATCCAAATAAATGGAATCATCTGAATCCCTGATGTTGCCCTCAATGAGGACCGTCTCAGTTAAATCATGAGCTGATCCCAACTCAGTTCTCTCATGAACCTCTTGTTCTTGGTTCTGAGGATTTCCTACTTCAGGTATTAAGCCTTCATCAGTAGTTGCCACATCTGAGGTCTTAGCTATGTTACTTCTATCCTCAGATCCACCACTGGGTGGTAACTGAGTAGTAGCAGCCTCAGATGCCCCAAGAGTCTCTAAAATTGGGCTTAAAGACTCTGGTCCACCCTCATCTCTTGGGATAGGGCTAGAGATGTCCACATCCATGTCTGATGTAGTGGTTATGTCCCCTGTTTGTTGTGGTTGTAGGGGACTGACATAATCAGATGGGACCTTCTCTTTTAGCCCAGAGAGAAGTTTGGCAATTTCTATTGCCTCTTGTTCAGAAATTTGTGGGGTTGGTTCAGTAGTTTGGGCAATAGGTGAATTTTGTTGTTCAGCAGTTTCAAAAGAAGAGTGTGTTTCAATAGTTTTTCTAAGTCTTTTTCTTTTGAATAAAATGGTTATGGGTGCTCTTGGTGGGGTTTGAGATGGATGAGACTGAGAGGGTGTTTCAGTCTCACCTATTTGAAGAGCAGACTGCTCATGAGCATGTTCAGGCATCTCAACCTCCTGAACAGCTTTTCTTTTGGGTTGGTGGGTTTTAGTCTTTGTTGGCTTGGGCTTTTTGGCTTTTGGTGGTGTGAGTTTGGAAGATGTGGGCTTCAGGGGACTTGTTGTTGTTCTCCCTGATCATCTTCTGGCCAGGCAGCCGGTTTGTTATGTCTTGAGTATGCTTGTGATGTTAAAGGATTTAAAGTTGAAATTTTTCCCACAAGCACCTCATTACCCAGTTCCCCTATTATGCATTGCATAATGAACCTTGGGTACAACAAAAACTTTTTCTTGGTATTATTGTGATGTAACACCAACTCATTGAAAAATAGTTTTGATGCCCTGAATTTAGTTTCATTCACAATGGAATGAAATATTGGTTGAAAAGTGGAGGGCATCTGGTCATAAGACCCTGTTTTTGGACTCAAACACATAATAATATAATGAAACAAAAGCTTGTATTTTGGTTCAAAATATTTTTTGAAGATTGTAGCATGGGAGAGAGTACCTTGATAACCACACTCAGTCATGGTTAGATGAATATCAGAATTAGCAACATGGTCAGGGGCAGTTACATCATCCAGACCCAGTCTTGTTGCCAATGTGGCCGGTGTGATGGTCAGTGGTTTCCCTTTTATTCTTGAGTTGAGGGAAATGACTTCATCATCAGCCGTCACCGTCTCAGCATTTGCCCAGAACTCATTCAGAGTTTCAGTGTGAATTGGTGGGTTTATTGTGAGAGCAGTAAAATATTGGGATTTTACGACAAGATCAATGATCTCATCGTATTGGGACCAGCCTTCTTGTTTTTCAAGAAAGGCCCTTTGATTGTGTCCGTGCTTTAGAACTAGAGCCATGTGATTTGGGTTTTGATCGAACAGTTGATTTGCAGGTTTAGGTTATTTGAGAGAGTTTTTGAGAGAGAAGGAGGGATATTTTGAGTTTGAAAGGATAAGTGTGGAGAAAAAGGTATTTATCAGAAGTTTTAACCGCTTGAATCTTCTTTATTAGAAGTTTTTGAACCGCCTTTGGTTAAAAATCTTTTTATCAGAGGTTTTAAACTGATTAGGTCAAACCTCTGATGATGGGAAAAGTCAGATTTGCCCTTTTGACTTAAACTGCTGATGAAGGATTACTTCATCAGTAGTTCCCATTTCCTCTTCAGTAGTTTTAACAGCTGATGAGAAATGTTTTTATAAATACTTTTATTCATAACTTCTGAAGTTTATTTTATCAGAAGTTACACACTTTTCAGAAAATTATCCCCATACTGATGTTTGTTCATCAGTAGTTTCTCTCTTTTCAGAAGTTTTGTTTCAGACTTTTTGTCTGTTTTGTAAGTGAAAAATGAAAAATTGCAAAATAAGAAAATAAACACTTACAAATTTAGCATCCCAAGCATGGATACTAACTTCTGAAATGTTGATGTGTCAAGGGGTTTTGTGAAGATTAGGGCTGGCAATGGGTAACCTGTTAAGACACGATAAGACCTGTTTGACTTAAAAGTACACTATTTGATTTTTTGACTTTTTTTAATACTTAGAATTAAGAGGCAAAATCTTTCATTTCCCTTTTTTGGTACATAAAACATAAAACTGTGTTATAAACATGAGATATAAATGAGTTAAACGAGTCGTGTTCATGTTTAGAACTTATTTGTTCGCGCGCGTCAGAGACCTGTTAACCTGTTAGGGACACGATTTGCCAGCCCTAGTGAAGATGTCAGCTATTTGATTAGCTGTTGCTACATGCTTCACCTCAATCTTGCCTTTTTCATAGCAATCTCTTATGAAATGGTACCTGATCTCAATGTGTTTGGTTTTTGAGAACTGTACCGGATTTTGAATGATGCTAATGGCAGATTTGCTGTCTACAAACAAAGGTGTCTTGGTCTCTTTGATTCCATAATCAAGAAGTTGATATTGGAGCCATTGTATCTGTGATGTACAACTTGCAGCTGCAATGTATTCAGCTTCAGCAGTTGAAGTTGCAACAGATGTTTGCTTCTTTGATTGCCATGACACTAGACAGTTACCCAAGAATTGACAACCACCAGATGTTGACTTTCTTGTCATCTTACACCCTGCATAGTCACTATCTGAAAAAGCTGATAACTTGGTATTGCTTGAAGCAGGATACCAAATTCCAAGTGTTGGAGTTCCTTTCAGATATCTGAAAATTCTTTTGACTGCTATAAGGTGTGATTCCCTTGGTGCTGATTGATATCTAGCACAGACACATGTTGAAAACATAATATCTGGTCTAGAAGCAGTTAAGTATAAAAGGGAACCTATCATGCATCTGTACATGGTTTGATCAACCTGTTTTCCTTGATCATCAGGTTCAACTTGTGTGATTGGTGTCATGGGAGTGGAACATGATTTACAGTCATTTAAAGAAAATTTGTTCAATAATTCTTTAACATATTTTGATTGATGTATAAAAGTTCCATTTGTTTGTTGCTTGATCTGCAGTCCTAGAAAGTACTGCAGTTCTCCCATGGTACTCATCTCAAATTTTGATTGCATGAGTTTCTTAAAATCATCACACAGTTTTGTGTTTGTTGAACCAAAAATGATATCATCAACATAAATTTGAACAAGTAAGACATGATTTCCAACATGTTTAATGAAAAGAGTTTTATCAATGGCACCTCTTGTAAAGTTATTTTTGAGTAAAAAGGTGGAGTGTGTATCATACCAGGCTCTTGGAGCCTGTTTGAGCCCATAAAGAGCTTTGTCCAGTCTGTACACCCACTCAGGATGAGAAGGATCCTCAAACCCAGGTGGCTGACAGACATACACCTCCTCTTTTATTTTTCCATACAAAAATGCACTTTTCACATCCATTTGATAAACTTTAATTTTGTTGGAAATGGCATAGGCCAGAAATAACCTGATGGCCTCAAGCCTTGCAACTGGAGCAAAGGTTTCATCATAGTCAATTCCCTCTTCTTGAGAGTACCCTTGAACTACCAGTCTTGCCTTGTTCTTGATTATCATACCAGCTTCATCTTGTTTGTTCCTGAAAACCCATCTTGTGCCAATTGGTTGCTTGTTTGGAGGTAAGGGACAGATTTCCCAGACCTGTTGCTTGTTGAACTGAAGCAGTTCATCTTGCATGGCTTGCACCCAATTATTGTCTTTGAGGGCTTCCTGGTACTTCTTTGGTTCCAACTGTGAAATAAAGGCTGAAAATAGGCAAAAGTTGGAGAGCTGGTTTCTGGTAAGAACACCTGAAGCTATATCACCCATGACTTGATCAAGTGGATGATCTCTGTGTTCAATCAGTTGTTGTAAACCACTGACAGGTGTAGGTGGCTCTTGTTCTTCAAACAAACTACTGAGGTCTATAATATCTGGTTCAGCAGTTTTAGCTTCTTCAGTAGTTGCAGGTGCTAAAGCAGATGTTTGAGTTTGGCCTTCAGTATTTGTTGGATCAGAAGTTCGTGAAACTTCTGATGGTGTTGAAGTTGACTTAATGACTGTTTGAGGAGTCCATGGTGTAGGATCCTCATCTTCAAACCTTTGATCACCATAATAAGTAGGTTTGGAAGGAGTAACAGTCTTTTCAGGTCCAAAGTGAATGCTGTCAAGGTCAAAGAGTTCAGCAGGATGTGCTGGAATAAGAGTGTGTTTTGACTTATTGAACTTGACATTCAATGTTTCTTCTACTATCCTGGTGTGAGAATTAAAAACCTTGTAGGCTTTTCTAGTTGAAGAGTAACCAAGAAAGTAACCTGAGTCAACTTTGGCAGCAAACTTTGAAATAGATTCCTTGATGTTCAAGATGAAACATTGACACCCAAAAGCCCTGAAAAAGGAGATAAGGGGCTTCATGCCATGAAGAACTTCATAGGCAGTCTTGGAGTGTCTCTTGACCACAAGAACTCTATTCTGAACATAACATGATATGTTAACTGCTTCTGCCCAAAAGTACAAGGGCAGTCCAGAATCAGCTAACATTGTTCTTGCTCCTTCTATCAATGTTCTGTTCTTCCTTTCTACTACACCATTTTGTTTAGGAGTTCTGGGAACACTGTATTGTCTAATAATCCCTTTAGACAAACAGAATTCATCCAGAGTTTTGTTCCTGAACTCTGTCCCATTATCACTTCTAATGGTTTTGACAGATAGAGAATATTGTTTCTCTACTTGTAGAATGAAGAACTTGATGATTTCAGTAGCCTCATCCTTGGAGAATAAGAAGAATACCCATGTGAATCTTGAGTAGTCATCAATGATGACTAAGCAGTACTTCTTCTTACCAAGGCTCATAATCTTGACAGGTCCAAATAAGTCCATATGGAGTAGTTGAAGACATGCAGTTGTTTTTGATTCTTCAATAGACTTATAGGAGGACTTATGCTGTTTTCCTTTTAAACAGGATACACAGTGTTCTTGACACTGGTATACTTTCAAAGGTAGACCTCTGACCAAGCCCATTTTTGTGACTTTATTTATGGTTTTAAAGTTCACATGGCCAAGTCTCCTGTGCCAGAGATCTGTTTCTGAAGTTGATGCCCTTGAGAAGAAACAGGCAGTGTTGTTTAATACTTTGTCTTTCTCAATGTCCACTGCATAGACATTGCCACATCTTTTGGCAATCAGCAAAGTATGATCTTCAATGATCTTCTCTATCAACTTCTGGCCTTCTGGTGAGATGATCTTGCATGCTGTCTTTGTGAAAAAGGAAGAATATCCTTTATCACACATTTGTGACACACTCAGCAAGTTGTATTCAAGGTTTTCCACCAGATTGACCTTGTCAAACTGTATTTTGCCAGAGGAGACATTGCCATGTCCTAGCACATATCCCTTAGCATTGTTCCCAAAGGATACAGATCCTTCTCTTTGGCTGATAAAGTTGTTTATCAGGTATCTGCATCCAGTCATGTGCATAGAGCCTCCACTATCAACATACCATATGATGTTTAAGCCCCTGGAAACTCTCTGCACATAAAAGCAAATTAGTTAGATCTAGGAACCCAAGCCTGTTTGGCTTTGGGTTTGCTCTTGAGAACAATTACAGTTTGTTCTTGACCAGGTTGAGAAATCCATGTCTTTTTGGCAATGGATTTTTCATTAAGAACCATGGTGGTATCCTTTTCAGGACCACCATCAACCTTGGTCATCAGTAGTTGTACCATGTTCATTAGATTTTGTATCTCAGCAGTTTGTGAAACTGCTGATGATTCTGGTCTAACTACTGACAAGGAATTTTGAGAAAAAGATTTTGGTTGAGATTTTATCTTTTTCTGAGAAAAGGTGTTTTCAGGTTGTTGTTTCTTGGGTTTAAAGATTCTTTCTTAATCATTTCTGATTTGATTTCCCACAACCTGTTGTTTAATTTTTTGATTGAACTGAATTCCTTTTCTGTATCTACAAAATTCAGTTTTGTGGTTGAACAGACCACAAATTTCACACTCTTTTGCCTTTTGTTTTTTATCTAAAGGCAATTTTCTGACATTTGTGAAGAGATTTTGCTCATCAGTAGTTTTCAGGGTCTCAACTCCTGATGTAGATGAAACTACTGATGGCTTGTTGTCAGATTTAGTTAATACTTCTGAAGTACTTTCTTTAAAAATGCCAGGATTTCTGTTTAGAAAGTTTTCATGGAAAGATGTGCACTCTTTCCCTTCAGAAGTTTCATTTGAAACAATTCTTCTCCCATCTTCAGTAGTTTTGGGAGAAAAATCTGTTGGTGTTTCAACATGATGGTATCCTATGCCAAACTTAACATTTGAAGCACTTTGTTTGTTTAGCAATAATTGATAACCCTTACAAGATTCCACCCATTTTTCACATGTGATCCTGGTGTCAGCAAGCTCTTGTCTGACATCTCCCAGGTCATTTAGCATGATTTTAATTTGTGCTTGGGTTTCAATAGCTGAGTCAGTTAATTTAGAAACTTCTTTTGTTTTAGCACACAGTTTTCTTTCTAAATCACATTTTATCTGTGTGTATTTTCTTTCTAAATCATTGGCTTTACCTTGTAAGTGCAGATTTGTCTCTCTTATGAGAGCAAAAGTTTCTTTGCAAGAATTTGAGCAAAGTTTTGTCAAAGATTCTTTTGATACCTGTGATGTAACAACCGGCAAAAATAAGGTAATTCCGTACAGATTAATTAATATATGATTAACGTAATTAAATGCAATTATGTGTGATTTAATTATCAAGGCCTTAGGAGATAGCAATTTCCAAATAGTGCATAGGAATGCATACGTTTAATGGTAAAGCATGATTGGATCATGTGCGAATAAGCTATCCGGTATGGACGTTGGCAATTACCCGGTAATAATTAAATAAACGAAAAGGATCCCGGACACCCAGGGTATAAAATAAAGGGTAGTTTCATAAAATATAATGAGTTTTGGAACTCCAAAACCATAAGTGAAATCGTCTTGTACAAATCTCCCGGTAACGAATAAAATGCGCGTACCGCACCCGATACGCGTATAACTCATAATTTCACCCGGCAAAGGCCTAAATAACCAATCAATGCTTAAATTAGACTATATTTAAGGGTTATTAAAGGTATTTTTTTAATGTCCGGTTAACGCGTAATTAAAACCCGAAAAATACCCGAACGACACCCGAACGACGGGGGATTAAACATAACAAATAATGGGTAAATATTTGGTGTTGTGGACCCCACCTAGACCCACTAAGGGGCCGGCCTAAAGGCCTTGAAATGTTATTATTATTAGTTTTTCTTTTAAGCTAATATACATGAGATAAAAAGCATGAATGGACAAAAGATAAAGCATAAGGTTTAGCAAGTACAAAGCATGCTTAAACCTTGTCCCCTTGTGTAAAAATTTCGGCCAAGTGCCATAATAATCCAAGACAAAACTTAACCCATCATTACACTAGTGTGCACATGCATAAGAAGGATCTTGTATAAGGATTATGGAAGATCATAAGATTTAGCAAAGCTTGCAAGTAATCTCCTAATCATACATACATACATACACGGCTACCATCACCATCCCCACATCCATCCAAGATTTCTTATGTACTTCCTAAATCTCTTGTATCTTTGGTAATGATCACAAGATCCATGGAAAGATTATAAGAGATTACAAAGATATTAGCAAGATTTGCAAGCAAAAACTCCTACACATCCATACATACATACACGGCTATACACACACACACACACATCATATCCTTCCAAAGATCCCAAGTACACATACAATCTTCCATTAAATCTTACATAATCTATGGAAGATTACATGTGGTAAGAGGATATAAACATGTGTTAGCCATTTGAAGAAAAGCAAAACTTCTTTCTCTTTTCCTTGTTCTTGTGGCCGTAGGTATTCCCACACACACACACATTTTTCTTCAAGCTTAACACTTCCAAATTACTCCTAAACAATCCATCATCCAAACCCCTATTGTGTGTTTCAAGAGCTTGGAGCCAAACCACTTGGAAGAACACACCAAACCCCTCTCAAATCCAAGGTTTTTGTCTTCCCTAGCCTAGTGCTAGTAGTAAGCATTCTTAATCTTGTTTTTGATTATTATTATTCATGTATGTGTTCTTAGAAGCAAGTTGTACATGAAGGGTTTAAAAGGTGGTTTGAACATAATCTTTAATAGGTTTTACATGTGTAAAATGGATGATTAAAGATATGTAAATAAATCATGGATTTGATGATGATAAAGTAATGATCTCGAAAATATATAAAGTTTACACTTAAACTAATTAGGATGATGATTTGGTTAGGATTTGTGAAATGAACTTGAATATGTTAAAAAGTAACTTTAATCATCTTAAAATGATCATACATGGTATAATATATGGTGGAACATGTTAGAAATTCAAGAATAAAGAAGATGAAAAATTAATGTTACTTACTTAGAAGAATGATATTTTGTTAAAATGGGCAAATACATAAAACACACATACAAGTAGTCTTACATATGGAATATAAGACTAACAAAAGTGTTTTGATACAAAAATAACTTCCCAATAAAAAGTTGAATCTTCAAAGTCTACTATTTTGAGTGAAAAATGTTAACTTTGGAAGTTAGAGTGGAAAGATGCAACTTTTGAAAGTTGAGGGACTAATATTGTAACTTTGAAAGTTAGAGGACTAAAATGGATATTTTAGAAACTATTAGTCCAAAAATGCAAGTATGGAAAGTTTGGTGTCAAAAGTGTAAGTAATAAATTTCTAAGGATGATTTTGGTAAATACTAGTAGATATACTTGGGTATTTTTGTATAAAAGTATATTTTTGAAAGTTATAAAAATATGGATTACATTAACATAAGGATTTTTATAAAATAGAGATTTTATAAAAATATTAAACAAACTTGAGAGACTTATACAAAAATGAATACTTTTATATAAATGGGAATATAAAAGTGTTGGAAACATTTTTGTAGTTAAGTTAACAAGTTGGGTTAAAAATACATAAGTATCTTAAACCATCCAAGTAACATGTGAAAAGAGGAAGAAATATGGATAATATTTCTATAAAACACATGTTGGGAAAAACTTGGAAAAAAATTAACTAATCGAGTTAAGATATCGAAATAAGACGCGTTAACGAACCGCACACGGACAAATCATGAGAAAAATGCCATTGCGGCAAGATAAGAAAATATATATTTTTAAGAAGTAAAATATATATACATTATGGGTGAAAACTAATAAACACTTTCCTAAGTGTTGGAGGAATTATTCGTGGGAGAAAAACATGACATAAACAAATAAGACGTTAAACAAACGTATATACTTAACAAGAAAAATTACACATTTATATATATGTACGCTCGTCTCGGCAAAATTCTAGTATATCTACTTAATGGGAAAGTAGATATGTGGGAAGGAAAGCCGCGACGAGAAGACAAAGATATATATATGTGTATGCCGTGCCGACAAGATCCTAGTATATTTATTTGAATGGGAAAATAAATATACGGTGTGGTGAGTTGAATCGGACGTTAAGAATATACAATCGAACGACAAGATCTTAGTATATTTGTTTAAATGGGAAAACAAATGTGCGGCAAAGTGAGTCGGGTCGAGGGTTGAAATATATATTATGTCGAGCGATGCGATCTTAAGTATAATTATTTAAATGGGAAAATAATTATATGTTAAGTGAAGTCGAGTCGATGATAATAAGATACAAGTTAAGGAAATATTAACAAGAGTAATATATAACTTGTAACACAAAGGGTAATGTAACGCCAACGAAACCTAGGATACGCACTTAATTAAACGGGATTTGGAATAACTTGTGGTCGGGAGTTGGGTGTACAACTTGCCAAGGCACATGCACTATAGGAATAGTGACTTATACGTCTAGGACGTTTGTAGGTGCGAGACCATCTTTGCTATCCGCCTAGTAAGCCAGACAGAGTTTCAGGTGAGTTTCACGGCCCCATTTTAAACTATTTTTACGTTTTCCGGGGGAAAGATATGTTAGGGAAAATGTATGACGGGTTTATTACTTGAGGTGTGACCGCCACTCGGGGTTGAGTCCTCGCCTCTATAATCATTTGTTCAGGGAAATGAAACCGGTGGAATATTTGAATAGTACTATTGGTGCCTGACAAGGCCCACCCCTAATCGATAGCGTCGATTATGCATTAGGTTATGCCTGGGGTGCATATATTCCGAACTTAAGTCGTGGGAAACCGAGTAACGACTTGGAGCGGGGCATATTTATTTTATACGTCTTGGTTTGATTATAGTCTCAAGTAGAGTTATAGGAATTTGCAACTCCTATATATTGTCATAACATGGTATTTCCCAAGTCTTCAAGTTTTGGAAACTAAAAACCTGTGAACTCACCAATATATTTATATTGACGAAACTTTTAAACATATCTTTCAGGTAATTAGATGAATGAGAACCGGGCAAGCTGGGTCGAGGAATCCTCCAATGCGGCGTCAAACTTTTGCGGGGTTTCACTTTTATTTCCCAAGGCATTTGGGATATATTTGAGAAACCTCTATGATTGTCTTAAAAACAATTTACTTTTGTGTAATATTTGAACAAGATTTGACGTCATAATAAATGACCCATTTTCTTAAATTACTTGTGTTTAGCAATAACCTTGACTTTATGCTTTGAACCGTCGCGCCACGTGTTTCCGCCATTGTCGTGGTGTGACAGAAGGTGGTATCAGAGCCAAGGTTATAGCGAACTAGAGTATTTTCTTTGAAAACTAGACTATAACCGGATTTGGTTCAAAAAGATAAAGTTTTCAAAAAAAAAAAAAAATATATACATAGTCGCTAAATGCAAATAAAGTAATTTTTCAAGAAGCATTGGGCATGAGGAGATTCCGACCAAGCTAGCCAGGGGTATCGTTATGCATTAACGTAGTATTAGAGGTTAGAAAGGATACTGATAATGTACGCCTTAACTATCTAATTTAAATTAATTCATATATATACATGTACGGTTCTTTTGCCAGGATGTCGGACGCTGGTAGCATAGCGCCCAGTTACGATAGCAGCATTCAGATCATCCCCGCACCACCGCCTGAGCCAGTCGAGCTGGTTGTACTTGATGCGGAAGACGACGACGTGGAGATGAACGTCGCAGGAGGTTCAGATGACGATTCGGACGAGACGGATCCTAGCGAGGATCCTGACTGGGCACCCGCCGTGGTCGATGCGCCGCTACCTATTGTACCGGCCACACCGTTAGCCCCACGCCCCATCCGAGCTATCAGGGACTTCCCTGAAGGCTGTGCCGGTCCGTCCCGGCCGATCCCAGCCCAGTCGGAGACAGTAGAGTCTCCGTTCGACAGACAGGCTCACGTTGAGCATGAGCCAGCACCTGTACCACACATCCACATTCCTCCAGGCATGAGACTCATGCCGATCTCCCGTGGGAGGAACGGGTGGATATCTGATGACTCGGACGACGAGTCCGTAGCCTCAGTTGAGCACATGCTGGTACCCGAGATCCAGCTGTTCAGGAGGAGCCAGTGGCTCCAATGATAGAGGACGCACCTGCTGACCCTGTAGCCCCACCAGCACCACTTGAGCCCGCACCTCAGGAGGGGCCAGCCATAGCAGCGCATGTACTTGAGGGTAGCCCCGCCGATAGCTCTGAGCTACGCAGGGCAGGTATGGCAGCCTTTGCCACCGCGAGCCCTCCTACCCCCACTGTTGTGGTATCCACTCCAGAGTGGGCCACTGTTTCGGAGCCTCTAGTAGCCCCATTAGCCGAGCTTGTACCACCACCCACTGTAGCCAAGACACTACCGATCCCTACCCTTCCCAGCATGACACCTGCACCGTACCCTCTGGGTGCAGGGGACCCTTACATGATGCCACCCCACTTTACCCTCAGACCACCAGGTTTTACCCCGTTACTACCACACATACCGATACCAGCCCCCTTTGGGCCATTCCCATCAGCACACCCAGATATACCCGGACCATCCCAGCCACCTAGGATGACACCCTTGTCTGGACCAGCATGGTCCACTGCCATCACCTTAGAGCGGGACTTTCAGACTCTCGCTGACACGGTGCAGCGCACCGTAACACAGGTAGAGCAGCAGACCCGTCTGATGTGGACGAGGATGATTGATGCACGGGATGCTTTGGCGCATTATGCGGAGGAGTTACTGAGCATGGACGCTCAGTGTGGTATTACAGGGGATGCGCACTTTGCGCATCGACAGTTCTTGTATGAGCGTATCATGACGATCAGCATGACGATCAGTACGCATGCACCGCAGTACCAGTATCCGCCACCACCGCCACAGTGAGGATGTATCAGGGATGCACGGAAGAATCACCAGCTTATGTACATAGTAGCAGCAGTATGGTAGTACAGCACGGGTTATGACACTCGTCTGCATTTTGCCTAGCCGTACGGGTATTACGGCACATGATATGATGTTTTATTTATTTCAAAAACAATGTATTGTATGAGAGATGTATTCTCCATTTTGTTATTATGAACAAGCATTGTACTAGTATTATTGAAATTAATGAAAAATCTTATTATTATGGTGAAATATGTTGTTGTCTATGATTATTATTGCTTACTCCATATGTTGTGGTTTGTGTATTTGTGTGGTGATGTTGTGTTGATTACTATTGATTTCTGTATGATGTATGTTGTGTGATGACATGGTGTTGATTGTTGTGTTCATATTCTGGTTTGTTATTTATGCTTTATATTGTATAAATGTTTGCCAAATTAACCTTTGATAATTATTATTGAAGAGAAATGGCACCGGCCACTAGAAGCAACAGCGGTGCAGACGGACTACCCGCAACACCAGCCGAACTTGAGACCATGATTTCTGAACGCATAGCCCGCGCGATCGCGGAGCACGAAGCTGCTCGCTCCGAACGATCACGTGATTTGACTGGGAGTGACCGACAAGAAACCTCCCCCACTGGTAAGGTTTAAAAATAATGGATAAAGCGATGGGAGAATATCCTAAAACTCCTATCCCATAATAACATACAACTTTATTGATGCAGAAACGGCCTCGCGAGAGCGTGGCTGCACCTTCAAAGCCTTCCTAGACTGCAAGCCGATCAATTTCAACGGCACGGAAGGATCAGTTGGCCTGGTCAAGTGGTTTGAAAAGACCGAGGCAGTTATTCGTATCAGTGGGTGTACCCCACGTCAGTCGGTTATGTACTCCACCAACCTGTTCTTGGACCAAGCACTGACGTGGTGGAATGGACAAGTCCAGTCATTAGGTGATGACACTGCTTACTCCCTGTCATGGACAGAACTGAAGGAACTTATGATTGCTGAGTACCGCCCGGCAAGCGAGGTACAGAAACTGGAGACTGAATTCTGGAACCTCACTATGATGGGAGCGGACGTGACTGGTTACACGTCTCGATTCCATGATCTTGCCAGATTAGTGCCACGGTTGGTCACCCCTGAGAACAACAAGATTGAGCGTTATTTGTTCGGCTTAGCACCGCAAATACGCAGCATGGTCACTGCTTCTAAACCTACGGCCATGCGCGCAGCCATTGATCTTGCGCTTAGCCTCACCGAAGATGCGATTCGCATGGGCACACTGATCCGACAAGTTTCGGGATTGAAAATTTCTGAGGCAAGCAGTGTAGAAGCCAAGAATCAGGGTCAAACTCAGCTGTTGTGTCGAACGACCAGGGTAACAAGCCAAGGTTTGGGAAAAGGAAACGGGATGAAGGAAAAAGGGACCGAGCGTCGGGTAGCTCAAACAAGAAGGGAAAAGGATATGTTGCCACGGGACGTGGTAATGGTAACAAATAGGGAAATCAGGGAGAAATAATGGGTTGACATGTGGAAAGTGCCACCGCACAGGGCACAAGACTGAAGAATGCCGTTCTGGAGCACCGAAGAATGGAGGGGCTAGACCATGCTTCGCATGCGGGTCGTTAGATCATTGGAAAAAGGATTGCCCCAAGATCAACAACCAAGCCCGCGGGCGGGCATTTGTGATTGGAGCCGGTGATGCACGACAAGACCCCAACGTGGTCACTGGTACGTTTCCTCTTAATGGTCATTATGCCTCTGTATTATTTGATACCGGTGCTGACTTTAGCTTCGTATCCATTGAGTTTAAAAGGCTACTTGGATTAAAAACTAGCAAACTAGATACACCCTACTCTATAGAACTGGCTAATGGTAAAACTATTGAAACGAGAGAAGTAGCGAGGGATTGTAAATTAGAACTCTGTGGGCACGAGTTTGGAATTGATCTTTTGCCAGTCGTATTGGGAAGTTTCGACATCGTTGTCGGCATGGACTGGTTGTCCGCGCACCGTGCCATTGTGGTTTGCAACGATAAAGTCATTCAAGTCCCCCTCGCAAGCGGTGAAACTCTCTCAATTCAAGGGGAAAGACACGGAACGCCGCTAAGAATTATTTCAAGTATGAAGGCTCGTAAGTGTCTAAGAAAAGGGCTTGTCGCATTCTTGGCACACGTAGTGGACAAGAAGGCCGACGAGCGAAAGTTGGAAGACATTCCAGTAGCTAGAGATTTTCCGGATGTATTTCCAGAAGATTTGCCGGGGTTGCCGCCACCTCGACAAGTCGAGTTCCGCATCGACCTCGTTCCCGGAGCTGCTCCTGTGGCACGATCGCCATACCGCCTAGCTCCATCAGAGATGCAGGAACTGTCCAGCCAGCTACAAGAATTGTTGGATAAAGGTTTTATAAGACCGAGTTTCTCACCTTGGGGAGCTCCCGTCTTGTTCGTAAAGAAGAAGGATGGCACATTTCGCATGTGCATCGACTATCGAGAGCTGAACAAGCTAACCATCAAGAATCGCCATCCTCTCCCCAGGATCGACGATTTATTTGATCAGCTCCAAGGTTCCAGCTATTACTCCAAGATCGATTTGAGGTCTGGCTATCACCAGTTGCGTATACAAGAAGAAGATGTACCAAAAACGGCCTTCAGAACCCGGTATGGACACTATGAATTTTTGGTAATGTCGTTCGGCTTAACCAACGCACCAGCGGTTTTCATGGACCTAATGAACCGCGTGTGTAAACCATACCTGGATAAATTCGTCATTGTCTTCATTGACGATATTTTGATCTATTCACGCACGAAAGAAGACCACGAGAATCACCTTCGGTTAATTCTTGAAGTATTACGCAAAGAGAAGCTCTACGCTAAATTCTCAAAGTGCGACTTTTGGATTCGGGAAGTTCACTTTTTAGGCCACGTGGTAAATGAGAAAGGCATACACGTCGATCCCGCCAAGATCGAGGCAATTAAAAATTGGGAAGCCCCTCGAACTCCTACCGAAGTACGACAATTTCTAGGCCTGGCGGGTTACTACAGGAGGTTCATCGAGAACTTTTCAAAGATAGCACAAGCTTTAACCATGTTAACCTAAAAGGATAAGAAATTCGAGTGGACGGAAAAGCAAGAGGCAGCATTCCAATTACTAAAAGACAAGCTATGTGGCGCTCCGATACTATCACTCCCCGATGGTACGGAAGATTTTGTAGTTTACTGTGATGCCTCACATCAAGGTTTGGGTTGTGTATTGATGCAGCGAGAAAAAGTAATAGCATACGCTTCCAGGCAACTGAAAATCCATGAGAAGAACTACACTACACACGATTTGGAATTAGGTGCAGTGGTGTTCGCTCTCAAGATATGGAGGCACTATTTGTACGGAACCAAGTGCACGATTTTCACGGATCATAAGAGTTTGCAACACATCTTTGATCAGAAGGATTTAAACATGCGACAACGGCGATGGGTTGAATTATTAAACGATTACGATTGTGAAATTAAGTACCATCCCGGTAAGGCGAACGTCGTAGCCGACGCCTTGAGTCGCAAGGAACGGGTTAAACCATTGCGTGTTCGAGCTTTGGGTCTGACTATCCACACGAATCTGACTGAACGAATTCGTGAAGCTCAAGTTAATGCCCTTAAACCCGAGAATGTCAAAGGTGAAAGGTTACGAAAGATGGTTGATTCGCTAGAACCAAAGGCAGACCAGACTCTGTATTTTATGAATAGAATTTGGGTCCCAGTATATGGTGGACTGCGTGAGTTAGTATTGGCCGAAGCTCACAGTTCTAGATATTCGGTTCACCCGGGTGCAGACAAGATGTTCCACGATCTAAAAGAACTTTATTGGTGGCCGAATTTCAAAAGGGATATAGCAGCCTATGTTGCGCGATGTTTGACTTGCGCAAAGGTCAAGGCTGAGCACCAGAGACCTTCCGGTTTGCTCCAGCAACCGGAAATACCGGAATGGAAATGGGAACGAATCACCATGGATTTCATTACCAAGTTACCCAAGACAACAAGCGGCCATGACACGATCTGGGTAATCGTTGATCGATTGACAAAATCCGCACACTTCCTTCCGATTCGCGAAACGGACAAGTTGGAGAAACTGACCCGTTTGTACATTAAGGAAGTGGTATCTAAACACGGTGTACCTGTTTCTATCATCTCCGATCGGGATAGTCGTTTCACTTCCAGATTTTGGGAAAGTTTAAATGAAGCCCTCGGTACTCGCCTCGACATGAGCACCGCATATCACCCCCAAACGGATGGTCAAAGTGAACGAACCATCCAGACATTGGAAGATATGTTACGGGCATGCGCGATTGATTTCGGAGGTAATTGGGACACGCACTTGCCATTGGTAGAATTTTCTTACAACAACAGTTATCATACGAGCATTCAAGCCGCACCGTTTGAAGCTCTATATGGACGCAAGTGCCGATCGCCATTATGTTGGGCGGAAGTTGGAGAAAAACAACTCACCGGGCCCGAAATTGTTCAAGAGAACACGGATAAGGTCTTTTTGATAAAGGAACGCCTCAAAGCGGCCCGGGACCGCCAGAAAAGCTATGCTGATATGAGGCGAAAGCCTTTAGAGTTTCAAGTCGGAGACAGGGTCCTACTGAAGGTGTCACCTTGGAAAGGTGTCGCGCGCTTTGGAAAGCGCGGAAAGCTGAACCCACGATATATTGGACCATTCGAAGTCTTGTCCAGGGTAGGCACAGTGGCATACAAGCTCAAGTTGCCTCAAGAGCTTAGTGGAATACACGACACGTTTCACGTGTCAAATTTGAAAAAGTGCCTATCCGACGAAACTCTCATTATTCCAGCAGACGAAATCCAGATTGACGACAAGTTACATTTTGTTGAAGAACCAATCGAGGTAACCGATTGGAAGGTCCAAAAACTTAGGCGCAGCAAGATCAGATTGGTCAAAGTGCGCTGGAATGCCAAGCGTGGACCGGAGTTCACGTGGGAAAGGCTGGACCGGATGAAGCAAAAATACCCCGCCCTATTCGAGAAGACACCTGTACCGGAGAACTCGAAGTGAATTCCGGGACGGAATTCTCTTAACGGGGGGAGAATGTAACAACCGGCAAAAATAAGGTAATTCCGTACAGATTAATTAATATATGATTAACGTAATTAAATGCAATTATGTGTGATTTAATTATCAAGGCCTTAGGAGATAGCAATTTCCAAATAGTGCATAGGAATGCATACGTTTAATGGTAAAGCATGATTGGATCATGTGCGAATAAGCTATCCGGTATGGACGTTGGCAATTACCCGGTAATAATTAAATAAACGAAAAGGATCCCGGACACCCAGGGTATAAAATAAAGGGTAGTTTTCATAAAATATAATGAGTTTTGGAACTCCAAAACCATAAGTGAAATCGTCTTGTACAAATCTCCCGGTAACGAATAAAATGCGCGTACCGCACCCGATACGCGTATAACTCATAATTTCACCCGGCAAAGGCCTAAATAACCAATCAATGCTTAAATTAGACTATATTTAAGGGTTATTAAAGGTATTTTTTAATGTCCGGTTAACGCGTAATTAAAACCCGAAAAATACCCGAACGACACCCGAACGACGGGGGATTAAACATAACAAATAATGGGTAAATATTTGGTGTTGTGAACCCCACCTAGACCCACTAAGGGGCCGGCCTAAAGGCCTTGAAATGTTATTATTATTAGTTTTTCTTTTAAGCTAATATACATGAGATAAAAAGCATGAATGGACAAAAGATAAAGCATAAGGTTTAGCAAGTACAAAGCATGCTTAAACCTTGTCCCCTTGTGTAAAAATTTCGGCCAAGTGCCATAATAATCCAAGACAAAACTTAACCCATCATTACACTAGTGTGCACATGCATAAGAAGGATCTTGTATAAGGATTATGGAAGATCATAAGATTTAGCAAAGCTTGCAAGTAATCTCCTAATCATACATACATACATACACGGCTACCATCACATCCCCACATCCATCCAAGATTTCTTATGTACTTCCTAAATCTCTTGTATCTTTGGTAATGATCACAAGATCCATGGAAAGATTATAAGAGATTACAAAGATATTAGCAAGATTTGCAAGCAAAAACTCCTACACATCCATACATACATACACGGCTATACACACACACACACACACACATCATATCCTTCCAAAGATCCCAAGTACACATACAATCTTCCATTAAATCTTACATAATCTATGGAAGATTACATGTGGTAAGAGGATATAAACATGTGTTAGCCATTTGAAGAAAAGCAAAACTTCTTTCTCTTTTCCTTGTTCTTGTGGCCGTAGGTATTCCCACACACACACACATTTTTCTTCAAGCTTAACACTTCCAAATTACTCCTAAACAATCCATCATCCAAACCCCTATTGTGTGTTTCAAGAGCTTGGAGCCAAACCACTTGGAAGAACACACCAAACCCCTCTCAAATCCAAGGTTTTTGTCTTCCCTAGCCTAGTGCTAGTAGTAAGCATTCTTAATCTTGTTTTTGATTATTATTATTCATGTATGTGTTCTTAGAAGCAAGTTGTACATGAAGGGTTTAAAAGGTGGTTTGAACATAATCTTTAATAGGTTTTACATGTGTAAAATGGATGATTAAAGATATGTAAATAAATCATGGATTTGATGATGATAAAGTAATGATCTCGAAAATATATAAAGTTTACACTTAAACTAAGTAGGATGATGATTTGGTTAGGATTTGTGAAATGAACTTGAATATGTTAAAAAGTAACTTTAATCATCTTAAAATGATCATACATGGTATAATATATGGTGGAACATGTTAGAAATTCAAGAATAAAGAAGATGAAAAATTAATGTTACTTACTTAGAAGAATGATATTTTGTTAAAATGGGCAAATACATAAAACACACATACAAGTAGTCTTACATATGGAATATAAGACTAACAAAAGTGTTTTGATACAAAAATAACTTCCCAATAAAAAGTTGAATCTTCAAAGTCTACTATTTTGAGTGAAAAATGTTAACTTTGGAAGTTAGAGTGGAAAGATGCAACTTTTGAAAGTTGAGGGACTAATATTGTAACTTTGAAAGTTAGAGGACTAAAATGGATATTTTAGAAACTATTAGTCCAAAAATGCAAGTATGGAAAGTTTGGTGTCAAAAGTGTAAGTAATAAATTTCTAAGGATGATTTTGGTAAATACTAGTAGATATACTTGGGTATTTTTGTATAAAAGTATATTTTTGAAAGTTATAAAAATATGGATTACATTAACATAAGGATTTTTATAAAATAGAGATTTTATAAAAATATTAAACAAACTTGAGAGACTTATACAAAAATGAATACTTTTATATAAATGGGAATATAATACTTTATATAAATGGGAATATAAAAGTGTTGGAAACATTTTTGTAGTTAAGTTAACAAGTTGGGTTAAAAATACATAAGTATCTTAAACCATCCAAGTAACATGTGAAAAGAGGAAGAAATATGGATAATATTTCTATAAAACACATGTTGGGAAAAAACTTGGAAAAAAATTAACTAATCGAGTTAAGATATCGAAATAAGACGCGTTAACGAACCGCACACGGACAAATCATGAGAAAAATGCCATTGCGGCAAGATAAGAAAATATATATTTTTAAGAAGTAAAATATATATACATTATGGGTGAAAACTAATAAACACTTTCCTAAGTGTTGGAGGAATTATTCGTGGGAGAAAAACATGACATAAACAAATAAGACGTTAAACAAACGTATATACTTAACAAGAAAAATTACACATTTATATATATGTACGCTCGTCTCGGCAAAATTCTAGTATATCTACTTAATGGGAAAGTAGATATGTGGGAAGGAAAGCCGCGACGAGAAGACAAAGATATATATATGTGTATGCCGTGCCGACAAGATCCTAGTATATTTATTTGAATGGGAAAATAAATATACGGTGTGGTGAGTTGAATCGGACGTTAAGAATATACAATCGAACGACAAGATCTTAGTATATTTGTTTAAATGGGAAAACAAATGTGCGGCAAAGTGAGTCGGGTCGAGGGTTGAAATATATATTATGTCGAGCGATGCGATCTTAAGTATAATTATTTAAATGGGAAAATAATTATATGTTAAGTGACGTCGAGTCGATGATAATAAGATACAAGTTAAGGAAATATTAACAAGAGTAATATATAACTTGTAACACAAAGGGTAATGTAACGCCAACGAAACCTAGGATACGCGCTTAATTAAACGGGATTTGGAATAACTTGTGGTCGGGAGTTGGGTGTACAACTTGCCAAGGCACATGCACTATAGGAATAGTGACTTATACGTCTAGGACGTTTGTAGGTGCGAGACCATCTTTGCTATCCGCCTAGTAAGCCAGACAGAGTTTCAGGTGAGTTTCACGGCCCCATTTTAAACTATTTTTACGTTTTCTGGGGGAAAGATATGTTAGGGAAAATGTATGACGGGTTTATTACTTGAGGTGTGACCGCCACTCGGGGTTGAGTCCTCGCCTCTATAATCATTTGTTCAGGGAAATGAAACCGGTGGAATATTTGAATAGTACTATTGGTGCCTGACAAGGCCCACCCCTAATCGATAGCGTCGATTATGCATTAGGTTATGCCTGGGGTGCATATATTCCGAACTTAAGTCGTGGGGAAACCGAGTAACGACTTGGAGCGGGGCATATTTATTTTATACGTCTTGGTTTGATTATAGTCTCAAGTAGAGTTATAGGAATTTGCAACTCCTATATATTGTCATAACATGGTATTTCCCAAGTCTTCAAGTTTTGGAAACTAAAAACCTGTGAACTCACCAATATATTTATATTGACGAAACTTTTAAACATATCTTTCAGGTAATTAGATGAAGGAGAACCGGCAAGCTGGGTCGAGGAATCCTCCAATGCGGCGTCAAACTTTTGCGGGGTTTCACTTTTATTTCCCAAGGCATTTGGGATATATTTGAGAAACCTCTATGATTGTCTTAAAAACAATTTACTTTTGTGTAATATTTGAACAAGATTTGACGTCATAATAAATGACCCATTTTCTTAAATTACTTGTGTTTAGCAATAACCTTGACTTTATGCTTTGAACCGTCGCGCCACGTGTTTCCGCCATTGTCGTGGTGTGACATGTGACAATGCAGATTTTGAAGTACAGCCTTCAAATGCCATTAAGGCAAAGTTCTTTCTGCCATTGTCTGGTTCTCCCCAGTTGATGTCAAACATTTTGTTGTCTGCATCAGGATTGCACTCTGTGGTGTCAAAAGGGAGACTGCTCCAGTCAACATACCCTGAGGTGAAAAGACTTTGTTGAGAGGGTTGTTGAGGCTGTGGAGGATGTTGAGCAGTTGGAAAGGGAGGGATTGATTGTTGGCTCTGCATCTGTTGAGCAGGCACTTGAACATATTGTACTTGTGGCATGTATTGCTGTTAAGGAGCTTGTGCCTGTACAAAATGAGCACTCCCTTGAGTTCCATTATTCCTATTATAATTGGGGTTATAGTTATTTCCAGATTGTGATTGGTTAAAGCTAGAGCTTCTACACTCTCTAGCAAAGTGTCCCAACTTCTGACACTTGTGACATCTTAATTTAGATTTGTCAAAACCAATTTTTGTATTACTGGTCAATCCTGGAAATTTCCTTCCTGACCTTTTATAAAACTTGTTAGTTTTAATGCTTAGCATGGCCAGTTGGTGTAATATGTCCATTTCTTCTAAGTCATCACTGCTAAAGTTTTTCAAATCATCCATGATAAAACATAGATTATCAGCAGTTTGACTTTGGTCATTATTGTCATAACCTAGGAAAGATCTTTCTGATGAGATCCCAGTGGTTATGTCAATATTGTCATAAGATCCATAGGAACAAGTTGGTGAATCTTGTCCCAAAAGTGCTGTACTACCTGGTAGGTAGTCATCAGCAGTTTTACCAGATGATTGTAATTTCTTCTTTTGATCAATTTCTCTCTCAAAAGTAAGTAATCTCCCATGGAGTTTTGTAAGAGTGAGGGAGCTAAAATCTGGTGAGGATCTTAAAACAATGGAGTATGTTTCCCATTTGTCAGGTAAAGACCTTAAAAATCTATGTAGCATAGACACTGTTGTATAGGTCTGACCATTTAACTTTAGCTCAGATATTAATGAGGAGAATCTTTCAAATTGTTGAGTTAAAGTTTCCCCATTAATATGAGCAAATGTTTCATATTGTTGAGCTAAAATCTCTCTGGTGTTGGCAATCACCTCTTCAGTTCCTCCAAACTGTTCTTTAAGACAATCCCAGAGTTCTTTGGCACTTTCACAATGTAAAAGGCCAGAGTATATCTCATTTGGGAGAGCCATTGCCAACATAGAGAATGCTTTTGCATCTAGCTCAAGTTTTAGGAAATCATCATCTGTATATTCTTTAGGGTCCTTAGGGACCTTAACATTAGTTTCAAGATTAACATTTACTGGTTTGTGAGGACCATATATCACAGATCTCCAACAACCTGTGTTGGTTTGTGACAAGGTATGTGCCATTCTCTTTTGCCATATGTTGTATTCATTTCTAACAAGCATGGCAGGTTTAGTGGCAGAACCAGTATTATGTGGATCCATTTTAAAGAGTATAGATTTGTCAGATGACTCTTTTAAGTGATGGATGTTGATAAAAAGTGAACTTTTGATCTTTTTATTGAGTATCAATAAGAGCTTTGTGTCTGATTCTCAATTTGTTAGATTGATATGTGATCAGATAAACCAATGCTCTGATACCAATTGTTGGGATCAGTTTGCTCTTTTTGCTAAGTAAGAACTTGCTATCTTGACACTTAAGTGTTTAGCAAACCTTGTAAATCAGATTATAAGCACAGCGGAATGTATAAGTTAAAGCAACACTTTTTATACTAAGGAAGAGTTATTACTCCCCCTTGATGATTGAAACTAATAAATGACAAGTATTTATTATGAATCTTAAGCAGTAAATGAGAATTAGATACTTAGACAGATTCACAATAAATACTGAAATGGAATAGAACAGTGATAGTGTTTGAAGGATTTTTCTATTAAAAATCAATGTCTAAAATAGAAGGTTGAAGCCTCCTATTTATAGACGTTTACATACATGTATCTTGCCCAAAAAGCAAGTACAGAAACAACAGAAACAAGTTGCACAAGTTGCAACATTGAAACAAACAAATACAGCTAAAAGTAATAATAAACAATAAACTACTGATGCAAAAGGCGGTGGAAAATATCTGATGCTAAGTGCTGATGAATGACAAACTACTGATGAGTAGTTTGTCTTCAGTACTTCTGAAGTGAACTTGTCTGGTTTGGACTTCAGAACTTCTGATGAAGTTTCTTCTTCAGCACTTCTCTTATCTTCTCTTCAGCAGTTCTTTGTTTTCTTTTCAGTACTTCTATACTTAGCCAAAATGACAGAAGTGAATTAGACTAAGGTTTCCAAAAGTGGTTTCACCAATCCTCTTTGTCCTAACACACGGTCCTCTACAAAGAAGGGGTGACCTCCTTTATATAGGGAGTGCATGAGCCAAACATCACTAACCCATAACCATGACGGTGGGCTTGGGCCCAGGTTATGGGCTTGCCTCCCTTCGGCCCATAGAGTGAGTACAATATCACGTGGTAATTAATGCTGACGTGAGAGAAAGAATGTAACGCCCTGCCACAAATCCATGTGGTGAGATATGGTTGGACCCAGACGGGCGCTTTCTCTGACATGACATGTTTGACATTCGGGTGGCGTCTGACGTGACATTTGGACAATAGCAGGAGGACATGCGCGTACAGTACTCTGACGGGTACTGTACATAGCATGGTGGAAGCATGGAGGCTGTTACATCACTGTTCCCTATCAAGGGTTGTTGGACCACCCCTGACATGTTTTTGTCTTCTGATTGGCGCAACATGCGCCCTTAATCTGATTGAATTTTCCTAACTTATGATCATCCGTACATACATGTACTTGAAGATGATGTTTCCTGATTGTCCCGCGCATATGATAACGCGCAGAGATTCCTTTATGTTGGTGATGTCTGACCCTTGAATTGTTCCGCGAAGCTGGTATTTTCACAAGATCTGCTCCGTGGAGATATTGGAGTTGATGTTTTTATGGGTTAGGGTCGTAACCCTGCGCTAGGGTTTGGGACCCTATCCCTTCAAACATCCTAATATATAAGAGATAAAACACACTAATATAATCCAGAAAAAAAAAACATACATTAAAACTGACAAAATCAATGACAAAATAAATGAAATATATGAACCTTTATAAACTTATTTTGAAACTTTAATGCAAAATCTGGAACGAAAATGGAATGTTGGATTGAATATATAAACTTTAAACTTTTAATTAAAAGCAATGAGGAAAAAGATGACGGAGTGAACTATGTAAATAAGTATAAATAGCTCAAGAGAAAGTATACGATACATATCTACCCTAACATGAGAAGTGTAGGAAGTCACCAAATCATGCCACATGTCGACTATGGTTAAGTCCAAAAAACTCAATCGTGGTTGATTAAAAGAGTAATTTAGACTTTTTTCTTTCGATAACCTCTGATTCAAATTCAAATGAAATTCGATTATTTATATGCGACAATCCAGTTTATAAGAAATTCAGATTCAATTCAGGTTCGATTAATTATTTTCGATATTCAATTGAAATTTTTTAACGATTAGTTATTCAGATTTAATTCATGTACAAATTCATACATGTGACCATAAGAAAGATGATTCAAAGATGTATAGTGACCAAAAGAGGAAGAAATAACCAGATCTATGGAAAAAGATGAAGGTTCTATGATGAAAAGTGCTCATGTAAAGGAAACATATCTTGTTAGTTATTATCATAAAATAAAGCATTGAATAAGGTGCTTGTTAGTTATTATTTTAAAGTTTGGTTGATTGCATTTATTTTTAATCCCAAACAATATCACAAAACAACACCCAACATCGACAAGCAGTACCGACCAACTGCAGTTTGTTTTGTGTCATTCAACAACATCGACAACCATCTTTCATCTTCCCCGCCATATTTTCCTAAAGCTGCGTTTAAACAAAACACACTCAATCAAACGTGCGTTTAAACAAAACGCATTCAATCAAATGTGCGTTTAAACAAAACGCACTCAATCACAAAACCGTGCGTTTATAAACGAATGGACGTGCATTTATAGTGAAGGGCAAATGATAACATCCAATTAAGAAAATACAGAGGGAGAGGGGGAATTGAAACAGAGGATCTTCATTACATTTCATTTCCAAAGTTGCAACATCTCTTAATTTGGAAGTTGAGATGTTGAAACAGAGATGTGCCTATCCAAGCATGATCGTCCTTATTCACAAGCATGGTTGTGATCAGGAATAAGCATGGTTATACTTGGGTGTGGCATGATCGTGCTTATTCACAAGCATGGTTGTGCTTAGAAATGAACATGGTTATGTTTTTGGTTTTATGATTTCAAAAGTGCATTTATATATACATGGCTATTTTATAAACATGCGTTTATATATACATGGGTATTTACAATGTGCGTTTCAAGGCATGTGCGTTTAAATTCTACATCAAGTGCGTCTAAACATTTACAACGCGTGTTTCAAATAATGAACATACGTTTAAAACACTTTGTTATCACCAACTTCGTCTTCTTCATCTGCAACTTCTTGTTAACCTAATTTTTATGTTTAATCCTTCTTCTTGAAATACAATCGAAAGTATTTGTCAATTAATACGAGCGTTTATTCATAATCCTATGTTTTTCGTATGATTAATCGTCCTAGTATAATCCCCTGTTTTTCTGATTTTTATATTCAAATACTGATCTTATGTTTTCGTTCAATGTAATAAATTGTTTTTTGTTATTTTGATAATGTAATCATTCAGAATGTTTAATTGAGTTGAAATGATGAAAAATCAGATTCTGATTTAAGTATGTTGTTTCGATTTTAAAAAGTTTTGAATGTTTTTCCTAATTTACCCTTGGTTTGTTTAAGCCGACCATGATTAAGGTTGATAATTACCATCATGCCACCTCCTATATCTAATGGCTGAGAATGCTTCCTATGCTTCTCACGTTAAGGAAGATATGTACGTTATCTCTTCCCATAGCTCAATTTATTCACAAGAACTCAGGCAGCCTATGCTGGTTCAGGAATCTGAGATACATCCTAGAAGTCCTGAGTTTTCATCCCAAATTTTCATAAAAAGCCCTAGATTTCAGAATATTTGTATCAAAATGACTAAGGTGCTGTTTGTTTTTGAAGAGGTAAAAGGTCTGCGGTTTGCTGACCACATCTGCAGACATCTGCAGAAGAAGAGTTGGACCAAAGGTCTACAGTCTGCAAGAAGAAGACTGCTTGTTTATTAACGTCTGAAGCGAAACCTAAAACAATAACCCACCATAACCATAACCAACCACAACATACCTTAACCTTTTCAATCCCATCATCCCCTAAAGCTAAAAAAACATAACCTTTTCAATACCCATTAGATCAAACACAATTTTTATCAAACTAAACACACAAAACAACCAATTGTATAGTACCTTCATCGAAATTCAACAAAAAATCCCAAAATTGAAGTAACATATGCGCCTGTTGTTTGCCATAGTAAACGTTTGTGACTTGTGAGAACTAGCAATTGTGCATTTAACCTCCCTTTTAGGTTAGGTTTGCAGTTCAATATCGGTTCAGTGGTAGAATGATATAAAAATAACAGAACGAATACACCTTGACAATTTGAATATCATAGACACACTTAAAATGTTTAAAACACATCATTAACTTTGTCATGTAAAATTACTTCCTCTTTCCATAAAATTCCACGTTTTACTTCACTTATCAACTTCAGGATTTACATATCTTAACTACATCTTGGAGACACACAACCTAAAAAACATGAAAAACAGAAACGAGGACAGAGTGGGAAGAGGGAGCATGGGTGACGGCGGCAGTGGGGAAGGAGGAGCAGGGGGCGACGACTGGTGGGGAAGGAGGAGCAGGGGGCGACGACGGGTGAGGAAGGAGGAGCAGGGGTGACGGCGTTGGTGGGGAAGGAGGAGCAGGGTGGCGGGGGTAGAGGAGAGGAGGGAAGAACAAGATGAAGGAGTGAGGAGGAGGAAGAAGAAGGAGTGAGGAGGGAAGGAGGAGGAGGAGATGATTTGAGAAGAAGAAGCTGTTGTATGTGTTGTTTTGTGTTATGTGGGTGAGAAGAGGTAAAAAGAGGTGGGTTTGGGTCTGCAGGAAGAAGAGGAAGGACATATGTTTTTAAGTGATATGTCTTCTAAAAAACAAACAAGCTGCTCGCCACTTATGTCTGCTCGCGTCTGCACGGCGCAGACATAAGTGGTCAGAAGCACTTCTCTTAAGAAAACAAGCACCACATAAGTGGCTCACTAGTTAAGACTTATGGGTTATAACATAGAGGTTTGGTGTTCAAACCTTGTAAATGACATTCTTTTAAATCAAATTCTATATTTTAAACACAACAGATTTCTAGCTAAACTTATCATATTTTACTAAATAGATACATGTGACTAAGTAGCTAAATGGTTAAGTCTTTTGGATTATAACAATAAGGTCACATATTGAAAACTTGTCATCAAAGTTTATTTTTAATTGATGTTTTATTTATTTAAGCCTATATTTAATGTTTTATTTACTTATTAGTTTATCTTTCGGGAGCGTTATAGGATAAACAAATCTAATATTAAGTAACAAAATGCGTGTACTATAAAAGGAATAGACCGTTTTCTAGATTATTATAATTTTTTTCATCATGATGATGACGACGACGGTAGGTGATTCTAATGTGTTAAGTGAGCATATGTTAATGATTGACATACCGGTTTAATTTTCACTGAATAAAACAATCAATATGTTAGTAGTGAAGATCAATTTTAAAGATAAATAAACATGATCAAATTGCTATCGACTAAAAAGATTGTAGAATAATAACTTTTCATGTCTTCAGAATATTTTCTCTACTTATATATAATTTAAGTATATATTTCATTTATCACCACATAAAAAAGTACGGGGTTTTTTTTATATAGAATTGTGGTACCCGTTCAAAAGATAATAAAACGCTTGTTAATTTGATGTATTTTTTTTAAAAGTCGTATAAGAAGTTATTAATGTTAAAAAATCGGGGGGGGGGGGGGGGGTGAGTGCATGTGCCATGCCATACATATGAGAGAGAAACAATAACTTAATAGTTTTGGAGGGAAATTAAGGAAAGGGTTGACCTCATTAAGTGTCATGTGTCCCACACATTATATATATATATATATATATATATATATTATATATATATATATATAGGAATTGGCTCAAATGAGAACCTTTTGTCAAATTGAGATCTGAGAGAACCATTCTGGACCACACATTTCTCTAAGGCAAAAAAAAAGTTTTCTTTTTTCTTTAATCGCTGCTTTTTATGCAAGAATTTTTTTTTGTTTTTTTTTCAATATATACATGTGTATAATGACACATATGTATAATGCAATATACACATATGTATAACTGAAATATACACATATATATAAATAATTTTTTTTAAAAAAAATTCAAAAAATTTCTAGCATAAAGATGTGCGATTAAAGCAAAATAATAATAATAATAATAATAATAATAATAATAATAATAATTTTTGTCTTTATATGAAATGTGTGGTCTAGAATGATTCTCTCAGTTCTCAAATAGAGGTTGGTTCTCTTAGGATCCATACCATATATATATATATATATATATATATAGTATGAGTATATACAAGAAACCTTAGTTAGATGGTAAACTCTAGAAACCCAACATGTGGCTACAATCAAGCCACATCATCACACTCAAAAACCAATTTAATAATGTCATAAGGGTAGTGAGGTAATTTTACCATTCCAATTAATTCAACCACCTATCAATCTTCACACCTCCCATAATAATATCAAGTACAATCTCTCTCTCTCTCTTCCCTTTCTTTCTCTGATTTAATTTCATCTCTTTATAGTTTCAACTCAAATTCCATTTTGAATTTATATTACTTCAATTTTATCTTCATTTTTATCATTCTTCTCTCCATCATTTTTTACAACCCACTTCAAACGCCGATGAAGAATGAAAATACGAACCTTATCAACAGTTTTTTTAGACGCCGTTCACCGGAAATCGAAGTCTTCCCCAACACCACAATCACCACCATTCCCCACTGTGAACCACCAGGTCACCACCGTCTGGAAACCCCTTCAATTTACTGAGAGCAGCCGCCACCACTATAAGCCTTTGAACCCATCACCCTAATCATCATCGAGCACCACTATCGCCTGCCTTCCTGACCTCCGTCGTCTGTCTTTACGTTTGGAATAGATCTGTCCCGATTGGAATAGATCTGTCCCGATTGGTAGTAGGAGAGAGTGGGTGTGGTTGGTGTCTTGGTGGGGGGGCTTGGCCGGAGCATCGCCGGAGAAGGAGGAGGAGGAGGGACCACCGTCATCAACGCCTCCGTCTTCCACCGGCAACCGCATCATTAATTCCCGGGAGTGGTAACAAAGGTTAGATGAAACGCAAAGTCTTTTCTTCTTGGATTTGAGTAATGAGATAAACAAATGGTCTGATGCTTTCATTCAATTTCATTAATAAGTAATTAAAATATTGATTATTATTTATTATTAAAGTATTAACAAGCAATAAAGTACACACAAAAAGAGCAGAAAAAAATATATGAAAAATGAATAAATTAAAGAAAAAAGGATGAAGAAAGTGAAGGTTCGATATCGATTCAATGTAAAAGAAAGTGGGTTTGGTCAAGATTCAAGAAAGGAATTATCTTTTTTTTTTATCTAAATCACGGGAAGTTGTAAGTTTATTTTATTTTGTTTAATGTATATTTAATTATTAAAACACTCCGACATTGATTTTTTTAGTAAGTCAGATCTGACCATGGCAAGTGATAGGAAAGGCGACATTGGTCAAGTGTTTGAGTCATGAAGAAAGTTTACACGATAGGTTTTGATCGTAATAATTGTGTTTGTTAACACATGTTCACATTTGGGCCCTGACTAACACATGTTACTCCTGTTTAGCATGTTAGATGATGAGTTGATCACACCGGTTAATATCTCATCTATTGTTTCGCAGTTGATAACGAAGACCCCACTGGTTAACATATGTTAACAAACGAAGTCGAAGGAAGCCGAGAAAAATATGTAGAAAAACTTTTTAATAACGTTTTCTTTTTTGTACTCAATGTATAGAGTTACTAGATTTATTTTGTTAAAGTGGTTAATAGTTTGTAATGATACTTTGTAATAACGTGTGTTAATAGTTTGTGTGCTTTATTTCTCAGTAAACTTATGATGTGAAAACTATAGGGGTAAGCAAGACAACAAAAAGGCTGACAAAATAAACACAAGTTTAACATATGTTACCAAATAACACATGTTAACCTGTTATGCAACATTAACACATGTTAACCATCCATGCAGTTCATTTGAATGTCATGGGTAAGTTTTTGTGGGGTTCAATAGTTTGTTACTAAAATAACACATGCAACATTAACACATGTTACCCTTTACATGCAGTTCATATGAATGTCTTGGGGTAGGTTTATCTCTTGTTCAATAGTTTTTAATGATAGTTTGTAATAATACGTGTTACCAAATAACACGTGTTAACCTAATGTGTGTTAATAGTTTGTATGTTATGTTTACTTATTTCTTTTGTAAACTTATGAAGTGAAAACAGGAGTTGTAAGAAAGACAAAAAGGTTGACAAATGATACAGGTTAGATAACACATGTTAGCCCTTTATGACCAACTAACACATGTTAACCTTCCATGTAGTTCATTTGAATGTCATCGGTAGGTTTTTGTGTGGTTCAATAGTTTGTAATGATACTTTGTAATAACGTGTGTTAATAGTTTGTGTGCTTTATTTTCTCAGTAAACTTATGAAGTGAAAACTATAGGGGTATATGGGGGCAACAGGTTTAACATATGTTACCACACCACTCATACTAAGAAATGTTAGATCTTCTCATGGGTATATGGGGGCAACATGTTTAACTTTTATCAGATTAGATTAACACATGTTAGTCCTTTATGACCAGCTAACACATGTTACCCTCGTATGCAACATTACCACATTATTTGTACTTGCCCCATTATAATAATATTTCTTAAAATAAAAAGTAGGAGAGAGGAGAGAGAATGGTGATGTTTGAAACATTATAATAATATTTTCTTAAAGAAAAAGTAGGAGAGAGGATAGAGAATGGTGATGTATGAAACATTATAATAGTTTGTATATTTTATTTCTCAGTAAACTTATGAAGTAAAAACTATAGTGGTAAGCAAGATAAAAAAAGGGCTGACATTAAATACAAGTTTAATTAATGTTACCAAATAACATATGTTAACCTCTCGTGCAACATTAACAAATGTTACTCTTTTACATGCAGTTCATATAAATGTCTTGGGTAGGTTTATCTCTTGTTCAATAGTTTGTAATGATACTTTGTAATAACACGTGTTACCAAATAACATGTGTTAACCTATTATGACACGTCTTAATAATGTGTGTTAATAGTTTGTATGCTATGTTTACTTATTTCTTTTGTAAACTTATGAAGTGAAAACAGGATTGGTAAGAAAGACAAAAATGTTGACAAATGATACAGGTTTAACATATGTTACCACACCACTCATACTAACAAATGTTAGATATTCTCATGGGTATATGGGGGCAATAGCTAGGTTTAACTTTATCAGATTAGATAACACATGTTAGCCCTTTATGACCAACTAATACATGTTACCCTCGTTTGCAACGTTAACACGTTATTTGTACTTGCCCCATTATAATAATATTTTCTTAAACAAAAAGTAGGAGAGAGGATGTGACATGATCCATTATAATAATATTTTCTTAAACAAAAAGTAGGAGAGATGAGAGAGATGGTGTGACATGACCCATTATAATAATATTTTCTTTATCAGATTAGATAACACATGTTAGCCCTTTTTGACCAACTAACACATGTTACCCTCGTATGCAACATTAACACATTATTTGTACTTGCCCCATTATAATAATATTTTCTTAAACTAAAAGTAGGAGAGAGGGTGTGACATGACCCATTATAATAATATTTTATTAAACAAAAAGTAGGAGAGATGAGAGAGATTGTGTGACATGACCTATTATAATAATATTATAAATATGAAAAGAAAGAGGAAGGAGGAGAGAGAGGAGAGAGAATGTGTCATAACTTTTCTGAAAAATGTGCCATGACTTGTGATATGATAGAGAAAGAGTGTGTCTTACACACATATTTCTCTTCCCAAACTACCCTTGCATGTCCTTTTGAGCATTAAAATAATATTATATCTAACATCAAGTACAAAGAATGAATCCTATCCATTGATCTAAAGAGATGGATGGTCTAGATGGAGTTTCCAAGGTTTACCATCTAAGGGTGGGTTTCCATTATATCCCTTCCCTATATATATATATATATATATATATATATATATATATATATATATATATATATATATATATATATATATATATTGTGACACCCGCCACTTAGCCAAGTCAAAATCCGTACACTATCTAGTCAACGTTTAATTTTACATGCATTATTCATGACATTTTATATGCACAAGTCCCCCAAGATAGTCTAGCAATGTCCGAACAAGTATAATTTCACCCGTATCAACGAGTCTTGGTGACATAAGTCTATATGCTTACAAGAGATCCTTCGAAATCATGTATCGATGCCCATTTATTTTATAACACAATGGGAAACATCATGGATTTTTATTGTATAAAGCCTAGTATTTATTTAACTAGTATACTTACACATATGTAAATATGTGTACACGACACTCACACACATATATATATATATGAACATGCAAGTGTATTTATAACTAGCACAACATATTCTTTTTGTTCCATGAACTAACTAGTTCTTTTATAAACTTCACCATTTTTGGTGAAACAAGTGATCAACACTAGTATTTATGAAAACTATTAGCCAAAGAATGATCACCACCACTTAGTTTAATGTCTTACTTTTTTTTTAAACACTTTGAACATAATCAATATAGTGTCATGTCTTAATATTCTTTCTAAGACTATTAAATACAAAGATTTAGTGGTTTAACTATATAAGGTAATATTCCTTAAACACCAAGATCAAGAATGTTGGATTACCCAATTTACTAAAGCTCACTTTTCCTTCCCCTTTCCTCTCTTTTTCGGCCGAAGACCCACCCCCCATGCCTTACAATTTTTTTTTTCCATTTCAACACATGCTTGTTTAGACCTCTAAGAATTCCCATGTATTGTCACATTAACTTTAGTCATGTTAAGTTAAACATCATCATGGAGGAGTAGTCAACCTGAAGATGTGATTAAAGACCCATGATATGCTAATAAGATTTGGGTCAAAAGCAAGATCATTAGCCATACATAGTAAGATTCCTTAATCATCAAGAACCATGAAAGATCATTACCACATTTGGAGACACCTCCCTTTCCTTGCACCACTCCAAACAGTCACCCCACCCCTAACCCTAAGTGCCCTCTAATTTTTTTTTTTTTAATCTAAGTCAACCCCTATATTAACATGTGTAGATTAGTTCCATAAGTTGACTCCATGTAGTGTCACTCATGCTTGGAATCTTGCCAACATAATCAACAGATTAGTGACTTCTTAAAGGTTGATTTGGATCTTGGATATGCTAGAAGGATATGGAAAACTTGGAGATTTCTAACCATATTAGGAAGTATTCGCTAATCACCTAAATCCATAATAGTTGACTTACCCTAAGTGTTAATCACTTTCCTTGAGCCTTCTCATTCCCACCTCTATATAAGGAGGCCTTGGGTGCTCATTTCATCACACCACAACTCTTCCTTGATCTCCCTCTCCACTCGCAACACACACAAACACCACACAAGCTTAGGAGCAACCAAGGAAGTGCTAATATTTTGCTTCCCATCTTGGATCCACTAGGAGGTATACACCTTAACTTAGTTATTCTTTACTTTATTGATCATCACATGGTTCACCGTAGTTCCTAGTAATTATTTTCAATAAAACAACACCTTAGATGATAATGTGTGTATGCATGCATATGAATGTATGTGCGTGCGTGTATATGCATAAACATGTATGTATGCCTGACATACATGTACACATGCACATGTGTATATGTGTATGTATAGATGTATAATAAGCTAAGTATCATGTTACTTTACTAAGGTAGTAAAAACAAAGTCTATTTGTATACATACATATGCGTGCATGTATATATGTGATGTATGTGTAAATCAAACTCATAAGCATAAATAGAGATGTGTATGGACTAACAAGATGAATATGTATATGGGTATGCATGTACAAGTGTAGATCCCATAGACATCCCTATATATGGTTGTGTGTGGAAATACACATATATATAGACACAAGTATAGATGTATGCATGAGTAGGTATGAACACAAGTGTATATGATTATTTGAGTATAGATCAATGTGTTTAGGAACTAAATAGCTCTTTTTCAAGGAAACATATACTTAATGAAAAAGTATTAAATGTTGGGAAAATAAGATCTATTTTATACAAACTATTATTTCCAAGCAATATATAGTTGTCACCAAGAAAAGCTAAACTAGTATACCACTAAGGATCGGGTGAACCACGAGTACCAAAGATCACATATTTGTATGAATCCAAGGTACCATGTATGTATATAGGACGAGATATCTAGTTGTTGGACATACACTTTTGCTAGACTACACACGGACTTGAGGTGACTTCTCACAGCCCCTTTTTACTATTTTATGTTTTGGGGAAAAGAATGCATCATTACTCGTTTTTAGAATGAATTCCTAGTCGACCCGTGTACATGAGACGATGTGTATAAGAGTACTCGCTAAAGTCCTCGTATATTAGTTTATCATAACTATTAACTATGGATATAGCCAGAAACGCATGAATATATCTATTGGATTGACACCCCCACTCTCGGTTAGTCGTTCTAACTGGTGTATATGATATATGAGAGTGCTTGCTTTTCTTTTATGACGATTCATTGCATTGATATGCAATGTGCGAGGCACCACTTGTCGAGGCTTGGTTATGAACTCATGATGGTTTATCATCATTGCTACTAGCTAGGCAATGATGGGTCATTCAAGGAATTCATTAAACTTTTCATTTTACAAAACCCGTGAACACACCAACATTTTGTTGACAAAGTTTTCATGCATGTTTTTCAGGTAACTAAAATCATGGATGGAACCTGGGATATGATTGGGCTTACATTTACGACCACCATACAACATGTCTTTAAAACTTTTGATCCCGCAAAGGGTTTTAAACTGTATCTCGTGAAACTTGTTGTCATTGAACACGTGTGGTACTTTTATAAATAAATAAATATGAATGTTTGCTCATATCTTGTGCTTGAGAACCTTTCGTGGTTACACCTCGTTTTTCCGCCTAGGCGGGGTGTGACAGATTGGTACCAGAGCCCAAGGTTATAACGAACTAGTTTTCTCTAAAAACTAAACTATAACTACAATGGTTTTTAAACGAAAAGTTTTCCTTGCATGAAAAATGTTTTCATCACGATGCACTGCCCAAGTTCCATGCCCTTTTTCTACGTTGCATTCACGCGAGTGTAGCACATGAGTTCTTAACGCTTATCGATGTGTATATGTGTACTTTGGATTTTGACAGGATGATGGCTACCCCTACCTATGTGATTGTTTTTTCAGATTCAGAGGATGATTCCTCTGTAGTTCCCGAGACTTCTAGTGATAGCAACATTGCCGGTTATTTTGTGGATTCGGAGCCCGAGGAGGATGAGTATGTAGACGTTGTAGGAGATAGCGTGCCATTAGGTCCCATCGTGTCGGATGATGAACCTGACGTTCCTGTCGTTGAGGCTCAGGGCGATGCTGCGGATACCGCTGTCCCAGCCCCTGTGGCTGTGAAGCCGCCAGCTGTGCTCCCACGTGTAGTGGAGCCACCCGCCGATGTGCCAGAGTCTTCCCGCTCTCGTCGCCCGTTTCTTGGTGGTATGCGCACTGTATGCCCCGCCAGGAAGCGTGTGCGTAGGCCCCAGCTCGTGGAGCCTATGGCACCAGCCCAGCCTAGCCATGCTGCTAAGTCTTCTGAGTCCCCTCGGAAGAAATTACTTAGGAGGTCCCAGGACCGCAAGCGGACCTTCCTACCTAATGTAGCAGGATACTTGGCCCAAAGCGACGAGGATTTCGACGACGACATCTTTATTACTGCGCATGGTGTCGAGTCCTCCCAGCCCCCGGCTGACCCTCCTGCCCCCGGTCCCCTTGGTACCTTACCTATGCATCGCACCCTTGTTGGGTCTGCTGACCTGGAGAAGAACAGATGATTGGAAAGCCAAAATACACTACAAATTGATCCTTAATAAAAAACAGCATTTACACATTACTTCTCCCAAAAGACTGTTGACTCTAACATCTGCTGTACCCTAACAACTACTAGAACAAAGGTTTTATAGAGAACAACTGCTGATCAAAGGTCTGATGAAGAACAACTGCTGATCAAAGTACTTAAGACTAGAGGTCTGTTGGAGCCAACAACACTTAGGCTACAATAGATGATTCAAGACCATCAGAGGTTTACTTATCAGCTGTTTACTTATCAGTGGTTTCCAATGTAACAGTGATTGTATCATCAGATGTTTTATGTTGTTATTCTGTTAGAGGTCACTGTCTTAGGCGACGTCAGCCTAGGTCATTAGTAGTTTAGATTGTCTATAAATAGAACAGTGCATGTACTGTTCTATTCATCACTTAAAACATTCTCTTAGACAAACTTACACGAGTGACCAGGCTGAGGGGGAGTAATTGTAAATCGTTTGTAATCATTCAATCATATATGAAAGCATTCGATTCTAAAACAATTATTCTCTTGTTTTGATTTATAGTTTATCATTCCACTGCACTTTCCATTTATAGTTGACTTCTTTCATCATTCATTTACTTAAACAATCAAAACAATCAAACTCAGATCCTAACAACCCTCCACTCGATGCGTGGCATGATTGGTACCCATGACGATCTGATCCGTGATCTTTGGAATCGTACGAATGCGATGGAGACCGATGCACACGTTGAGGGTTCTGCGATGGCCACCATCATCGAGCACCTCACTACTTTTTGAGCTCGATTGGAGGAGGCTGAGCGTGGGCGTGCGGATGCGTGGAGACGTTTAGATATCCTCGATTAGAGGATGGGTGAGTTGGACCATGGGATGAGGGCTGCCCTATCTGCCTTAGTTGCTATTTTCCCTCCACTTCCCCAGTAGTTAGGCTTTAGCTGTGATAGATGTAGCTTTTGATACCTAACCTAACCTATGGTAGTATCTTTTGGGTCATTTCATTATATGGTTTGGGTTGTAGCGATCTACTTATTTTGTATCATTATCACAAACCGATGTACTAAAAGCAAAAAGAATTAATGAAATGACGATGTTATGTTTTATTTATGTCTCTTTACTATTATCTGTTTATGCCATGGTTTAGTTAGTTATTCTTGATATATGATTATACGTGTATGCATTGCGGCTATTATATTCACCGGTTGGGTGAAAACGCTTGTTACGGGAATCGTAATGTCCATGGTTGTTCATTCAAGCGCACATGATTGACAATATTTTCAATAAATATGTGTCTCATTCTTTTATATCTTTTATGATAGAAAGAAGTCATGCCGCCTCGAAAGAACAACCGCAATACCGAGGACAACACATTCCCAACCACGTTCGAAGAGCTAGCCCGCGTGATTGCGCAAGCTATTACGTAGCACAACGCTAATCGCACAGACTCCAGTGGTGGATTTGGAGGAAATGGCAGGCGAAGGACGAGTGACAACGACACTGGTAAAATATCGATTCGCTATGCTCCCTATGACCTTGTGATCACTACTGTTGTTGAAGATGTTTCATTATCTATGACACAGACGGTGAGAACATGGTTCATGGCTGTTTCTACAAGACATTCATGGCTTGTAAACCATGGAGTTTCTGTGGAACGGAAGGAGCGATTGGTATTTGTCATTGGATCGAGAAAATGGAATCAGTTCTGGATATCAGTGGTTGTGCTGAAAACCAGAGAGTCAAGTACTCTACCTGCACCTTCCAGGAAGAGGCTTTGACTTGGTGGAATCTGCAAGTTCAGAATCTGGGAAGAGATGCTGCGTATGGTCTCTCATGGAGCGATTTGAAGTCCATGCTGATGGAGAAGTACTGCCCCCGTAGTGAGCCGCAGAAGCTTAAGTGAGAGTTTTGGGATCTGACGATGTCTGGAGCGGAGATTGCCGCCTGCACTACTCGTTTTCATGAGCTGTCACATCTAGTACCCCACATGGTCACTCCAGAATACAAACGGGTTGAAAGGTACATATGGGGTCTCTCCCTTAAGATTCGCAGTATGGTAACTGCTGCTGAACCCACCATCATTCAAGGAGCCGTCACCTTCGCACATAGTCTTATGGATGACACAGTGCGTATGGGCGCGTTGCTTAAGAAGAAGGTTGAGAAGAAAGGAACCGTGGGTAACAAAAGAAAGTGGTCGGATACCAAGAAAGGTAGAAATGGTGGAAATAGGTCTGACAAGAGACCGGAGTTGGTTCAGGCATTTGTTACAACCACTACTACTGCAGCCGAGCCCCACAAGAGGTATAGTGGGCCGCACCCACTTTGCAACAAATGTAACCACCATCATGTCGGGTCATGTGACAGTATTCGTTGTGACTACTGCAAAAGGATCGAGCATCAGACTTCCCACTGCCGTGCTAAAGCTGCTGGTAACCCTCCCGGGAAACCAGGATGCTTTGAGTGTGGTGCTGCGGATCACTTCAAGAAGGATTGCCCGAAGTTGAGAAACCAAGCTCGCGGTAGAGCTTTTGTGATTGGAGCTGGTGAAGCTCGTGAGGATCCCAATGTTGTCACCGGTACGTTCCTCGTTAACAACACTTATGCTTCCGTACTATTCGATACCGGTGCCAATTTAAGTTTTGTGTCGAACAACTTTAGAAAGACCCTTGAGGTAGGATCTAGTAAGTTAGGCACACGTTATACTATAGAATTGGCCAACGGTAAGGTTATTGAGTCGGAAGAAGTCGTTGAAGGAAGTACCCTAAACTTGGAAGATCATGTGTTTCCCATCGACTTACTACCCATCGAGTTGGGAAGTTTCGATGTGGTTGTTGGCATGGATTGGTTGTCGAAGAACCATGCGTAGATCGTGTGCCGAGAAAAGTTTGTCCGTATCCCTCTCCCCAGTGGTGAAGTTCTCTCGGTCAAAGGAGAGAATGGTCGAGCCACGGTACGGATTATATCTTGCATGAAAGCACAAAATTGCCTTCGCAAGGGCTATTGTGCCTTTCTAGCACATGTGACGGAGAAGAAGTCAAAGGAGCTGAAGATCAAAGACATCCCTGTCGTGAGAGATTTTCCGGAGGTCTTTCCTGAAGAGTGGCCATGATTACTGTAACACCCCAACCGATGGCGGAAACATCGGGATGTCACGTAGTGATGATTGTTCAGTAGCTCATGGTGAATAATGATTTCATTAAATGATTTAAATAATTTACATACAATGATTCTACAAGAATTCGTACATCAAATTGAATAAAACTATGCACATATCTTCAAGCAAATCTTCAAGCAAGTAGAACCTGAAACATGTTAAGTTGAAAATATTTTGGGTCAACAATTGTTGGTGAGAATTACATAGGTTTTTGAGAAATAGTTGATAACAATAGTTTGTACAACACTCAGGGTTGTATGATGATAGAGTATGATACCGACATGCAACAGTGCGTCTTTGTACAACATTCCCAGTTGTATGATGATAGAGTATGATGCAGACATGTAACAATGCGTCTTTGTACAACCAAACCTTGTGTCGACTGATGACTAACTCGCAAGTTAGTTAAATGTTATTACTGTTATCGATCATCCCTGAGTCTACGTGGGGGATGGGTTTGTCAGACCTATAGCGCTATAATCTAAACAGGCGGCTTGATCATTGTTAATGATTGTACTGTGTCTTTTTGTTACAGTCAAATGATAGAATGATGATGTAATTGAATCACAAGTAAATATGAGTAAATGATAGTATAAAATGTTTAAACATGTTTCACCCCGAAAATAGTGAAAATAGAGTAAAGGGGCTATGTAAACTCACCTTAGTGAAACGTTATCTCTTGAAAAATAGTGTGTTGCCCAATGTATCAAGTATCACCCTATAATGAGGTAATATATATGTCTAAGTCTACCAAGTCTATAAATGTATAAGTTTCTAGGGCTTCGAATTTGGGGATAATTGCTCGTTTGTTTATTATTAAAAATATTCGACAATAGAGAGAAATTTAGTAAATAAATAACCAAAAATCCCTTTTTATGAATTTTAAATTCTAAATGGCCCAATAATGTGTTTAAAGTATAAAAAATAATTTTTATAAAATTATTTTCTTTAAAATAGATTTTTAAATCTATTTATTACAAATTGCCAAAATTTAACTTTAATTTTCAAAAATACAAAAATTAAAGAATTATTATATTAAAAATCATATTTCTGATCTAAATATTTAAAAATAAATTGTATAAAATTTTGGTGCAAAAATAATAAAAATTGGATTTATTATGATTTAATTACGATTAAAACTAACAAAAATTGATTAAAAATATAAAATAAATGATTTTTCTGAATTAAAAATTATTTCAGTAAAGTTTAACATTGTATAAACATGGAATAATTTTTGTAGAATTTAATAAAGTTGTTTTGACATTTTAATGGATTTTTATAAATATAATAGTATAAAATTGATTTAATTATTATAAATATTAAATCAATTATTTTTAGAAAACTAAAAATTGTAAATAAATCCTTTAACTCAGATTTGAGAAATATAATTTTTTTAGAATTTATAAAAAGGTTTTGATATTTAAAAAGGAATTTATAAGATTTAAATGTAATATATGTATTTTATTTGTTTTGTTTAAAAACATGAAAATGAGTGGAAAAAGGGCGTCCCAAGCAGGAATCGAACCCGGGTAGTCATGGTTACAAGCAACAGTCACAACCACTTGGCCTAGGCCTGTGGTTGTGATATGTTCTGTTTTATATAAATTAAATATATTACACGAAAACAGTTTATCCCCAATTCAATATGCCATGAACCCTAGTTTCTGTAATAATTTGATTCACTCATCAATAGCCCAATTAATCATGGGGCTATTGATGAGTGATGGCCGGTAACTAAAACCCACAGAAACAATTGGACTTACAAGTTTGTTTTGAACACGAAAGCTCGGTCAAGTATAAAAGTCAAACTCGGGCTCGCGTAGAACAATCAGTGTGTAATAAAGAGAATTGGAGATAGAGAAAGGATTAATGGCGAGTTAGTAGTGCTCGCAGAGCATCAATTTATAGTGAAATCGTCTGGAACGATGAATTGGTAAGTTTGACCATGCCTTAAAGTTCATACGCGTATTTGATTAAAATTGGAAGGTTTATAATGGTGATTGGTGTATTACGCGTATTACTCCCTATCACGAGTCAACTACCCAGTTGTTAATTATAGATTAAATCAAAAAATATCAACAGAAGGCTTCCTTTGTTCGGCACCTAGGTGCAGCGAACCTGTAAGGCAAACAGACACAGAATAGCGAGGTGATAAAAGAATATTAAGTTCATAGAGAAACAAAAGCTTCGGGTGGCTCAGTTGGTGGTTTCATGTGTGTGTGTGGAGGATGGTCTCCGGTTCGATACCCGGCACAGGCAATCCATCCCCTTTTATTTTTAAAACAGGCAATAGGCTAGTGGGTCAAGGTTGTTGGGCCGAGTTCTGATCTGGGCTTGGGCCAACTACTTTGGGCTACAGTCTGAATGGGAAGAGAGGGGGGTTTGGGCTGCAGCTGGTTTGGGATAAATCAGTTACTAGTTTTCCCCTTTTTTTATTTTAGTTATTATTATTATTATCATTATTATATATATATATATATATATATATAGGCCAATTATAATCTGAAAACCACTCTGAGTTAAGAAAACTCATAAAACCTCATTGAGTGGCACACAATACTCCACATGTATACTTTTTAATTTGTCTTCAAGGGTAGTTTTGGTACATCAATTTTATGGTTTCTATTCTCCTGACACATTCATCCAAAAAGTCTCTCCCTTTCTATATTAAACAAACACCTTTCTCTCTCATTTCACATCTCCATTGATTAAATAAGTACATCTTTTCTCTCTATCTATCTATCTAAAACACCCAATTAACCTTCAATTCGATGTAGTTAATTCTATTGGGTTCACCTTTTACAATAGATTTGAAAGGAAAAGTTGTTGAGGGCTGGTTCACCGAGGAAAAGAGCAAGAAGGAGACCGATGAAGTCAGTCGTTCTCCTCCGCCTGTTGACAACCATCTCCCCCGCCCAGCTACCTTTCCAACACACTCACCGGTGGTTATTATGTTTAGATCTGAAACTGGCGGTAGCGACGATGTGGGCGACGGTGGTGTTGGTGATGGTTGGTGGTTGAAGGTTTGAAGGCGGAAGACGGTCGTGTTGGTGATGGCTGGTGCTTCAGACCCACAAAGGTGCTATTACGCCTTTTTGTTTTGTATTTTGCAAATCAAGGTGCTAGTAGAATCAAGAGACTTTGCTGAGAAAGAAAGATTTAAGCTTGCTCTGCTTTTTACGCGGAGGGGATGCTGGCGGCATTGTATTGTCCGGAGGAATTATGTCCCCAACTATGCAGGTTGTATCAGAAGGTGTAGTTTGACTTTTTTGGGTCAATGGACTAAAGTTTTTCTTCATAATTGTTGTTAAACATTTAATGCTAATGTTGTTTTTTTTAATATGTTTTTAAACATTTAATGTTTTTCTTCATAATTGTTGTTAAACATGTAATGCTTAAGCAAAATGGACGAAACCCCATGTGCATTTAATGTTGTTAAACCATTATGTCCCAAGGCAGAGATAAATATGGTTGTAAGATTGTTTTTTTTTCTTTTTAATTTAAAAAGTGTCATTTGGTTTGTAGGTTTTGTATTATAATTTGTTGTGTTTGTTTATGTGATTATGTGTAGATGCATTTGTTAAGTACTTTGAAAGTATGGAGACATTACGGACGGTGATAGTGCTCAGTCGGAACATGGGTTGGAAATGAAGTTTTTTATATGTTTTTTTATCTTTTTTTGTTTTGTATATCTTAGGTACAACATATGTTTTTTGTTGTTTGGATTCATAATTTGAATTTTTTTAGTGAGATAAATTTGTGAAAACACAAGTTTTTGTTTTTGGGTTATAATTTATTATATGTTTTTTAGTTATCTTGTTTCTGAAAACATCTGTTTTTGTTATTGGGTTATGATTTTATTATGTGTTTTTTTGTTAAATAAGTCATGAAAACATCTGTTTTTGTTACTGGGTTGTGATTTTATTATATGTTTTTTTGTGAGATAATTAGTGAAAACAACCGTTCCATAATTTATTATATGGTTTTTGTGAGATAAATCGTAAAAACATAAGTTTTTGTTCTTAGGTTATAATTTGTTATATGTTATTTGTGAAATAAGTTGTGAAAACATGTGTAAATCGTAAAATCATAGTTTGGTTTGTAATTCAAATTTGACTTTTGAATGTTAATAAAATACTATACATGATGCACAACTTTTAAGAAAGGAGAGAGGAGAGAGAAGAGATAAATAAGATAAGCACAACTTTTAAGAAAGGAGAGAGGAAAGAGAAGAGAGAAATAAGATAAGAGATAGAGAACAAGTTTTTCCTGGACAATTTTGCCCATTTGTACCTTTTGTGATAAACTTTTTTATTAAAATAATCTGAATAAATCACAACCATAGATCAAAGAGAATGGAGGGTTAAGATGAGGGTTTTCAAGGTTTTCTTAAGTGGAAGGGGTTTCCAAAATATCCTTCCCCTATATATATATATATATATATATATATAAATGTATGTATGAATAATTATAGGGGTTCGAAATATCTCCAAAAAGAAAATAATAATAAGGCTTGTCGTAGTAATTCGTAACGTACAATTTATTTAATGCGAAATGTTACAGTCTCCCCTACTTTTAGGAACTTCGTCCCGAAGTTAAGAGAAAACCAGGGTTACAATTGGTCAACTACTGAAAACCTTGATAAAATTTCACACTACCTTAACGTACCTGTAAATTCATGATTACGTTCCGGACCGTAATTACCAATTTACCTTACATTAGGGTTTTGCGTCCTTTTATGACTTTACCGATTGTTAAGCAGGTCTGATAGTTTCCGCCAGTCGTTAAGCAGGTGGTAGGGCCTCTCCCGACTGTTGGAAAGACATGATGACCTCTACCAATCGTTAAGCTGGTTGTTTGGTAGTTAACTAATTGATGTACAAGTAAGCAAGTATAGATATAGCAATTAGTTCACATTCAAACAAGCATGCACACAAATGTTATGATAATACTTGGATTTATTATTTGAATCAAAAGTGCAATACATGGAAATAAAGGGAAAGTAGACATTATTCAAATGGTAGGGCTTTAAGTAGCTGGAGGGTCTTGATTTCTGTTCAGTTTAGGGCATCGGTTACGGAAGTGATTTGGGTCTCCACATTCATAGCATTGACCATAGTTGTATTGATTAAGGTTAGCAGCTTGAGCAGGGTTGGTGGGTTGGTTGGCATTTGGATTTGGGGTCTCACGACATGTGTTGACCAGATGGCCATACCTTCCACAATTGGTGCATAAGCGACATGCTGAAGCAGTGGGATGATGTCGGTTGCAGGTATTACATAATGGGTGGTTTCCTGTATAAGGTTTCTTCTTAGAAGCTTGTGGAGTGAGGTTTGCATCAGGATCCCTGGTCTTACGTTTCTGCTTCTCAGTGGTTACCGCGGCTACAATACTTGTTTTATTGCCTTTCCGAACTAAGGTCCCGTTCTTTACGTGGTTATCAGTTAAGGTAGCTGCTAAACGTTTGGCTTCCTCCAAGGTGGCAGGATTCCTTCCCCACACCGTATCCTGGATTTGCATGGGCAGACCACCGATGTACTTCTCGATGGCTACCGGCAGGGGAGTGACTTTGTGAGGCAACAATAAGCTAAGCTCATGAAAGCGGGTGTTGTAGGCAAGGTTTTCCCCACTATCTTGAGCTAAGGTGTGGAACTCATCTTCAAGCTTCTTAACTTCATTGCGAGGACAAAACTCTTTCTTCATGACCTCCTTGACTTGGTCCCATGTCATAGCAAGAGCAACTTCGGCCCCACGAGTACGCTTTTCTTCATTCCACCATGTGAGTGCTCGTTTATGGAGAACACTCATGGCGTAACGAACCTTGAAGTTGTTGGGGCACTCACTGTTGATGAAGGTATTTTCAATACCCTCAAACCATTGGAGGAGTCCTGTAGCTCCTTCTTCACCACTAAACTTTGGAGGGTTACAAGAGTTGAAATGCTTAAGGGTGCAGGCTTGGGGTCCATTTCCATTGCCATTGCCGTTCCCGTTCCCGTTGTTGTGACCATTCCCGTTGCCGTTCAATTGGATGACCTGAGCGAGTAAATTGGGAACCAGAGTTGCGATTTGCTGCGCCATTTGTTGAGAAATGATCGCAGCCAGTTGAGCATCGACACCATTGTTGTTGTGGTTAGGAACTTGGTCATGGTTATGGTTGTCACCACCTTCTTCGTGGTTCTCACCATTGCTGTTGCGAGTGCTGCGACGTGGAGGCATGATCTGTAATAGACACAATGAAATGAATGAGATTATATAAGGAATGTAATCATTTATTCATTAATTAAAACGAATAAACGAAAACGTTGACTTATCAAAGATTCTAAATTCTAATAACATATGAAGACATGCTTTAGCCTATAAGTGAACACTCATCCCGAGAATTCCCAGGTAGGCATCCGGGTCCCTCGTCTGATTGGGATATATGCGCAATGCCAGCCTAGACAGAAGACTCAGAATACAGGCGTTCACCCTTCCGGATTGCACGTGTTCGTTATTAAAATCCAGAACTTCGACGAGATCTCAAGGTGGTTCAGGTTAAACCTGAGGGTTTTGCCTTATTAGTCTAAGAGTGAATCCAGTGATGGAGAGCAACCTTCTTGTAGGGATGAAAGTAGGGATATGAAGTAGGAGGAAGATAGAGAATAGCAAGAAAAAGAAGCAAGTACTGGTTAAATCCTGTGGTTATAGACTAGATTATTTCTCTAATAACCTAATTCCCTATAACCATGGCTCTGATACCAATCTGTAACACCCCAACCGATGGCGGAAACATCGGGATGTCACGTAGTGATGATTGTTCAGTAGCTCATGGTGAATAATGATTTCATTAAATGATTTAAATAATTTACATACAATGATTCTACAAGAATTCGTACATCAAATTGAATAAAACTATGCACATATCTTCAAGCAAATCTTCAAGCAAGTAGAACCTGAAACATGTTAAGTTGAAAATATTTTGGGTCAACAATTGTTGGTGAGAATTACATAGGTTTTTGAGAAATAGTTGATAACAATAGTTTGTACAACACTCAGGGTTGTATGATGATAGAGTATGATACCGACATGCAACAGTGCGTCTTTGTACAACATTCCCAGTTGTATGATGATAGAGTATGATGCAGACATGTAACAATGCGTCTTTGTACAACCAAACCTTGTGTCGACTGATGACTAACTCGCAAGTTAGTTAAATGTTATTACTGTTATCGATCATCCCTGAGTCTACGTGGGGGATGGGTTTGTCAGACCTATAGCGCTATAATCTAAACAGGCGGCTTGATCATTGTTAATGATTGTACTGTGTCTTTTTGTTACAGTCAAATGATAGAATGATGATGTAATTGAATCACAAGTAAATATGAGTAAATGATAGTATAAAATGTTTAAACATGTTTCACCCCGAAAATAGTGAAAATAGAGTAAAGGGGCTATGTAAACTCACCTTAGTGAAACGTTATCTCTTGAAAAATAGTGTGTTGCCCAATGTATCAAGTATCACCCTATAATGAGGTAATATATATGTCTAAGTCTACCAAGTCTATAAATGTATAAGTTTCTAGGGCTTCGAATTTGGGGATAATTGCTCGTTTGTTTATTATTAAAAATATTCGACAATAGAGAGAAATTTAGTAAATAAATAACCAAAAATCCTTTTTATGAATTTTAAATTCTAAATGGCCCAATAATGTGTTTAAAGTATAAAAAATAATTTTTATAAAATTATTTTCTTTAAAATAGATTTTTAAATCTATTTATTACAAATTGCCAAAATTTAACTTTAATTTTCAAAAATACAAAAATTAAAGAATTATTATATTAAAAATCATATTTCTGATCTAAATATTTAAAAATAAATTGTATAAAATTTTGGTGCAAAAATAATAAAAATTGGATTTATTATGATTTAATTACGATTAAAACTAACAAAAATTGATTAAAAATATAAAATAAATGATTTTTCTGAATTAAAAATTATTTCAGTAAAGTTTAACATTGTATAAACATGGAATAATTTTTGTAGAATTTAATAAAGTTGTTTTGACATTTTAATGGATTTTTATAAATATAATAGTATAAAATTGATTTAATTATTATAAATATTAAATCAATTATTTTTAGAAAACTAAAAATTGTAAATAAATCCTTTAACTCAGATTTGAGAAATATAATTTTTTTAGAATTTATAAAAAGGTTTTGATATTTAAAAAGGAATTTATAAGATTTAAATGTAATATATGTATTTTATTTGTTTTGTTTAAAAACATGAAAATGAGTGGAAAAAGGGCGTCCCAAGCAGGAATCGAACCCGGGTAGTCATGGTTACAAGCAACAGTCACAACCACTTGGCCTAGGCCTGTGGTTGTGATATGTTCTGTTTTATATAAATTAAATATATTACACGAAAACAGTTTATCCCCAATTCAATATGCCATGAACCCTAGTTTCTGTAATAATTTGATTCACTCATCAATAGCCCAATTAATCATGGGGCTATTGATGAGTGATGGCCGGTAACTAAAACCCACAGAAACAATTGGACTTACAAGTTTGTTTTGAACACGAAAGCTCGGTCAAGTATAAAAGTCAAACTCGGGCTCGCGTAGAACAATCAGTGTGTAATAAAGAGAATTGGAGATAGAGAAAGGATTAATGGCGAGTTAGTAGTGCTCGCAGAGCATCAATTTATAGTGAAATCGTCTGGAACGATGAATTGGTAAGTTTGACCATGCCTTAAAGTTCATACGCGTATTTGATTAAAATTGGAAGGTTTATAATGTGATTGGTGTATTACGCGTATTACTCCCTATCACGAGTCAACTACCCAGTTGTTAATTATAGATTAAATCAAAAAATATCAACAGAAGGCTTCCTTTGTTCGGCACCTAGGTGCAGCGAACCTGTAAGGCAAACAGACACAGAATAGCGAGGTGATAAAAGAATATTAAGTTCATAGAGAAACAAAAGCTTCGGGTGGCTCAGTTGGTGGTTTCATGTGTGTGTGTGGAGGATGGTCTCCGGTTCGATACCCGGCACAGGCAATCCATCCCCTTTTATTTTTAAAACAGGCAATAGGCTAGTGGGTCAAGGTTGTTGGGCCGAGTTCTGATCTGGGCTTGGGCCAACTACTTTGGGCTACAGTCTGAATGGGAAGAGAGGGGGGTTTGGGCTGCAGCTGGTTTGGGATAAATCAGTTACTAGTTTTCCCCTTTTTTTTTATTTTAGTTATTATTATTATTATCATTATTATATATATATATATATATATATAAATGTATGTATGAATAATTATAGGGGTTCGAAATATCTCCAAAAAGAAAATAATAATAAGGCTTGTCGTAGTAATTCGTAACGTACAATTTATTTAATGCGAAATTTTACAATTACCGCCTCCGAGACAGGTGGAGTTCTCCAAGAGCTTTCGAGCCAATTACAGGAGTTGTTGGACAAGGTATTCATCCGCCCGAGTTTCTCTTCGTGGGGTGCACCTGTGTTGTTCGTGAAGAAGAAAGATGGATCCTTTCGGATGTGCATAGACTACCGTGAATTGAACAAGCTCACTATTAAGAACTGCTATCCTCTCCCCAGGATTGATGATCTGTTTGATCCGCTGCAGGGCTCTAGTTACTATTTTAAGATTGATTTGAGGTCTGGATATCATCAACTTCGTGTGCAAGAGGAAAGCATACCTAAAACGGCTTTTAGGACGCGTTATGGTCATTATGAGTTTTGGTGATGCCTTTTGGATTGACCAACGCACCAGCAGTATTCATGGATTTGATGAATAGAGTCCGCAAGCCGTATTTGGGCAAGTTCGTGATTGTCTTTATTGACGGCATATTGATATATTCACGAACTCAAGAGGAGCATGAGCAGCATTTGAAGTTGATCCTTGAGATATTAAAGAATGAGAAGTTATACGCTAAGTTCTCCAAGTGCGAATCTTGGATTCGCGAGGTTCACTTTCTTGGACATGTAGTGAACGAGAAAGGTATTCATGTCGATCCAGCAAAGATTGAGGCAATTAAGAATTGGGAAACGCCTAAGTCGCCAACGGAAGTGCGACAATTTTTAGGACTCGCTGGATATTATGGATGGTTTATTGAGAACTTCTCTAAGATAGCTCAATTTCTAACCATTCTAACTCAGAAGGATAAGAAGTTTGAATGGGGTGAAAAGCAAGAAGCTGCCTTCCAGTTGTTGAAGCAAAGGCTGTGTAGCGCTCCTATTTTATATTTGCCCGAAGGAACGGATGACTTTGTGGTCTTTTGCGATGCTTCACACCAGGGTCTAGGGTGTGTGCTGATGCAAAGAGACAAAGTGATTGCGTATGCCTCTCGTCAACTCAAGGTTCACGAGAAGAATTAACTACGCATGACTTGGAGTTAGGAGCTGTGGTTTTTGCACTCAAGATTTGGAGACATTACTTGTATGGAACCAAGTGTACTGTCTTCACAGACCATAAGAGTTTACAACACATCTTCGACCAGAAGGATTTGAACATGAGGCAAAGAAGATGGGTTGAATTGCTGAACGATTACGAATGTGAGATTAAGTACCACCCAGGAAAGGCAGACGTCGTAGCGGATGCCTTAAGTCGAAAGGAACGCATCAAACCCCTACGTGCCCGCGCACTAGGATTGACGATCCATTCGAATCACGCAGGCCGCATTCGTGAAGCTCAACAAGAAGATCTTAAGGAGGTCAACCTCAAGGAGGAGGCTTTGCATGCCATGGTTAGACTATTGGAACCCCGGACATACAAAATGTTGTACTTCGCTAATAGGATTTGGGTTCCATTGTTTGGAGGATTGAGGGAATTGGTACTCGAAGAGGCCCATAAGTCAAGGTATTCGGTTCATCCAGGAGCCGATAAGATGTATAAGGATTTGAAGGAACTATATTGGTGGCCTAACATTAAAGGAAGTATTGCCATGTCATGGGAAAGTGCTGTAGATGCGTTTTGCGACTAGTGATTGGATGTTAACATGTGTTAAATAGTGCTGATTGGTAGAATGTAAGTATAAGTGGGCGAAGGTAGACATATATGGGCGAAGGTAGAAGACTTTTGGGCGAAGGAAGAATGGAAGCTGATCAAGAACACATTCGTACCTTTGTACTGGGCGAATGTGGAACTATTCCACATTCGACCACAGTAAAGGGGCGAATGTGCAGACTCTATATATAGATTTTGTGTTTTTGTTAATGTAAGAGAGTTATAAGTTTTGTGTGTTTTGAGGTCAGGTTCCAGGTTAGATTGAAAGTGTCTGTATTTGATCTAGATTAACTGAATTGTGATTGTAATCAAGTTTATGCAAAAGTTAATCTATGAAAAGCTTTGAAAATGATATTGATTGTGTTTTGATTTGAGTTTCTATCAGTTTGTTCAAAGCTAGGGTTTCCGCACCTGGTTTTGTAACTTGTATGATCAAATAATCCTGTTTTAGTCAAAATCTTTCGCTTACAAAGTGGTATCAGAGCCATACGGATCATACAACAACAAATTTGATAAACTCAGAGCTGATTTGGACATATTTTTGATCAAAATACATCTGTTTTTGCATGAAAATGGTTTTTGAGTGTTTTTGATTGATTTGAAGTTGATTTTGTGGTTAAAATCTAAAATTCCAAGTATTAAAGTTGCTCCAAATCAATTCCGAATCATAACCTGATTAAGATCATTCAAATTCACAAACTTTTGAAAATCAGAGATCAAAATAACCGTTTTTCAAAGTATAACCGTTTTTCAAATCTGAAAATTTTTGAAAATGGGCGAACCTGGAACCTAGTGGGCGAACGTGAGTTGTGTTTGGTCGAATTTAGGAAATTCTGGGCGAACCTGGAAATTGTTAGTTAAATTTTTCACTTTCGGGTCACATTTTTTCACATTCGGTTGATAAAACGGGCGAACGTGGAAAATTACTGTTCTAACCTAGAATCCTTTTGGGCGAAAGTGGAAAAGTGTTAGTGTGTGTTTACATTCTGGTGAGTTTTACATTCGGGTGATACTATTTGGGCGAACCTGAATCAGAAAGGGACGAAAGTGAGCGAACCTAGGCTTAGTTTTTGGAAAATTTTCTAAGTGTTGGATTTTTCGAAGTTCGTGATCATGTGGAATTTTCCGACTACTCCGAGACCAGCAACGACACAACCACAACAGCAAGTGATGGACCCATGGACGGTGGCAGCACAAAAGACGAGCACACAGTCTTCGCAACCGATTAATTACATGGCGATGACGAGCTCGATGCCTCAAAGTGTAGCACCTCCAGCACCACAACCTGACTACTGGGGAGTAGCAGCAGCGGTGGTAAACACTCAAACTACAAATGCTATTTCTACATTGATTAACGATTTGTCTTCAGGTAGCGGGAATCGGCCACCGAAGCTCATGGAGATACAAGAATACAATCAGTGGCAGAACAAGTTCAAGATTCACTTAGAAGGCATGGGAGTGGAGGGAGCAGAGGCATGGAGTATGATTGCTAAAGGTTACACAGCACCGATTTTGGAGAACACAGGTGAAATAATTCCATTGGAAAGCTTAACCGAGGATGAGAAGAAGAAATATGTGGTGGAAAAGAAAGCCTTTTCCCAATTGACTCAGGCAATCACAAATGATCTACTGCATCAATTTGGGACTTGTACAACGTCTAAGCAATTGTGGGATGTGCTTAAGAGGAGGCATGATGGGAATGAGAAAACTAGAAGTTTGAGGATGGATGAATTGAGAAAGGAGTTTGAGAATTTTTCTTATATTGGAAATGAAACTTTAAAAGAATTAACTCCTAGATATAGTCATTTGCTAACTGAATTGTCAAGTTATGGTATACAGATTCCTATGAAGAATTTGGTGGATAAGTTTGCAGATGCTCTACCACCTTATTGGGATCAGCATGTGGAAGTTCTCAGGGAGAAGGATGCATATCAATACTGGACTATTCAAGAGTTCATACAGAAGCTGGAAAACAAGGAAATGGAAGAGAAGAGGAAAGCTAGAAGAGCACAGGTTCCTCAGAATCCTAGCTTATACTTTGGAGGCACTTCAGTTCCTGTGAGTAACTCAAGTTCAGGAGGGATAGTTGCACCACATGTTGCTTGCATTTCCAATGTTATGGAATCACCAAAACCTACCATCAACTACATGGCACAAACTTCATCTTACTCACAACCATCATACACACAACCACCACCACAACAACAATACAACAATTCCTACATTTCACCATTCTCCCCAATGCAACAAACATCTTTCTATACTGCTAGCCAATCTCAACAACCAATGAACCAAGTTACTCAACCTAATCAACAACAAGTGGTTTTGGAGACTTCTAACTTGGGCAATGTGACAGTGGAAATTGCTCAACAACATATTGCACTAGTCTCAGCAATGGTTTCATCTTACAACGGACTTGTTGCTAGTCAAATTGGGAATAACAATTTAACCAATGAAGACTATGCACAAATCGACAAGGAAGAGATGGAACTCATTGATATCCAATGGGCTTTTGCAAGCATCATGAGAAGAGCAACGGAGTTTATTGAAAAGACAGGTAGAACAGTTTTGGGAACTTCTCCTAACACAACCTATGGGTTCAACAAGGAGAAAGTTACTTGTTTTAACTGTGGAGAAAAAGGTCACTTTAAACGTGAATGCACCCAGCCACCAAAACAAGGTAATAGAAACCCATTCAATGCAAGCTACCAGAATCGTCAACAACAAAACCAAAACCGAGTTTCTTACCAAAACAACAACAATTACCAAAACCGTCAAAATAACTCTAACAACAACCAAAACAGACAACCTAACACATCAAACCAGATCCAAAACCAATCTCCTAACAACACTAACCGAACAGTTATACCGATCACTACACCAAATGAGACACAACAGAACACGAGTCAGAATCAAGCATTGATGACTCAACAAGATGAAAGGTTTGATTGGTCGGGATTGCAAATAGGAGTGGAAGAAATTACTACTGGTGGCAATGTGGCTTGCGTTGCTTGCAAGGTTGATATTGAAGAGTCGGTGACGGTGGATGAAAAGAAAGAAACTGAGTGTGGAAGTGATGAGTCTGAGGCTGAAATGGATGTGGAGAATGAACCTGTTGAGGTTAAGGTTGAGAAAGCTAATTCTGGAGTGGTGATTGATACTGTTTCTGATGTTCCTGAGGAGTGTGAATCGGTTTATTCTGACTCAGACAGTGAATCGGATACGGAAGCAAGTGTTACATCACTAGATGATGACATAGATCAGTTGCTAGCAGAAGCGGATTTTCTGATGACAAGGAAGTCGTGCATTGCTGTTGATGCTTTCACCAAGATTGACTATTCCAAATTCTTTACTGGAAAGGAAGCTCATTTCGCATTGATGGCCATGACTGATCCGCCAAAACCTGTAAGTTCTGAGTCTAGCACTGATATTAAAAGTAATAAATATTGTGGCACATGTGATAGATTGACTGAGGAGAATAAACAACTCCGAATTCAACGTGATAGTGCTATCATGAACAGTCAATCTACTCGCAAAGAGTTGAATGCTTTCAACAAGGTATTAGATGGCTACAAAAAGGACATTTCCGACTTGAAAAATACTTTATCATTAAAACAATTGGAAATTAACAACTATATCAATGAAATTGAAAATACCAAGTTGGAAATGGCAGCCATAAAATGCTTTGCTGAGAAAGTAAACAAAAAGTTGGAAAGTTATAAGCACATTGCTTACGTGGTAGACCACATCATAGATGATAACACCACTAATTACAAGTCTGTGCCATCTCCGGTGCTTTTTGAAAATCATAATTATCACCAAGTTATACCGGAGAGCTCGGTAAAATCAGACTCATCATCGGAAATTGAATCTAATACCTCGAGTATTGGTGATCCTCATTCCGATGTGAGACCGATTTTAGGCTTGAATGATGAGGGTGTTTATGCTGAAAGTGTGGATTCAGACTCAGAGAGTGATGATACTGGTAATGACCAAACTGTTAATGCATGTGAAATTCCAAAAGAAAATCACATCATTACTACTGAACCAGTTTCACCATCTCAACATGTGCATCCGATGGCAAATGCTCATCGAGAGAAAAAGTCTGAAAAGAATGTGTTTAAAAAGGACCTTGAGAATGAACCATGTGACAAACCTGTCAAGGTGTTTTATCGGATGGAAGGATCCAATAAAATCATCTCTGATGAGGAATTTCCAATCAAAAATGCTAACTATGCTAAAATAGAAAAGATTTGGCAAGAAAGCACTATTTGGTTCCCAAAACATGAGAGAACAAATGAGATTCCACCAAAAATTTTAAAGAAATTGTATTTGGATGTTCCTCAAGAACCAAAGGTCCATGTCACAGAGTTCATTCGACCCAATAACAGAGCTAATGGTTTTCATGAGCCTACTTACTCAAAAGGACCACTTCCTGAGAGTTTGAGGAATCAACAGTATAATGATCAATATCCTGTTAGATCATTTGCTCAACCAAATGCTCAATATGTTTTTGAAGAGTATCGAAAATGCTTTAAATGTGGGGAACGTGGGCATTTACTTGCTCAGTGTCCATATGTAAGGCATAAAAGACATGAGGTTGAAGTGAGAAATTCCATGAGAAAACCGATTGATCATTATGTTCCACCACACAGACGAGTTGTTCCTCAACAACAAAAGTTTTATAATCAAAACAATTTTCATCAAATGAGGAACAATCGTCCAATTCAATATGATCAAAGAAATTGGATTGCTATGGAACAATCATGGAGAAAGCCTGTGGTGAACGCAACAATTGATAGACAAAAGGTTCCACAAAAACCGATTGTCAAATCAAATGTTGGACCTAAGTCTGTTAACTCAGATAAGGTAACCAAGAAAGTTACGTTTGTTAACAATGTTCAGAAACCGACTGAGAAACCAAAATCTCAGATTCGCATTCTTAAAAGATCTGAACAATCTTGGTCACCCAATGGTACTCTAGGAGCTTCTACTTCTAAGGTCAATGAGAAAAAGGAAACTGTTTTGAACAATCAGAAAAAGATTGATCCAAAACAAAAAGTTGTTGAAAATTTGAATGAGAATGTTTCTTTGAAAGCTGATGTTCAAAGGCCCAAGACTCAGGCTTGGGTCCCCCGAAAGAACTAAATGATTTACCTTTTGTGTGCAGGGAGCTTCAGTTGGCCCTATTAGCAGTCTTTGGATTGTTGATAGTGGAGCTTCAGGCCACATGACAGGGGATCTCGCATTGCTGTTCGACGTGAAAAACATCAATGGAGGGTATGTCGCATTCGCTGGTAATAAAGGAGGATATATCACAATGGAGGGGAGCGTGAGTAATGGGATAGTGAGCTTTGAGCGGATATCTTATGTGAAGCAGATAGATTATAATCTGCTGAGTGTCAGTCAAATATGTGATAAACAATTTTCTGTGCATTTTGATGACAAATCCTGCTATATTCTCAAACCGGGCTTCAAAATTCCAAAGGAGTGGATAATGTTGATGGCACCTCGCGTCAACAATCTCTATATTCTTGATATGTCCAAGGCGATGACATCACAGGGCAAATAACATGTTTTCTATCCAAAGCGACTGAGAAAGAATCGATAATGTGGCACCGAAGAATGGGGCACATTCATCTGAGAAAAATGAATCAACTTGTGAAAAATGGACTTGTCGATGGGGTAAACGAGAAACATTTCCATCTGAATGACAAGTGTGTAAGCTGTAAGAAGGGGAAGCAACACAGACAGGCCCACAAAGTGAAGAAAGTCAACTCTGTTGAGATGCCACTTGAGCGACTACACATGGACCTATTTGGACCGGTCAAGCGCAAAAGTCATCTTGGAGAGCTTTAATGTTTAGTTGTCACTGATGACTACTCAAGATTTTCATGGGTGATGTGTCTGCAAAACAAAAGTGACACCTTTAACAACTTAAAAGTTCTGTTCACTCGATTGGAGAATCTCTACAATGTGAAGATAAAGAGAATTCGAAGTGACAATGGGACGGAGTTCAAAAATGCCAAGGTGGTTGAACTTTGTGAAAGCAAAGGGATACATCATGAATATTCGGCTCCATACACCCCACAACAGAACGGTGTTGCTGAACGAAAGAATAGGACTCTAATTGAAGCGGCTAGAACAATGCTTGCTGATTCAAATCTTCCGGTAATGTTCTGGAACGAGGCGATTTATGCAGCAAATTATACACTAAATCGGGTTCTAACAGTGAAGAAGTTTGGAAAAACATCTTATGAACTGCTACACCGACGAAAGCCCAACTTAGAGTATCTAGAACCTTTTGGGGCGCCATGCACGATGTTGAATCCAGGTGAGAAGTTTAGTCCTAAAGCTGAGGAGGGATATTTTGTTGGATATGCAACCCCGCTCAAACGGGTATTCAACAAGCGAACTCGTCAAGTGGAGGATTGGGCTAACGTGGAAGTTCAACGATATACTCAAAATTTGCAAGGCACGGGTCCTGATTGGATGTTTGATTACAAAGACTTCTTTGAATCATTCAATCTAGATAGCTTGGTTGAAGAAGCTGTTATCAGATTACTTTACGAGTGTGAAAACGCAACCACTTCATCGTTGGTGCGTCCAATCACCGTGAACCCCCTACCAGCTTCTAATGATACCAATGCTCCTATACAAGAGGAAGATGTGTTTCAAGAGGCTTCAACTTCATTAGACTCTTCAGAATCTGAAGTTGAACAATTTGAAGAAGTCATTCTTGAACATGCAGAAGAACCAGAGGCAATGCCAGTGAACCCAACTCCAACTCCTGATGTTGCTTCATCATCAAACACGGGTCATGATCTGGATGCTGTAGAAAACTTGACTGCTCAGACGGGAGTTATTGTACCTGTTTATCCGGAATCTCAAGTGGTGTTATGACCAGAGGGCAGCTGAGAAGTGTTAACTCGCCAGAGAGTTTTGGTGCTTTAGCATTATATGCCAAAATTCAAAAATCTGGTAGTCAAAATGATTGGTCGTTTGCGTGTTATGTGTCGCAGGTAGAGCCAAGGACATACAAGGACGCTTTGAATGAAGATGCCTGGGTTGAAGCCATGCAGGAGGAGTTATTACAATTCCAGAAATTGGGAGTTTGGACGCTCACGGATTTGCCGCCGGGAAGGAAGAAAATAGGCACTAAATGGGTGTTTAAGTGCAAAAAGGATGATCGTGGGGTTATTGTTCGTAACAAAGCCAGATTGGTCGTACATGGTTTCCATCAAATCGAAGGGATTGATTATAACGAAATCTATGCACCAGTAGCACAGATTGAAGCTATTCGGATGTTCCTTGCGTTTGCTTCATACAAGAAATTCAAAGTTTATCAAATGGACGTTAAGAGCGCATTTTTGTACGGGAAAGTCAAGGAAGAGGTTTATGTCGGGCAGCCACCAGGCTTTGAGGACCCAATCCACCGCGATAAGGTCTACGTGCTGAACAAAGCTCTATATGGTTTGCATCAGGCTCCAAGACAGTGGTACGAGGAGCTAAGTACATACCTCATCTCCAAAGGATTCAAGCGCGGCCTCGTCGATTGCACCCTCTTCACGAAGAAGACGGGAGATGATTTGCTTCTAGTACAGATTTACGTTGATGATATTATATTTGGTTCAACTAACGAACTTTTATGCAGGGAATTCGAAACTGTCATGCAAGAGAAGTTCGAAATGAGCGCAATGGGGGAGATGCAGTTTTTCCTCGGCTTGCAGGTGGACCAAAGACCCGACGGGATCTTCATTCACCAGACGAAATACGTATCCGACATCTTGAGCCGATTCCAGATGGAGGACTCTAAGCCGATGGATACCCCGATTCAACCCAATCACGGGATTGGAGTGGACGCTAAGGGGGAGCTGACGGACCCATTTACATACAGAGCAATCATCGGATCTCTGATGTATTTGACGGCGTCTCGACCAGATATTATGTATGCAACGTGTCTCTGTGCTCGCTATCAATCGAAGCCGAAACAAAGTCATCTGACGGCGGTCAAGCGTATCCTTCGATATCTGAAGGGTTGTCCCTCAAAAGGACTTTGGTACCCTAATGATGATGATTTTGATTTTATTGCTTTTAGTGATGCAGATTGGGGCGGCTGTGACAAAGATAGCAAATCTACTACAGCTGGTTGCCAGTTTTTAGGGAGCAGGTTAATTACCTGGCAATGCAAGAAACAGACTTCCGTGGCGCTGTCTACCTGTGAAGCTGAGTACATTGCAGCCTCAAGTTGCTGTTCGCAAGTACTCTGGATCCAACAGCAGATGGTGGATTACGGTTTGCAGTTTCTTAAAACCCCTATACACCGTGACAACGCAGCCGCAATTGCTTTAACTAAAAATACTGAAAATCATTCTAAAGCAAAACATATCCGGATTAAATATCATTTTATCCGTGATTGTTACGCTAAGGAATTGATAGATATGGTCAAAATCCATACTGACTACCAACGTGCAGATTTGTTTACAAAAGCTTTTGACAGATCCCGCTTTGAATATCTTTTAAAAGTAAACAATATAAAAGAAAAACAGGACTAATCGGCACCTCGGTTTATCGTTTTTTAGTTTTAGCTTTTATTTTTAAAATTTTGCTAATTGGGAATTTCTCTTTTCTATCATAATCCTCAAAGAAGTTGATGCTTTCGAGGGGATTGTTTAATCCTCAAAGAAGTTGATGCTTTCAAGTGGATTGTTTCTTTCAAATTTTTGTTTTGTTTTTCAGAAAAATTAAAAACCCAAAAATATGTTCTTTATTTTAGGGGGAGTCATTTTATCAGAAAAACCAAAAACATTGAAAAATTTCAAAAGACCTAAAAATTAGAAAAACCAAAATGATTTCCTGGATAAAAAGAGGAAATGATAGTACATCAGTGGGGATCTGACACAGGCTAAAGAATTGTATAGTATAATGAGACGTATGTTGTTTATGTGTGATATGCTGATAGGCTTCGTAGACTAAATATTGCGTGCATTAGTGATACAAACATAACAAACTACGCGTTCGTGGCTGAACACCTCATGGGCATATGGTCTTAGTACCGTAATTTCGTTTGATAGGATTGCCAAAATCTGAGGTCTCGGGTCGTTATGTTATGGTTATCCGGGATATTCTGATTAAACTTCTGTCGTATTGATTTACGGACCTAGTTTCATCAGAATATTTGCAAAAAGAGCTTATTGCCAAAACCGAAAGTTACCGAATTGAGGAACTTTATGTTTTGTTGATCAAAGATCATTATTACATCGTATTGACTTTCTGATCCAAATCAGTGGTTAATATCAGCCTCAACCTAGTGTATACGCACATGTTACTTTGCTGCATTCATTTGCTGACCTGTACACCTCTGTGCTATATACTTTGTAAATTTTACGGATAACTCTGGCATAATCACGCGTTACGACGAAGCTTTGTGCAATTACTTGATACGGGAGTATGTCGTGTGTGTGGGCACCACAATGTGTTAGTCTAATACATCTAACTCGTATCATTTTAAAGCATTGCGTAATTGTCTGCATGTGAGCTTACGTGGATCACAATATCAGCAATTGCCGTGTCACATATTGTTTCTAATGATAATATTAAACAAACAGATCAACGCTGTGATCAGATTTCTCAGCAAACTGATATGATCCTCTTACCGGATATCACAAAATGTTTACTGCTTTCATTTACTTTAATGCATTTTACTTTGTTGCATTTTACTTTTATTGTCAAAAAGATACAAAATCCAAAAAGATTTTAGGTGTGTTTTGATAAAATTTCAGAAAACCCAAAATTTTTGCATATCTGCTTTATTTTTGATAACCGGGGATGCTTGATGGTCAATTTCTGAGATTTGATAACACCATCTGGGCTTTGTATCATTCAAAAAGTGAAAAATTTGTGTTTTGGAGGTTTAACAGCTTGAAAAATGTTGAACGGGATTCGAATTCGTGATTTGGTAAATTTTCAGATTTTTCCATTTCACATTCGCCCCTTAATTGGGTCGAATGTGGAAAAATCTTTACCTTCGGCCGTTACATATTGGACGAATGTGAGTATTTTATCACAAAATTTTACCTTCGGGTATTCGTTTTACCTTCGGGTCATTAATTTGGGCGAAGGTGAAATAGATTCACATTCGCCCACTGAAACGGACGAAGGTGGACTTCCTATATAAGCCATTTCCAGCTTCGAACCCTCATTCACAAAGTTTTCAGAATTTTTTCTTTGATCTGTCACCTTGTTGCTTTGATTCCTTGTTCTTGTGCATTTGATTCCTGGTCAATTACTGATCATTTTAAACCTTATTTCACAGGTAATGGAGCTATATTGAGATCAGAATCATCGTTTTTATGCTTGAACCTAGGGTTTTAGATTTTAGGGTTCCAGGATGTTTGTTGATGATTAATTTTGAACACATTTCAATATACATCAGTTTTAGGGGGAGAATATTCAATGAATTAGGATTATAACATCGTTTAGTTGGTTAATTGATCGATTGAAGCGGTTATAACCTAATTTCTTATTAAAACTGATGTAAACTGAATAATAAGAACAATTGGTCATACACGAAGGTTAATCGGCCATATTAGCATACATCCTAATCAAAATCAAGGATTAAAAACAAGTTTGAAAAATTTTTAAATTTTGGGGATAAACAGATTTTACCTTCGGGTCTATTAAACGGGCGAAGGTGAAATTTTGTGGGCGAATGTATCTTAAAACGGACGAATGTGTTTTTAATTCAAAATCCTTTCACATTCGACCAAAATGTTCTACATTCGACCAGAAAAAAATTCACATTCGTCCAGATCAAAAGGGGCGAATGTAGAATCTTAAAACCTTAAAAATTTTGAAATTTTTGTCGTTTTTGTATTTTGACGAATGTTTCTGTTTTTGATGTGCAGATGGCTGACCAGACAGAAAATATTGAGACTCCAGTGGAGAATATCGTTTCAGAACCAGTTCCAGAGAACGTTCAGGAAGGAGAATCGTCAAGTACAAGCAGTTGGTTGTTTGAGAAAACACATAACTGTTGTGCTTATCTTGGCGATGTGGAAAAGAATGTCGAGTTTACTAGAATCATTGAATTTTTGAGGAGGAGCAGAGTTGTCTATGCTTTAGCTACTCCGACTATCATTTACAAAGATATCATTGAAGACTTCTACAAGAATGCGAAGTATGACTTCTGGGATAATCAGACAATCATTAGAAGCAAGATACAAGACTTGGAGATGTTTATTACAGAGTCTGATATTAGAGAAGCACTCCAGATAAAGTTCGAGGTCAGTGAGGATCCCAGAGAATTGTCGTGGACTGAACAGAAGGCTTGTTTCTTAAGAATGAAGTACAAAGGTCCGATCACTGATGGATCTATGTATAAAGGGAAGCTGAGTGTGCAGTTCAAGTACTTTGCACATGTCATTATCCACGTATTTGGATGTGTGAGCGGTGGTTATGATGTTATGAGAAGAAGTCTAAGCTCGTTGATGGTTGCGTTGACTCTCAACAAACCATTCAACGTATCTGGTATGATTTTAGATCACATGCTTGAGATGTTAAAGGGATTGAAGAAGAAGCAATTCATGCTATATCCGAGGTTTCTCATGATGATTTTTGACCACAAGTATCCAGAATTGAAGAAGGATCCAACTATGATCCTAGGTCAAGATCACATGAACATTCGTACATTGGTGAGAATGAAAGGATATAAGGGTGTGCCAGACAACGAAAAGCCACCTCACAGGAGACTCTTTGGAGCTTTGGCTAGTCAGGATTACACTGATCCTGGCAAGAACAGAGCAAGACATGATGACAGTGATTCTGATAATGATGATCCCTTGGTGTATGTTGATGCAAGCACTAAGAGGAAGAGACAGGTAGTTAATCCCGGAGCCAAAGGGAAGGGTAAGGGAAAGACTGATCAAGGAAGTTCTAAGCAACAGGAGGTGAGAAAGAAATCAACTGCAAAGAAAGGTACTGGTTTGGTGGATGAAGAATCAGTGGATTCAGAGGAAACTGAGGTAGAAGAACGATGGGATTCTGATACTGAGAATGTTAGGACCACCAAACGTAAGGCCACTATGGTTGGTGAGTCTGAATCTTTAAACAAATCGATTGAGGAAGCTGAGAAAAGAAAGAAGTCGTTGAATGTTGAAGATGAAGATTTAGGTGTTGACTTGGATGAGTTGAATACCGGAGAGACTGTGGTAGTAAACTTGCCCAAGCCCAAGCACAAGACCATGTCTAAGAAGACAAGCACTAAACAGTTGAGAGAGAAAGAACTAGCACAACTGTTGAAGGGAAAAAGAGTACCCGATGCTGGTACGTCATCAAAGCTATCTTCACCAGTCACCAAAAAGCAAAAGAAGTCTAAAGAGGCAGAGACAATATCAGCTGACCAACTAAATGTTGCACTGGACAATGTACTTGACATGTTCAGAAAGCCTCAGAAAGAAAAGGAAGTTGAGCCATCTAGATCCAAATCCAAGAAGGTCACTGTGGATGATGATGTAATGAAGCAGGTGAACAAGAAAATGGATGATATGATGAAGATGATTGTGGCTCAACAAGCTGAAATAGCCAAGTTTAAGCAGAATGAAGAGAAAATGCTTCAGATTGTGGTTGCTTCTAAATCAAATCAAGACGAGATTAATGAAAAGGTTAAGAAGCTTGAAGCAAAGAATATAAAGCTTGAGGAAAGTGTGCAAGAAACAAGAACAGGATAAAGTTGATTAAAGAAGACAACAAAGAACTAAGGGCTGAGAACAAACGCCTTAGTGATTTGATTGATGATTTGTACAATGTTGCACCCAAGTTGAAGGAGGGTGAAGAAGATAAAGAAGAAGAAGAAGAGAAAGTTGACTATGAAGAGTCTGAATCGGATGAAGAAAAAGATGATGATGAGAATGATGAAGAGTCAGAGAAAAGTGATAATGAGGATGATAATGATGATGATGATGATGCTGAAGGGTCTGGGAGACAGAAAGAGGATGATAGTGATAGTGATGATGATGATGATGGAGGAGATGATACTTCAAAGTTTACATTTGAAGAAAGAACATCCAAAAAGAAGAGTACTGGAGAATCAAGTTCAAAGAAGAAGAAAGGTGAGAATGTTGATTCAGATGAAAGTATCTTCTGGAATGAGAAGGTGAGGTCTTTATCAGATGATGCTAAACAAGTGTATAAAGATATGTTGGAAAGAAGAGAATGGACTATTGAGTTCACAGGATGTTTTGCTGAGATATTCCAAACTGATGACTTGAGATATGAATTGGAATACGACGATCCTGATCTTGAAGAAGGTGAAGTACCTGCTTCTGTGGCAAAGGAAATTTTGGATGGACTTGCACAGAGGGTAGGGAAAACATTTGAGGAGTTTATAGTAGATGAGTCGATTCCAGATATTTCTGAAAAGGATATTGGAAGTCACTCAGATGATAAGAATACTCCTGAGCTTGATGAAGTGGAGGTTGAAGATATAACTCATGAAGAATTTCCTCAGTACTTCAGAGAAACAGATGAAGATGAAATATTTCCTGATTTCACTGAGACATCAAACAATTCGGCGAAGAAGAAGGCACAGCAAAGAAGTGCAGAGTTTGTGGAGAAGGTGTTTGGTGCTGATAAGCAAGAATCTTCAAATCAATCTGATGAATTGAAGAGTTACTTGAAGAAATTGAGGGAAATGGATGAAAACCGACCGAAGCCTGAAGCTCAAGGAAACTTTTATAGATTTCACAATGCCAAGTTCAAAGGCAGAGTTCTTGGGTGGACATATTTGGGCAGGCTGAAGTGCATAGCTGCTAAATGGGAAACAGGGATCTTGTATTTTAACAGATTCATTGATTTGCTAACTCTACCGTACTGGGCGGTCAGAGATCTATGCAGATTCCCTATGTCTGGTGCTTCAGTAAGTGGTACTCATGTCGGTTGGTGTGCAGATAAGCTGGTTTGGGAAAGTAGAACAAGATGGAATAGATTCAAGCCTCAATATCCCCGAAGGAAAGTTCATAGGGATATTGATCCTCAAACCAAGCTGAAACGGGTTACTTTGATATACAAGGCACCTGAAGTGATGAGAAAAATATCTTTGATGCCCATGCCACAACATTTCAGTGCTGATTTTATTTTCTGGTATTATGATTGGAGGAAAGCTGAAGCGGTGATAGTGTTGAGAGACGGGAAGGATAAATACAAGCATGTTCATGTATTTGATCCGATGTGGTTGATTAATTGTACTTTTGAAGACATCATCATGCTTTTCTATAATCCGATTTACTTTGAGCCGAAAGACGCTGATCAAGCAAGAAAGTATACTCAAGTGGTTGGAGTTTGCTTTGCTTATGATATTAATGCAGGGAGTAATTTGGAGAGTAAACTTGGCAAGACGGTGAAGATGGCAAATGTGTCGAAACCCGTAAAGAGAAAGTTTGAGCCTGTAATGACCAATGAGCAGAAGAAACAGCTCAGAATTAAGCTGATGAACAAAGCCATGGACGAAAAGAGAAGACAATCCAATCAATAGTCGAGGGGGAGTTTGTAGATGCGTTTTGCGACTAGTGATTGGATGTTAACATGTGTTAAATAGTGCTGATTGGTAGAATGTAAGTATAAGTGGGCGAAGGTAGACATATATGGGCGAAGGTAGAAGACTTTTGGGCGAGGAAGAATGGAAGCTGATCAAGAACACATTCGTACCTTTGTACTGGGCGAATGTGGAACTATTCCACATTCGACCACAGTAAAGGGGCGAATGTGCAGACTCTATATATAGATTTTGTGTTTTTGTTAATGTAAGAGAGTTATTAGTTGTGTGTGTTTTGAGGTCAGGTTCCAGGTTAGATTGAAAGTGTCTGTATTTGATCTAGATTAACTGAATTGTGATTGTAATCAAGTTTATGCAAAATTTAATCTATGAAAAGCTTTGAAAATGATATTGATTGTGTTTTGATTTGAGTTTCTATCAGTTTGTTCAAAGCTAGGGTTTCCGCACCTGGTTTTGTAACTTGTATGATCAAATAATCCTGTTTTAGTCAAAATCTTTCGCTTACAAGTGCCTCACGTGCTCTAAGTTTAAGGCCGAGTATCAGAAACCCTCCGGCTTGTTACAACAACCTGAGATACCCGTGTGGAAATGGGAGCAAATTTCGACGGATTTTGTAACTAAGTTACCAAGGACAGCAAGCGGTCATGACGCAATTTGGGTAATTGTGGATCGGTTGACCAAATCTGCTCACTTTTTGCCAATCAAGGAAACTGATAAATTGGATAAATTGGCAAAACTCTACATCAAGGAGGTTGTATCTAGACACGGTATCCCAGTCTCCATCATTTCGGATCGTGATAGTCGGTTTACTTCTAGATTCTGGCAGTCGCTGAACGAAGCCTTAGGTACTCGATTGGACATGAGTACGACTTACCATCCCTAGATTGATGGTCAAAGTGAGAGAACGATCCAGACACTTGAGGATATGCTTCGTGCATGTGTGATTGACTTTGGAGGTAATTGGGATGCCCACCTACCTCTAATTGAGTTTTCATACAACAATAGTTATCACACTAGCATCAAAGCCGCACCGTTCGAAGATCTCATTGGACCGTAAGTGCCGATCGCCGTTGTGTTGGGCAGAAGTTAGGGACAAGCACTTGACTGGCACAGTCGCGTATAAGCTTAATTTGCCCGACGAGCTAAGTGGAGTTCATGACACATTTCATGTGTCGAACCTCAAAAAGTGCTTATTGGATGAATCATTGATCATTCCGCCCGAGGAAATTCAGATCGGCGATCAACTTCATTTTATTGAAGAACTCGTCGAGGTTATGGACTGGAAAGTCCAGAAGCTGAGACGTAGCCGAGTTAAGCTCGTTAAAGTTTGGTGGAATTCCCGACATAGACCTGAGTTCACTTGGGAACGTGAGGATCAAATGAAACGAAAGTATCACTCTCTCTTCAAGGATTCCCCGTATCAGATAGGTCACATCGAATTTCGCGGACGAAATTTCCTCAACAGGGGGAGAATGTGACACCCGCCACTTAGCCAGGTCAAAATCCGTACACTATCTAGTCAACGTTTAATTTTACATGCATTATTCATGACATTTTATATGCACAAGTCCCCCGAGATAGTCTAGCAATGTCCGAACAAGTATAAATTTCAACCCTATCAACGAGTCTTGGTGACATAAGTCTATATGCTTACAGAGATCCTTCGAAATCATGTATGGATGTCCTTTTATTTTTTAACACAATGGGAAACATCATGGATTTTTATTGTATAAAAGTCTAGTATTTATTTAACTAGCATACTTACACATATGTGAATATGTGTACACGACACTCACACATATATAAATATGAATATGCAAGTGTATTTATAACTAGCACTACATATTCTTTTTGTTTCGTGAACTAACTAGTTATTTTATAAACTTAACCATTTTTGGTGAAACAAGTGATCAACACAGTATTTTTGAAAACTACTAGCCAAAGAATGATCACCACCATTTAGTTTAATGTCTTACTTTTTATTAAACACTTGGAACATAATCAATGTAGTGTCATGTCTTAATATTCTTTCTAAGACTATTAAATACAAAGATTTAGTGGTTTAACTATATAAGGTAATATTCCTTAAACACCTAAGATCAAGAATGTTGGATTACCCCATTTACTAAAGCTCACTTTTCCTTCCCCTTTCCTCTCTTTTTCGGCCGAAGAACACCCCCCATGCCTTATTTTTTTTTTCATTTCAACACATGCTTGTTTAGACCTCTAAGAATTCCCATGTATTGTCACATTAACTTTAGTCTTGTTAAGTTAAACATCATCATGGAGGAGTAGTCAACCTTAAGATATGATTAAAGACCCATGATATGCTAGTAAGATTTGGGACAAAAGCAAGATCATTAGCCACACATAGTAAGATTCCTTAATCACCAAGAACCATGAAAGATCATTACCACATTTGGAGACACCACCCTTTCCTTGCACCACTCCAAACCGTCACCCCCCTAAGTGCCCTCTAATCTTTTTTTTAATCTAAGTCAACCCCTATATTAACATGTGTAGATTAGTTCCATATGTTGACTCCATGTAGTGTCACTCATTCTTGGAATCTTGCCAACATAATCAAGAGATTACTGACTTCATAAAGGTTGATTTCGATCTTGGATATGCTAGAAGGATATGGAACACTTGGAGATTTCTAACTATATTAAAAAGGATTCCCTAATCATCTAAATCCATAATAGTTGACTTACCCTAAGTGTTAATCACTTTCCTTGAACCTTCTCATTCCCACCTCTATATAAGGAGGCCTTGGTGCTCATTTCATCACACCATAACTCTTCCTTGCTCGCACTCTCTACTCGCAAGACACACACACACACACCACACAAGCTTAGGAGCAACCAAGGAAGTGCTAGCATTTTGCCTCCCATCTTGGATCCACTAGGAGGTATACACCTTAACTTAGTTATTCTTTACTTTATTGATTATCACATGGTTCACCTTAGTTCCTAGTAATTATTTTCAATTAAACAACACCTTAGATGATAATATGTGTATGTATGCGTGAAATACATGTACACATGAATGTGTGTATATGTGTATGTATAGATGTATAATAAGCTAAGTATCATGTTACTTTACTGAGGTAGTAAAAACAAAGTCTATTTGTATACATACATTCATATGCGTGCGTGTATATATGTGATGTATGTGTATGTGTAAATCAAACTCACAAGCATAAATAGAGATGTGTATGGTTTACCAAGATGCATATGTATATGGGTATGTATGTACAAGTGTAGATCCCATAGACATTCCTATATATGGTTGTGTGTGGACATACACATATATATAGACACAAGTTATAGATGCATGCATGAGTAGGTATGAAAACAAGTGTATATGATTATTTGAGTATAGATCAATGTGTTTAGGAACTAAATAACTCTTTTTCAAGAAAACATATACTTTATGAAAAAGTATTATATGTTGGGAAAATAAGATCTATTTTATACAAACTATTATTTCCAAGCAATATATAGTTGTCACCAAGAAAAGTTAAACTAGTATACCACTAAGGATCGGGTGAACCACGAGTACCAAAGATCACATATTTGTTATGAATCTAAGGTACCATGTTTGTATATAGGACGAGATATCTAGTTGTCAGACATACACTTTTTCTAGACTACACGCGGACTTAAGGTGAGTTCTCACGGCCCCTTTTTACTGTTTTATGTTTTAGGGAAAAGAATGCATCATTACTCATTTTTAGAATGAATTCCTAGCCGACCGGTGTACATGAGACGATGTGTATAAGAGTACCCGCTAAAGTTCTCGTATATTAGTTTATCATAACCATTAACTCTAGATATAGCCAGAAACACATGAATAGATCTATTGGGTTGACACCCCCACTATCGGTTAGTCGCTCTAACCGGTTTATATGATATATGAGAGTGCTTGCTTTTCTTTTATGACGATTCATTGCATTGATATGCAATGTGCAAGGCACCACTCGTCGAGGCTTGGTTATGAACTCATGATGGTTTATCATCATTGCTACTAGCTAGGCAATGATGGGTCATTCAAGGAATTCATTAAACTTTTCATTTTACAAAACCCGTGAACACACCAACATTTTGTTGACAAAGTTTTCATGCATGTTTTTTCAGGTAACTGAAATCATGGATGGAACCTGGGATATGATTGGGCTTACATTTACGACCACCATACAACATGTCTTTAAAACTTTTGATCTCGCAAAGGGTTTTAAACTGTATCTCGTGAAACTTGGTGTCATTGAACACGTGTGGTACTTTTATAAATAAATAAATATGAATGTTTTCTCATATCTTGTGCTTGAAAACCTTTCGTGGTTACACCTCGTGTTTTCCGCATAGGCGGGGTGTGACACACACATATATATATATATATGGCTGTGTTATTTTGAGAACTCATGTGAGTTGTGAGAACCATATGAACTCTTTTAAGCCATTGATCATGATGATCCAATGCTTGAGATCAACTGATGGGACATTTTTGTCTTGACATATCTATTAATTATTTTTTATTATAATAAAGTCAATGTAGGGGTATTTGGTTAAAATAGCATGGGAGAGAAAAAATTAATATAATATCATATTAATTTTTTATTCCATTATTAAAATAATCATATTTTTTAACTTTAATTTATTTTTTTAATTCATTTTTTTTTAAAACAAAAAATAACACATATTCAAAAATTAAAAAATATGTGCATCCATTGTTCAGTAAACCCATGTATGAGAATTTTTTTACACCAGTGTAAAAATTCATAATTTTTACATCTTCTATTCTATCATCTCTCCCCTCGAGTTTTACACTTATGTAAAATTTACGTTGGTGTAAAATACGACAAAAACGTCGTAAAAAAACTTGAACACGCGAACTTGCTCCCCAAAATGTTGATCATCATCATTCGCCTCTCTTCGTTGTCCAACCTAATAAAATTAATAAAACCATAAAATCAAAAACGTGTTTTACATTGGTGTAACCTCCCAATGTTTATTAGAATACTAAGCAAAAAGCACAAAAATTGACATATGTCTGTCATCTCTCCTCTTGTTATTACACTAGTGTAAAAATTGACATATGACTGCCTCTAACAAGCTATAGTAATAACAAATGACACAAAGATTGATAACACACTAAAAGGGTTACCCGCGCTTCACGGCGGGGCGACCCGATTTATAACAAATTTATAATGAAAACTTACACAATGGTGGCCTCTCCGCAGAATCAAGAGTAGGTACAAAATGACAAAGACGATCAACAAAGAAGACATCCTGTTCAGCTCGACTAGTAATTGCTGCTGTAGCATTTGCTTCCTTTTCTACTCGACTAGATCCACCCCGACCCCTGCCCCTACCCCTACCCCTTCCTCTTCCTCTACCATTCCCGTTTGTATGGGAAATTTCAGGCTGCAAAAGAAAGGCAGCCAGGTTGTGCAACAGATCAGAATAGGCATGAGAGGAAACATATATATATTCTGTGCGGTCATGGGAACAATCATGTTGACCCAAAACTACTTTCGCAAAAAAACATAAAATGATTGTCATTGACTAGTATGTCAAATACGATAACAAAAAAAGTATTAGTTCAATAAAGATCTAACTTTTCGTATCCCAAATAGACCCATTTGTTAAGTAAATGCTTTGAACATCGACACCTTTAAGATTAAGGTATCAGGAGCACAAATAGATGATAAAATAAATTTTTCGGATATTATCGAAGTTGACCAAAACGATATCTAAAGAACTTATTTTTGTGTAAAGAATCAGATACAGACAGAATCTCCACTGTAAAATTAGTGGTCAATTTGGAACAATATCATGAGAGGAAGAATGATCGAATAAAAAGATGTAAGATCTTCATTTAAAATTGGACCCCCCAAATGAGGATTTCCACTTGTCATGCCAGACAAATGGGGTCCATTAGTTTATCTTAATGTGATAAAAGAGTAGTCTATATAGTAGCCAATCATAAATTGGTTAAACAACTTACCTGCTTATCCATTTATGAGTCTTCAATGTCATCACTGTCACACCCTCAAATTTCCACTGCGGAGTTTATACCGCGAGGCGCATGACATACCAGGATCCCATAGCCATAAGTCATATGAACGAACTTTAAATGCCCAAACCATTTAGTTCGTTTTCAAAAACTAAGTTTAGTTAAGCTGCGGAAGCGTAAACCAAATTTATACCTTTTAAAATCATGCGCAAAACAACGCGCCCAAATTAAAACCATATGAAAGAAAACGTAAAAGCATGATATGTAATTTAGGTGTACGCCCAAGACTCAAATGCAGTGAAGTGTGCAGTGCTTTCTAATCGTGGCACCGGAAGCTAACTACCTGCAAAAGCATGTATATCGTGGGTCAACAAACAATGTTGGTGAGTTCACAAAGTAAAGAAAGTGAGTAAGTAAATGCGCTGGTTTCCAAAACCACGTAACCAAGTAAAAGCGTAGGTCCCTAAGACCCAAAAAGTTCAAGTGTTATCAGTTTAATCATGTCAGGGTAGCTAACCCACTCATTGCAACTAAATAGGAGATTATTGGGAACCTTCATAAATGTGTTAACATACGTTAAACTGCCTTAGGAACTAGTGTCTGTCAACACTAGCATAATAGATGTGGTCAGAAGTTCATGCCCACGCTCCCAGCATCGCAAACATGAGGTTGCTGCACAACTAATAGCGATATCAACTAATACCCGTTCGCCTCCAGCGATTAAACCTATAATATGTAAGGACTTTTCAGTGATATAGTGCTTAGTTCACAAAGGACCAATAAGTTTTAAACTGATTAAAGCACAATCCACACGAGGATTCGTAACGGACACTCCCAAAGAGTCAATGTCCATGTAGTCCCGAACCGGACTAGAAAACATTTACCAAAGTTGTCTCAACCTGAGACGCATTCTTTTGAGAAAAAGTAGTGAAACTCACCTTAGTATGCAAGCAAGTAAATCCAAACTCTAAAGTAGGGTGTGCTACCGACTCCCTAGTACATGTGTCACTAAGTGAGTATATGTGTATTACCATTACACCATATAACCCGTTTGTCCAAGGCGTTTAAATGTTCAAAATCATGTAAGTGACACCTAGTGATTCTACATGCATAAGTAAACCCTACGGACCTGATGGTGAATATGTTGGTTATCATTAGTTTTACACTTAATATGCATCTCATATAAGTGCCTATTCAAGTACATGTCAAATACATACCACATAGGACTCCAATTAGTCACATAAACTCACAATACACAATTTGCGTTTTAGGACAGATTATGCGCCATGAAAACTAATTTATTAAAAATACTTATCTAGTGAGTTAGACTCCCAAAATTTTAATAAATATTCTAAGGGGTCTACTAGACAAATCTATATTTTTAGTTTGTGATAAAACCTTCATCAAAAATTATGAAAATTCACAGAACACAGCTAAGTTCAGAAAATACACACATCAGCTCAGTTTAGTAGAAAAATTCCCAAAAATCGTGTATTCTTCCAAACGGATGAATCCCCTTGGAAAAGCCAAGTTATTCCAATGTTAATCTACTGTCCAAATTTCATAACTTAATTCTTTGTAAAACTCAAGTTATGATTGTTTAAAGTTGACTCAGTTTGTTAATCCGAAAATCTGATTTGACCTTTAATCGAAGAAATATCCAAAAACTATTCAAACGACGTCCAAATCAGACAATTTTGCCCATTATGAAAAGCTAAGACCATGTATAATACAACCATGCAAAGAAATCATCAAAACCATCTTGTTTAAGTCACGTAACAGACCCTAAAATTTACCCAAACATTCTATCCAGATTTTAATCATGCATAAACTCGCGGATAGCTTATGTGTATTCCTTATTATCTGGGCTGATAAGACGTAATCCCGCGCCTGACCCATCACTGTTTGAGGCCCCATCAGTGTATAGGGACCATTTTTCTGTTTCATTATGGGGTTGCGTGGGTTCTTGCTCCGCTAAGAAGTCTTGGACTTTGTCGGCGGCTATTTCGTTGCCAAATCGGCGAGTACTTGTCCTTTTATGGCGGGTTCTGGGCCTGTAATTGATGGTGTGTTCCCCCAATTCAATCATCCACTTGGCTAGCGGCGGCCTGACAGTTCTGGCTTGAAAAGTACGTCATTGATCAGATAATCCGTTAGGACATTGATAGGATGTCCTTGGAAATACCGCCGGAGTTTGCCCAACGCATGTATCAGTGCGAGGAACAACTTTTCCATCATGGAGTATCTTGTTTCCGCATCCAGCAGAGTGCTTTTTATGTAGTAGATCGGTGTCTGAATCCCTTTGCAGTTCTACGAGGAGGACCACGACAATCGCCCTTTCCGTTACGGATAGGTAAAGTGTTAGCAAAAGGCTAAGGTTGAAAGATACCGTGACCACGCTTACAAGGCGGAGGACAAGGTGAAGACCTTGGAGGATGACCATGCGGTGGCCCACAAAAGGTGGACCGAATCGTGCAAGGTTACCCACCTTGAAATGTTGAAGCTGAGGGAACAAGTTCAAGTGCTTCAAAACTATAACTCTCAGCATCGTGGCTCTGCGAAGGTCAAGCCAACGCATTGGAGGAGAAGGACTCCTAGGTGGCGGAGGCGAGGTCTGAGCTCCAAAATAAAGATAAGGAGTTATTGACTGCGACCTCCCGCCTGTCCATCATGGAGTCGGGGAAGGCCGCTTGGTTAAAGGAGAAGGCGGCCTTGGAGGAAGAGAGGTCCTCGATGAAGGAGGCCCAAACCATCGTAAAGATGGAAGCAGAGAACATGAAGTCTCTACTGGAGCAGGCCACCAACGCTCAGGAGAAGACGCAAGAGTCCCTTCGCTGGGTGATAAACCGCTGCGTCGCCGGTGTAAGTATCCTCAATTTTTATCTTCATTTTCTTTATTGTAGCAATTTTTTCTAACATTTGATCTTTTGTTTCAAATCTTCAATCGATTCTGGAACGAGCCTAAGCTTGCGGACCAGGTCACCGCCATTACTGCCGTTGCCCGCGCTGCTGGTACCAGGATGGGTTCGACGACGGATTCCACCATGCACTGAATCAAGGGAAGCCGCTACAAAATGAATATGAAACCGAACTTGCAAAGTTCAAGCTGATTGAGTTCCCCATCGTGAAGACAGTTGACGAGTGAAACCGTTTTGTGGACCCTGCAGTCGCCCTCCGCTACTTTATAGAACAATCCGACCGGATGGGTGAGGAGCTGAAGAAAAATGCGGAGCAGGAGGAGGGGAAGTGGTTAGAGAGGGAGCGCTGGCGGCTTGAGGAAAAGGTGGGTCTGGCACGACGCACGATGATGTGGAAGATGAGGAGCAACACATTGATTATTGTGAAACCCGTCGAAATCATAGGTCATGACCGTACATTCACTTACATATATACGTTGAGCATGGCATTACATTTCATCTATTGCATCAAAATTGGGCCATACGGATTCTAGCAAGTAAATCCGAGGCATACAGTCTAGCAGTAGACACACTAGTTAACACAAAGTCCTAGTTAGTCGAATAATTCATGATAGATTATAGGAAATCCATGCAAAACCCTAGTTTTGAGAATCCATGAAATTGAACACAATGTTTCAAATTTGTTGCCCATATAAGAAATGTATTGACGTACACCTCCTCTTTTTAAAGGGTTCGAGTGGATAATGGTCCGGATAGGTTTACAAGGCGGCGGGAACAGGTGTTTGGTTATAGCCTCCAGAGTGCCTGATGTTCCGACCAGCGGGTTGGGGATCATGGTGGGCGGAGTAAACACAGGGATTTCGGTTGGGTTAGGATCAGCGATGGGTGGGCCAAAAGATGTGTTTGTGAAAAGTTGGTTTTCAGCCGATACGAATGGCGCCAATGAAGAAACAACGTGTATGAAGAGTATAATGTGGGGTGTTTACTCGTGTTTGCTACAACGTATAATCCTTTGCTCACATTGAGACTAGATCCGTGGCCCGTAAGAGAAAACAGAGAGAGAAACAATCGTATGCAAGACACACAAAGATATAAGTAGTTCGGTCTCATTGACCTACGTCCACTGTGAAATATTCGATCCTCTTTATTACTTGAAAGGGTTACAAGTGTTAAAAAAGGAAATACGAAGAGTATTCTAAGTGTGTGTGTTTGATCGAGAAATGTATTGACCCTTTAAAAATAGAAGAGGCCTCCTTTTTATAGGGAGTGCATGGGCCAGATGTGGTAGCCCATAATTGAACTAATGGGCTTGGCCCGGTTGCTGGGCCTGTCTTTCTTTGGCCCATGAAGTTGGATCCTAACGAGGAGTTTGCATAAAGCAATCTGGATAAGGAGTGACGTCCTGTCATTGGTCCACATGGCGCCCTGTGATTAGCTATAGGCGGATATTTTCCACTGTGTCAGGTGGCTCAGACTGTGTGTCACACCCTCAAATTTCTACTACGGGGTTTATACCGTGAGGCGCGTGACATACCAGGATCCTATAGCCATAAGTCACATGAATGACTCTAAATGCCCAAATCTATTTAGTTCGTTATTGTAAAACAAGTTTTATAGATAACCAAACATTCAAATAGTTACGGAAGCGAAATCAAAGAAAATAGTTAACCAAATAGTCTGCGCAAAACAGCGTGCTCAAAAACCATAATAGATAATTAAACATTAAAAAATAGTTAAGTATTCATATCTGAATGACGCTATATGATTCATGCCCTACACGTGCTCCGAATCTAGTGACCTGCAAAAGCATGTATTTCGTGGGTCAACATAAAGTTGGTGAGTTCACAAAGAAAAGTAAATGCGTAGGTCACCCAGACCAAGTTTTGAGTAAATAGCTAATTCACATTGCCAGGGGTAGAAAAGCCACTCATGATAACTAAAACCAGTAATACCTAATTGCTAAACAACGAGATCCCACAATAGTGAGCAAAGTGCCTTGCATCATTGTCTATCAACAATGATAATATGTTAAGTTATAGTTCACACTCATGCTCCCAGCACGATGTGAGATTTGTGAAACCTAATAGCACTATCAACTAGTAACCAGCTTGCCCACCCGGGAATTCATTCGGTATTTAGAAGGACTTCAATGATAGAGTTGTTTAGTTCATCAAGGAGATAAAGCATGAATTAGTGAAAGCAGATTCACCAAGTGAATCATAGCACCCCAAATCCGGGATGTGTAAAAGTAGTCCCAATAGAAAGTGTCTCATTCCGAGACGCATGCTTTTGAGAAAAGAGTAGTGAAACTAACCTGATAAAGATGCTTATGTTCTGGTGAAGCCGAATTACGTAGCTACTATTTTCTGGACAGTACTTGCCCTATGATTTATTAAAAGCATGGTAAATCACAAGTTCTAGTCGTTTATCATTCAATTTGTCTACCCAACACTGTGGACTTGGTTATTGAGTTATGTGAACCTTGGTTTTGTACTTGTGATAATGTTAGACACCTTATCATGCGTTTAGATCATTATTTTACCCTAGTTGATGTGAACACATGTTCTAATATTGATAACACATGTTAGTTAGTGGTAGCCGATCATAAAGCTTCATATAGATTCTTACCGATCGTATGAATTAAACATATATGTTTTAAGCTTAGCAAGGTCTCGTGAGGTATCAAGAAGCATTGTTTGTGATTTTTATGAGAAAAACGGGTTTGATCAACATCACACTTGTCTTTAATCTCAAACCTGAATCAAGAGTGCTTTTATTACAAAAACTGATTTTTACGCAGGTGGTCAATGTGATCTTAGGATATAAAAGCATGGTTTCAGCATCCAAAGGTATTACAAGGGGCCGAATGATGTGGTGATAAGATAATGTTTCACTAGTGAGTAAGAGTAAACAAAATCCATAACAATGTGTGTGTTCATGTGTTTAGACCAAACTAAAGTCGATCAAGGTGGGGGGTAGAATGGACTAGATTATAGTTTAGGGGTATGGAGATCTTACCAAGAAGTGATTGAGGGTTGGATAGTCTCCTAGACTCCTCCAAGATCTTGCAAGGCTTCGGTTAGAGATGATCAAGACCCGAAAGTTTTTGAGAGTGAAAGAAAGATGTTGGTGTGAAGAATGGGATGGTGGAAGCCTCCTTATATAGTGGATCGATCAAACAAGGACAAAAACAAATGGGGAAAGTTTAAGTGTCTTGGATGAGGCAATGTTTATGTGAACTAATGAAAGAAAAAGACTTGTGATTCTAGTCTTCTTCTTCTTCTTGGCCGATTAGGATGGGCTGGGCAAAGGGGTGGGTTGACTCATCAAGGATAGTTTGGAGTTTTGTCTTCTTTCCTAATCTTGTGTAAGTTGACAATTATGCATCAAGTTTGTTTATCCACGCTAGGATCGATTGAAAGGGACTAGTCTTAGGTGTGTTAAAAGATATAAGGATGACAACTAATGATGATGGTGATGCCCCTTGTGTGCTTAGGCCGATTTCACAAGGCAAGGATTTGTCTTATCCATTGATAGTGATAGATCATTGGTTATTCTAGTTGTTGATTAGTGCCTCAAATTCCAAGAAGGTGTCTCCACATGTAGGTTAAAGGATTTTGAAAGGGACATGTGTGTGAGGGGTATATTTCGGCCGAATTACATGAGGCAAAAGAAAGATACCCCTTGATTTGGATGGTGATCTCTCTATGACAAGTTTGTCCATACTATTAGATGTTGATATTTTATAGAATGTTATAGGATTGATAGTGACATTTGAGGGTGTTATGTGTTTTGTTTATTTCTGCCGTAGGTGGTTCCAAGAGGGGATTTCCAAATTTAGCTATGATCATGTCTTGGATGGAGGGTTGTCACTAGTGTTAGCTCAAAGTGTATAAGTATAGTTGTCCTCCTTTGTCTTATGTTGCTCCTCATATTTCGGCTACTAGGAAAGAGGTGAGCAACACTTGTGGTAACTCCAACTCTTGATCTTGGTTTTGGAAACATGGTTGTCTATTCTTGTATAAGTAGAGCTATCATCTAGAAGTTTTTGGTGTTTTGGTTGTACTATGGCCGATGACAAAGAAAAGGATCGGTGTTTTGTTTGTTACTAGTTTATTAGTTGTAATGGTGAACTTGAAGATAGTGTGTTGGATTTGTCTTATATATGATACATATACATATCAATAAATCAATTCTAAATTATCTATTTTCACTATTTAATACTTCATGTAAGTAGAATGCAAGGAATCTAAGTGCGAGCAACTAGAGTTCCGTTAATGTAAGGACCAGAAATTGCGGGGTATCACATCATCCCTAAGTTGAAAAGAATTTCGTCTCGAAATTCAGCAAGTAAACAATACAGCCAGCTAGAAGAATGTGTGCTTGGTTCCTGGATGTCACATCATCCCCAAGTTGAAAGGAATTTCGTCTCGAAATTCAGTTTGAGAGAACTGCTTTATGTTTAGCATTTGATCTATGCATAGGTTCAAGTTCAGTAAAAGATGTGGGTATTTGAGCCGCATTTGATCCCTGAATTCCCACATGTATTCCAGTCCTAGAAGGGAATTCCATCGCACCTTAACAATAGGTATGGTACTCTGTCTGAGTTTCTTGACGCCCTGCTAAAGAATCTCCATCGGTTCCTCCACAAACCGTAGCTGGTCGTCCACCTGGATCTCTTCCAGTGGCACTACCATTGTAGTATCAAAGAGACATTTCTTTAGATTGGAGACGTGGAATACATTGTGTACTCCACTGAGTTTATCAGGCAGGTTTAACCTGTAGGCTACTAGACCAATCCTTTTGACGATCTCGAATGGTCTAACGTATCGCCGGTTCAACTTTCCCTGTTTTTCAAGCTTATCACACCCTTCCAAGGTGATACTTTAATAATACCTTGTCTCCAACCTGGAACTCCAAAGGTTTCCTATGCTTATCAGCGTAACTTTTCTGTCGATCACGAGCAGCAGCCATCTGGTTTCTGATTTGCACTATCTTCTCAGAAGTTTCGTGCACGAGTTTGGGGCCTGTCAGCTGACTATCCCCAACTTCAGTCCAGCAGATGGGGGACCTACAGTTTGCGCGCATATAGTGCCTCAAAAGGCGCACACTGAATAGAAGTGTGGTAACTGTTGTTATACGAGAATTCGATTAAGGGCAATTGCTTATCCCAACTGTTTCCAAAGTCCACCCCATGCCTAGAGACGATCTCCTTGAGATAAAGGTTGGCCAGTCTCTCCAGCATGTCAGTTTCCTTTATTTCCAGAAAATGTGCCGATTTGGTTAAGCGATCGATGATAACCCAACTCATGTTATGCCTACTTGGAGTTTTAGGGAGTTTTGTGATAAAGTACATAGAAATCCCATCCCATTTCCACAGGGGATTTCTGTTTGCTGAAGTAGGCCTGAAGGCTTCTGTTATTCAATCTTAATCTTCGCACAAGTCAAGCACTTACTAACATAAGTGGCTATCTCAGCTTTCATGTTCGGCCACCAGTAAAGGGTTTTTGAGAGCTTGGTACATTTTATCTGAACCAGGATGTACCGAATAACGAGAGGTGTGAGCCTCGTCGAGCATAAGTTGTCTGAGATCCCCAAAACATGGAATCCAGACTCGATTCATGAAGTACTGAAGACCATCTGTCCTCAGTTCCAGGTGTTTATCAGCACCATGCAGTGTCTCAAACCCGACGTTTTCTTCCTTCAATGCGTCGCCCTGGGCTTCACGTATCTTGTCAGGAAGATTAGAATTAATAGTGAGTTGTAAAGCTCGCACCGCTTGGGCTTCGTTTCCTTACGACTAAGGGTATCCGCTACTACCTTAGCTTTCCCCAGATGATATTTGATGGCACAGTCATAATCATTTAGAAGCTCGACCCATCGATACTGTCGCATGTTCAGCTCCTTCTGATCGAATATGTGTTGGAGGCTCTTGTGATCAGTGAAGATCGTACACCTCGTTCCATAGAGGTAATGCCTCCAAATCTTCAAAGCAAAAACTACTGCTCCTAGTTCCAAGTCATGGGTGGTGTAATTCTTCTCATGTACTTTCAATTGATGCGAAGCATACACGATCACTTTATCACACTGTATCAGTACACACCCTAACCCTTGGATAGACGCATCACAGTACACCACAAAGTCGTCTGTACCTCAGGTAGTGATAGAATTGGTGCACTATAGAGCATTGCCTTTAATAATTGAAAAGCAGATTCTTGGGTATCTCCCCACTTGTAAGTAATACCCTTTTGCGTTAGAGCAGTGAGGGGTTGAGCGATCTTAGAGAATCCCTCAATGAATCTGCGATAATAGACCGCAAGACCAAGGAATTGGCGCACCTCTGTAGGAGTCTTAGGAGCCTCCCACTGTTTAATAGCATCAATCTTGGCGGGATCGACATGTATTCCTTCCTCGTTAAGCACATGTCCTAGAAATTGGATTTCTCGAATCCATAAGTCACATTTAGAGAGTTTCGCCTACAGTTGCTCGTTTCTCAAGAGTTCCAATATCAGTTGTAGGTGTTTCTTATGCTCTTCCCTACTCTTGAATAGATCAGTATATCATCTATGAACACTATGATGAATTTGTCCAAATAAGGCTTACACACACGGTTCATAAGATCCATGAACACAGCCAGTGCATTGGTTAGCTTAAAGGCATCACCAAAAACTCATAATGTCCAAAACGAGTTCGAAAGGCTGTCTTCGCCACCTCCTCCTCTCGAACCCTCAGCTGATGATATCCAGACAACATGTCAATCTCAGAATAGAAACTTGAGCCTTGAAGTTGGTCGAACAAGTCATCGATACGAGGCAAAGGGTAGCGGTTTTTAACCGTCACCTTGTTCAACTCCTGATAATCAATACACATGCGGAAGCTCCCATCCTTCTTCTTAACAAACAGAACTGGGGCTCCCCAAGGTGAAGAACTAGGCCTAATGAAACCCCTATCCAATAGCTCTTGGAGTTGGGTAGACAATTGTTGAAGTTTGCCTGGTGCTAGGTGATATGGTGCGCGTGTAACTGGGGCCGTTCCAGGTGGAAGATCTATTTGGAACTCCACTTGAGGAATAGGTGGAAGTCCAGGTAGTTCCTCAGAAAATACATCTGGGAAGTCATGGACTATTGGGATATCCTCAATCCTTGTTTCAACTTCAATTCGAGTATCAGAATTGTTAGCCAGTATGGATGGATAGCCCTTTCGAATACACTTATGGGCTTTCAAGAATGAGATAATTCCCACCATGTCTCATTCCGAGATGCACACTTTTGAGAAAAGAGTAGTGAAACTCACCTGATAAAGATGCTTGTGTTCTAGTGAAGCCGAATTACGTAGCTACTATTGTCTGGACAGTACTTGCCCTATGATTTATTAAAAGCATGGTAAATCACAAGTTCTAGTCATTTATCATTCAATTTGTCTACCCGACACTTGTGGACTTGGTTATTGAGTTATGTGAACTTTGGTTTTGTACTTATGATAAAGTTAGACACCTTATCATGGGTTTAGATCATTATTTTACCCTAGTTGATGTGAACGCATGTTCTATTATTGATAACACATGTTAGTTAGTGGTAGCCGATCATAAAGCTTCATATAGATTCTTAACCGATCGTACTATGAATTAAACGTATATGTTTTAAGCTTAGCAAGGTCTCGTGAGGTATCAAGAAGCATTGTTTGTGAGTTTTTATGAGAAAACGGGTTTGATCAACATCACACTTGTCTTTAATCTCAAACTTGAATCAAGAGTGCTTTTATTACAAAAACTTATTTTTACACATGGTGGTCTATGTGATCTTAGGATATAAAAGCATGGTTTCGTCATCCCAAAGGTATTACATGGGCCGATTGATGTGGTGATAAGATAATGCATTCACTAGTGACTAAGAATAAACAAAATCCATAACAATGTGTGTGTTCATGTGTTTAGACCAAACTAAAGTCGATCAAGGTGGGGGGCAGAATGGACTAGATTATAGTTTAGGGTATGGAGATCTTACCAAGAAGTGATTGAGGGTTGGATAGTCTCCTAGAATCCTCCAAGATCTTGCAAGGCTTCGGCTAGAGATGATCATGACCCGAAAATTTTTAAGAGTGAAAAAAAGATGTTGGTGTGAAGAATGGGATGGTCGAAGCCTCCTTATATAGTGGATCGATCAAACAAGGACAAAATCAAATGGGGAAAGTGTAAGTGTCTTGGATGAGGCAATGTTTAAGTGAACTAATGAAATAAAAAGACTTGTGATTATTGTCTTCTTCTTGTTATTGGCCGATTAGGATGGGCATGGGCAAAAGGGGTGGGTTGACTCATCAAGGGATAGTTTAGAGTTTTGTCTTCTTTCCTAATCTTGTGTAAGTTGACAATATGCATCAAGTATGTTTGTCCACACTAGGATCGAATGATAGGGCCTAGTCTTAGGTGTGTTATAAGATCTAAATATGACAACTAATGATGATGGTGTTGCCCCTTGTGTGCTTCGGCCTATTTCACAAGACAAGGATTTGTCTTATCCCTTGATAGTGATAGATCATTGGTTATTCTAGTTGTTGATTGGTGCCTCAAATTCCAAGAAGGTGCCTCCACATGTGGGTTAAAGGATTTTGAAAGGGACATGTGTGTGAGGGGTATATTTCGGCCAAATTACATGAGGCAAAAGAAAAGATACTCCTTGATTTGATTGGTGATCTCTCTATGACAAGTTTGTCCATACTATTAGATGTTGATCGTTTATAGAATGTTATAGGATCGATGGTGACATTTGAGGGTGTTATGTGTTTTGTTTATTTTGGCCGTAGGTGGTTCCAAGAGGGGATTTCCATTTTTAGCTATGATCATGTCTTGGATGGAGGGTTGTCACTAGTGTTAGCTCAAAATGGTATAAGTATAGTTGTCCTCCTTTGTCTTATGTTGCTCCTCATATTTCGGCTACTAGGAAAGAGGTGAGCAACACTTGTGGTAACCTCCAATTCTTGATCTTGGTTTTGGAAACATGGTAAGTAGAGCTATCATCTAGAAGTTTTTGGTGTTTTGGTTGTACTATGGCCGATGACAAAGAAAGGGATAGGTGTTTTGTTTGTTACTAGTTTATTAGTGGTAATGGTGAATGAGAATCCGGTTAAAAACCGAATCCACGGATCGATTAAGCGAAAACAACTCGGTTTCAGACGGGAGATTCGAGATGAGACAGAAACATACGATAACAAAGTCATCACAGATTCGTATTAATTCAGAAACGGTTACAGACACTGTCATCAGTAGGATAAACATCTATCTCGGGGCTGGGGGAGGTCGGGCATGACCTCCCCCTTGAGAGCATTCAAAGCATAAACTCAAATCTACAAATGAAAACCAACACATGAGATTGCTATTTATAGTCCAAAACCATAAGCCACCTTCGCCCATTTAAGGAGGTCGAATGTGGAACTTTTCCACATTTGACCCTTTCGAATGGTCGAATATGGACTTAGGTTTTGGTCTATATTTACAAATGCATCAGATCCATAAAATGCCCTTATGGATCACCACAATCTCATGTAATACAATACAAGACTCAACCCTAGTCTATTCGACAGTGACGTCCACATAATAGTGCATCAACAGTGAACTTGAAGATAGTGTGTTGGATTTGTCTTATCTATGATACATATACATATCAATAAATCAATTCAAAGTTATCTATTTTCACTATTTAATACTTTATGTAAGTAGAATGCAAGGAATCTAAGTGTGAGCAACTAGAGTTCGGTTTGGTCCTGCGTGGGTGGATTACACTCCACGTGTGATCTCTGTGGACTGGACTCCGCCGAGGATGAGGCTCTGCGAAGGTAGCGCCGCGGAGATGTGTTATGCTCTTGTACTTAACCATTTTGAATGGTTTCTTCTCCGTGGGTGTATTATGATGATAATATTGTGGGGCAGGGTACGCCTTATGCGTAGTGGCGGATCCAGGAATTTTTTCCAATGATGTCACTATTTTAGACATTCTAATTTTGTAGAACCGGACATAAATATTTTCGAGTGGATTGGTTTGACTGTTCGAGTCAAGTAAGGTTGATCACATAATATAAATTCGATGGTCTTATGAGCCCACGGGGTTTGCGTTGCAAGGATAGGTCGTTTTGTGCGTCTTTAACGCACACGACCAGAGCCATTTCTTCATTTTTGGTTCAGCGAGTCATTTTGAAGGTGTGGGTTTTGTTGATTTTGAATTGTGTTTTCACCACCGTGGTATAATGGTTTACATACAAAAAAATCTCAACCGTATAGCATGTGAAATTCAATATTTCTGACGGTTAGATGAAACCGATTTTAATGCACATAATTATTTTTGACCGTGTTGGTAGGACGGTTTATGAGAAATCTGACCGTTTGGTGGTAAAACCGTGTGAATAAAAAAAAACAAAGATTAAGATTTGAATTTAAATAAAAATAAATAAAAGAATCAGCGGAGTGCTGCCTTCGAAAAAGTGTATCAGTGAAGTGATGTGACAGTGCTTAATTGGTTGAAATCAGTTAAGTGAAAAGCGAATCCTATATGCGCCCCTTCCCCCCTAATGGGCTAAATAGTGGAGTGAGCTTGTAAAATGTTATATTTTTATCTACTTAAAAATTAGAGTTGACTCATTTAACTGGAATTGAGTTTGGTCTAATGTAGTCACCATAAATAAAAACATTGATGTCACTCGAAAAACTATGTATACATCTATATATACAACTGAAAAAAGACTGCTTTCCCGGGACTACGTTCCAAACCACATACCTCCACCCCTGCTTATGCGCTAGGAATTGGTAACCTACCCTTCAGTTGTATATGTTTAAAAAAATGTTACAATTTACATATAAACAAAAACTAGTTCAATCGTTGAAGTCGGCAACCGGTAACGGTTGACAAATGGAGGATTCGCATGAGTTTAATTATGCATGTGAAAATGTCCACTTCATACGTATGGGGTCTATATGACCTAGAAAAGTCAATGCTTATAAAAAAGGCTATATTTTTATTGGATCATGTTAATGTTAAGAAAAA